>OZ026842.1:3236889-3578862 GCA_964023205.1 Lutraria lutraria
ATGTTCATCTATTTTGTGAAGAAAAATTATTTAAACTAATGGTGGCAAAATGGTGATCACTTAAAGAGCACATGTTGTATAAACTGTAATTAATATGTCATAGGGAAAATTACTGACTGTAAGTTATTATAAACATGTTTAAATCTAATGCTACATCCTGGACTAAGCCTTTTCATTGGTCGATTTAAGACGATGCTCGTAAAGGACCAATCAGGAGTAAGGTCTTCGAGATCATCATAATTGCTTAATATTCAGTTAATGTACATGACTTGTCAATGATTTTTTAGAATCCTGAAGACATTACCTGTCACACAAAACAAAATGAAATGTTAAGTGACGTCTATGTTAGATTAGTTTAATACCCGAGCTTTCTATTAAGATATGGCTAAAACCCAGTTACACTCAATAAAAGGCCAACTTGAACTGTACCCTCTAATACATTCGCTGCAATCTAAATAAGGTATTCCAAACATTATTTGATAAAATAAACAAGATATTGACGCAATTCGGTCTTAATCTTTTCCTATTTGTCACTTTTTTCGCCAAATTGTAGATTATAATATAAATGAGTCCGGCTGAAACGGGTTTGATACGAATTTTATGCCAAACTTTTTTTTATTTAAAGTGTAAAGGCAAATAAAGCAGCGAATCTTAATAAACAGCCACGAATTATAAATATCTACATATCTGCTCTAATTTAGATAAGTGTTGCACAAAGTTTGTTCAAGAATGAAATGCAGACACTTTTAAACATGATACGTCATTTTGATATTTATGCGTTTTGGGACAAATTAATTATGATTCGATTCTTTTATACGTATGTAACCATATGACAAGACTGGCCGCACAGAAATGCCAGTTTAATATGTAAAGTTTGAAGATCTTCTAAATGTACATTAAGTTAGTAATCAGTATAATTTGTACAGTTATGGTATAGTTTGTACAGTTATATCATGGTATAATTTGTACAGTTATAATATAGTTTGTACAGTTATGTTATGGTATAATGTGTACAGTTATGGTATAATTTGTACAGTTATGTTAATGGTATAATTTGTACAGTTATGATATGGTATAATTTGTATAGCTATGTTATGATATAAATTGTACAGTTATGGTATAGCTTGTACAGTTATGTTATGGTATAATGTGTACAGTTATGGTATAATTTGTACAGTTATGTTAATGGTATAATTTGTACAGTTATGATATGGTATAATTTGTATAGCTATGTTATGATATAAATTGTACAGTTATGGTATAGCTTGTACAGTTATGTTATGGTATAATGTGTACAGTTATGGTATAATTTGTACAGTTATGTTGATTGTATAATTTGTACAGTTATGTTAATGGTATAATTAATTTGTAGAATGTTATGTTATGATATATTTTGTACAGTTATGTTATGGTATAATTTGTACAGTTATGATATGGTATAATTTGTACAGCTATGTTATGATATAAATTGTACAGTTATGTTATGATATAAATTGTACAGTTATGTTATTGTATAATTTGTACAGTTATAGTATAGTTTGTACAGTGATGATCATGGTATATTTTTGTACAGTTATGGTAATGGTATAGTTTGTACAGTCATGTTAATGGTATGTTTTGTACAGTTATGTTAATGGTATAATTTGTACAGTTATGTTAATGGTATAATTTGTACAGTTATGTTAATGGTATAGTTTGTACAGTTATGTTAATGGTATAGTTTGTACAGTTATGTTAATGGTATAGTTTGTACAGTTATGGTAATGGTATAGTTTGTACAGTCATGTTAATGGTATAATTTGTACAGTTATGTTAATGGTATAATTTGTACAGTTATGTTAATGGTATAGTTTGTACAGTTATGTTAATGGTATAGTTTGTACAGTTATGTTAATGGTATAGTTTGTACAGTTATGTTAATGGTATAGTTTGTACAGTTATGTTAATGGTATAGTTTGTACAGTTATGTTAATGGTATAGTTTGTACAGTTATGTTAATGGTATAGTTTGTACAGTTATGGTAATGGTATAGTTTGTACAGTTATGGTAATGGTATAGTTTGTACAGTTATGTTAATGGTATAGTTTGTACAGTTATTATATAATTTGTACAGTTATGATATAATCTGTACAGTTATAGTTTTTACAGTTATGTTAATGGTATAGTTTGTACAGTTATGTTAATGGTATACTAAGTAATTTGTTCAGTTATGTTAATGGTATGATTTGTCCAGTTATGTTAATGGTATAATTTGTACAGTTATGATATAATTTGTACAGTTATAGTATAGTTTGTACAGTTATGTTAATGGTATAATTTGTACAGGTATGTTAATGGTATAATTTGTACATTTATGTTAATGATATAATTTGTACAGTTTTGTTTTGATACTTTTCTGTTTGATAAGAACGTGTGTTTTTTCGTTTCCACAGAAGTTTGTTTATTACTCTAAGATTGCAAAATATTGCACAGCCAAACAAAGGACACTTAAGTTTGTTCAAGAGATAAATCGATAGTCTGGTGAGAAACATTTTGCTGGCTGTTTCAGGTGCAATCAATTTTACAGGGATGTATTTAAAGAGACTGTATAAATCACAGTAGTGTAATAGACCAGACTACAAAAACCTCTGGATAAAGACCAGACCCCGAGGTTATAAAACTTGAGATCGGTCTCGATCGTTTAATGTTTCTAAATTAATTACGATCAGACAATAATGATCTTTGTTATATAGTAGTCTGAAAGCGTAATTGATCTAAATATGTATTTATTCATTAATCAGCTCCATTCTTTCAACCCGAGTACTTTGAGAATAAAATTTAGATTTGAGCTCCGAGTCTGTTCTTAAGTTTTATAACCTTGGGACCAGGTTTGACTAAGGGTCGTGTATTTGTTCCTTCTTTTCCTTTTATTTTGAGCAAAGGTAAGCATCAATGATATGTGAATTTATTTTGTCTGGTGTAATTTTTGTTTAAACACATAATTTATATATTATCCTTCATTTATGAGAGTACATGTTTAGATACTGACCTTTTGACTCATGCGTATATTAATTAAACCTTGGCGCTGTATTAAACTACATGGAATAATTGTCAAATTATATCAATTATGTCTAGACTAACTGGTCATTTTGTTTGGCCATTTGACCCGAGGTGACCATAGATTGGCATCCTTTTAATGATACTTATCTTCATTAACTTATATGGTAATATCCATGATCCAAGTTGTATCCCGCGAGGTGAAAGTTTGTACCTATTGTGGTGTTTATATTTGCCAATAAAATAACTTATTACATGTATTAGTATGTAAGTGTCGCTACATGATTGTAAATGATATAATCATTTCAGTGATTGTTTATGTACGAGGCTGCCTTCAATTTTTAATAAGATATATCCGATCTTGTATTAAGTCAAATCCATATCTTCTAATGGAAAATACAGTAAGAATTTTAAATACTAGTAATATCAACCCAAATCAAGAATTTACTGTTTTTAAAATTAAACGCATTTATCATTAAAATACACTATTGCGGTCAACATATAATTAATTCATTTGATAAGCACAGCCGCCCTGCGTAATATCTTATGTCGCCTCCAAAAGTCTTTATCTTTACAAAAAGATAAATCAACCATTATACGCCTAACACCGGGAATATTAAAACAAACAAAAAGTCTTAAAACAAAAAATGTCCTTACCTAAATTAAAGAAAAAATAATGGTCCGGTAATAAATAATGACCTAATTTACTGATTAATAAATTACTAGTATTCAAATTTGATTGTCCCCTTCTTGGTGAGGGAAAATTATTAACTTGTCAGGTTAGAGTTAAATAGCATGTGCATGGTGATCGGTGGTCGAGTGGTAACACGCTGGACTACTTAACGAAACGTCGTAGGTTCTACTCTAGGCTCCTCCTTTATTTCTCATGTGTGTGTTTTAAGTGTCCCCAACCCAACTATACCGAGCCAAATGTTGTGTCAATAAAATCACAGGAAAAAGGCCGAGGTGTGTATCGGCGCTTTACATCGAGCATGATAAAGAACCAGGAAAAATATTCGAAAAGAGTAGGAATATAAATGCCTGGTACTCGTTTGTTGAAAGGGCCATTAAACAACAGGTAAATAAAAATAGAGCTTAACATAAAGTTGGAATTAAAATACATGTACAACGATATAATCAAGTCTGAGGTCGCCTGTCAAATTGCAGAGTTTTCTGCCAATGCGCGGTTCGTCAAATATTTGCTATGCTTTTTTTGCACAGACTGTTTCCATTGAAAACAAATGCGAAATAAAACGATGCCAGATATATCAAGTATATTTCGTCCATGTATTCTGTATATTCTGAATGTCGACAGTTTATTTTCAAAACTTGCTTGCTACTGACCAAAGATAACTGATCTTCCTAGTGTTTTTTATACAAACACATGTTCATAGTTGTTAACGATAACTTTTTATAAGCTAAAAGCATAACTTTAATAGGATCTATAATTGATGTATAATTTGTTATATAAAACTTTTAAAATGACTTAAAGTGTCATCATTTCTGTAGTTCTGTTCTGAATGATACATTGTGAGTAACATATAGTTCCTTAGCACGTACGTGTATACCAAATTGCACTTTAATAATAAACAAAATACATTTATAACAAAACAGTCACTTATGCATAATTTTATTTAAAAGGAATCATCAAAAGTGTCATTTTGTTCGGACGGTCACTTAGCAACGAACACATGAACATTTAAATCAACAAAATTAATATATATATTACTGAATTGATTGCATGATAGCTTAATCGTCCAATCAATCAATCAAAATAATGTTACATAAGTCATCAAGGACAACAATAAAATCAACATAATTATATCTCTTCAGACGTATCCTCTAATCCTCTTCCACAATCTTCTGAAACAATGTTCCCTGCTGTCATCAAATGCCTCAAAATGCAGGAATGTATCGTTTTGTTTTGCTTCATTGTCAAAATATTCCACTGCTTGTCTCGTACCATAACAGACAGACTCTACTTCGGTTGTTCTCTTTCTCCAAAAACATCCACAGAAAAGTTCTTTCATAGTTTTCTTCTTCCTTTTCTTTTTTCTTATTTCACCAACATCGTCATTATCTATTACTGTTCTCTTGTTAATAATAACTCTCTTATTTTTACCTGATGCTTTGATAACTTCACCAGGTAATGTTGGAGCAACCTCCTGATTTTCTGATGTTACCATAACAGCTGAAGGGACACATATTACTATGGAGCCTACTTTTCGTACACTTTGATTATCATTTTCTTTCTTACAAACTGCAACATCCCTAAGATGAACATTATTTTTAGCAGACATAAGAGTTTGTGTAAGGTCTACAACTTCGGGCGTCTTTACTTTCTTATTAAGCGTGTCATTTTTAATGCAGCATATTGGAGTGTGTGGTTGAGATGGAGATAAACGAGAGATGGTCAAATCTGTTTGAGAGCCGTAAGCTGTGTCAGTAAAACCATGAACATCTTTTATATTTGTTAGCGAATTGTCTTCTTGTATCTCCTTATTGCCTTTCATGCTTGTTTCAGTGTCAATATCTGCATCACTTTCATTTCTGGTTCTATTATCGATTATATCTATGTCAGAATTTTCTGTATAGCTTTTAACCTCGAGGACATTGTTATTCATTTCTGCTGTTTTAAGTACCCTAGTGTTCTCTACATGATTGTCTGTTGTAGTTTGTTTAGTAATAACTTTAGAAGTTGACGGTAGTAAGTCATCTATGTCATTAATCAGATCTTCAGCATCCTTTAGAGTATCAATTGACGTGGATGATATGCATGTTCCTATATCACTCTTAGAAGATTCTTCCGAAATTTTAGGAACCGCTGAATTTTTATGTTTGTCTTCCGCGTCAGGATCTTTATTTGACTCTTCATCACCAACTCTACGTGATTTTACTATATTACCTTGAGTGTCTACAGTATACGTCTGTCCAATTCGAACAGGAGTATTTTCTTCCATATTAGTGTTGTCTAATGGTGTGTTTTCGATTGCAACATCTGTAAACGTGCAGTTACTCCTGCCGCGGCGACATCTATATACGTAATGACGTCTATAGCAACAACAGTAAGACGTCTTCTGTGATTTGATTGGACGAGACGTCGTGGTAATTGGTAAACGTCTTTAAAGCCGTTTTACGGACGTTGTTTTGTCCGGAATACGTTACCGTTACTCAGTATTCATTGAATATTGTGATTTAGTTAGGAATAACGGCACTTAGTAATATAGACTGTTGAAATTCGGTAGATTATCAATTGCTAAGTATAGTTAACCTTCATTTAGCGATGTGATAAACAATAACCAATACAAAGAAATATGTTTATTTCTAAGATATCTTGAAACTTATATTAGAATGATATCCCTCAAATAATGCAATAAAACTTCTCTATAGCAGATCGCTATGGTTATACTGAATAGTGGACTTATTTGTGAAATTTGATTGAAGTGGAAATCATCCGGAGAGATGCCGGCTTAATATATACACTGCACACATGATGAAGCTCATAATATAATGATTCAAATGTACTAAATACATAAAATACAAATGTTTCGTGTTGAACAAAAGTTCTCCTGTGTGTGATAATTGTGTTGCTTATTTTATTAAGGACACAGAAATTAAAGTTTCTTCCATTTTTTATTGGTAAGGCAATTCAGTACAGGGTAATAAAATATATATATCCATGTTCAGTGTTATTGGTTATTTGCCATTGCAACTTTTCTTCAAGCTTTATAATTGACAAGAAGAAAGCTTAATTTTAGTTTTGTTCCCTGTTCTAAGTATACAAATAATCAAACTCTAGACAATGCATTTGACAGAATATTGATGAACAATGGCAATATTTCCCCGCTTCTTCAATAAATCAATGATCTTGATACCACCGAGTACTTATTCCTTGATGATAACGGGGACTATATAGTCTGTATATTCCTAATTAAGTCCCTGGTGATAAAAATACAAGACAGAAAAAAGCATCGAATAGGTTAGAAAAGTAAAATATCAGACATTACAGTCATGAACGAAGTCATCCAATTCCTAAACATTGCAACATTTTTGGTCATATTACTTCATGTTTCCTAAATATTTCAAGCATAAATCGCCGTGCATGAATTTTGATGCGGACCAAAGTAACTACATTTTTCTACACCTGCCTTAAACTATATCCTGACAGTTCCATAATGTTGCAATGCAAGTATATGTAAGTTAAGTTTCCATGAGTACTTTCAGTACTTTGATTTTTGTATTTTGTTTCCTTTTCACCCCCTATACAAAGCAATGTAGCAGTCTGTTAAGTGATTGTGATAAAGAATACTGGCCACTTTTAAGAACCTTATTTTAGGGTTAACTCTAAAATTAGCGACACTGATGATGGTTCAGTAACGGACCTTAAGGAATTCTAGGTTCAATCCCCAGTGAGGACCATGCATTCATATTGTTCCTAATTCATATATATATATATGTACATATATATAAGTCCTTGGCTCTGCATGATTAGCAAAAAATGGATATTTCTTGGTTAATGATCTATTTCAAGACAAATCCACTTCATATCGCATAAATAACCGCATATGCATTTCAGAAACAATATTTGATGTATGTGCATGCATTTTGGATGAATATTTACGGATATGTATTCAAAATACCGTTAACTTAATGAAAATTTAACCCCGTTTTACATCGGCAACTACAAATTGTAATAGAAATTATTAAAAAGAAATTTATAAACATTATGGCTCTGAAAGATCTTTGATAAAATAGTATATTTGCAAATTAACCAGGTTATTATAAATGTATTCATATTCAATTTAACAACTGATAAATGTTGTACTGCATATTGAAGTTTTTTTAATTGAAACATTTCTTGAACATGCAATATATAAGGTAAATGTCAATTTCAACATATTTTGAGAGCATATCTATAAAATTAATGCATTATAAGTCAAGTTAAGATTCATGTACACAGAACAAACAAACAAAAATACATGTACATATATGCTGATTAACATGCCAATTTACCCCGCCCACTTAGTTCACAGGTTATAAACCAATATTGGCATAAATGCAATATATGAAAAACATTTAGTTTATCAAAACAATATAATATGATTATGAGTAAGTCTAATAGATCTATGGTGCATAATTTGAGACCTACAGACTATGAAGATATGAAAAACAAAGGTGTATTATAGTAGCCTTAGATTGTTAAATGAAGATAAAACTTCATCTCATTTTAAATTACGTACCCTTATAAGATCATTTTGTGAGAATTATCAAAAAAAATGTATTTTAAAAAAATGGCTGGTACAACTGTTTCTAAATCAACAACCGATTTCTGTTAACCTTTTTTGATTGAAATAGTGCAGAAATATTGTTTAAAGGACAAAATATATCCAAATTAACCTCAATTTAAAACAATTGATTACCAATATTTGAAATCCCTCTAAAAAGGGAGACAATCCAGCATGTGATTTATTAGAACATATCCGATGGTTAATTGCTATTGCGCATCTAAATATTATGCACATCCGTGATGGTAACTATACTATTAAACATACAGGCAAAATGAAAACGTATAGAGAGAACTTCTTTAAGCATTGCATGATCATTATGACTGCTGCATATGATAATAGAAATACTTTAAGCGAAAAGAAAATGGGCGTCACGGTGTTTGTTTCTGTGTCATCTGCCCTTGAAAATGACGTTTTGGCTTAATTTAGGTTATTTCAAGGGCAGATCACTCATACATCAATCTTAAATACCATATTTTTACTTCTGGTTTATGTTTCTCATTTTATTCTTGATCAAAATACAAAATTTCTTGCAATTCCATTAAATATTTTTATTAGCTTTTTTAGTTGAAGAAAATAGACTCAAATTTCTTCAAAATTAGGCCAATTGGTTACGGTAAAGAAGAAACAAATACAAAACCACTCACTACCAGTTCTTGAAATTTTTGGCGATTGCATGAAAAGAAGAAGGCTACATAAATAGGAAAATAAATAAGGCCTTGTTTCATTACATTTTGAATTATCTGCCCTTGAAATGACCTAAAATAAGCCAAAAGTCATATTCAAGAGCAGATAACTCAAAAACAAGCACCACAACCCTCATTTTTGTTGGCTTAAAATGTTTCTATTATCTTATGCTATGATCATGCAAAAATTTTAAAAATCTCTCTGTGCATTTTTATTTTGTCTAATGTTTATGCCTATATGTGTAAAATTGTTGATATGTCGGATATGTAAAAAACATTCAAATTTTCATCGGACATGCTTTTTTAAAACTACAAATGTATAACACAATATATATTACTAAACAACATTAGAGAGAAAAAATGGGTATCCATGCTGCATTTTGTAATACACATTATCAAAGTTGATCATATTGAGTCAAAAGTGCACAAAATTTCTGGCATCACAGCTAGCATTAATGATCCCTACGAAATATAAAATTATGCCATAAAAAAACATATCTAAAATTTACATAAACCTCTAGTTGCCAAAGTTACGAAGTTCTGTATTAAATCTCAGTGAATACAATAAATTCTCTCTCTAAGACCTGACTCATAATCACGACAGCTTCCATAATGAGACCATCTTCATTAAGTAATTTCTGGACTATATACATTAGTTATATACTAACAGTCATGGCAGTATAAGACAATAAAACCTACAGCTTTAAGTAAGTCATGAACAAAATATACATTTGTGTCTTCCATTAAAGATATATATAAAAGTTGTCTTAGATTAGATGTATTCTTAGTTTTACAATACATCATAATTATATGACATAAAATCAGAAATACTCAACTTTAGCTGTATTTAAAAACAGTTCTAGCTGAGCAGTGATATTGACAGAAATCATAGAAATGGATTGAATGACAAGAATATATAAGCTGATGATAGATTTCAGCCTGAAATATCTAAAAAGTGCAAAAATATCAGATCTAATTGTACAATAAGTTTTAAATGTCATTATCAATAATATAATTGTATATAGTTTCATGCAGAATAAGACTCTTAAAAAAAATAAAAAAATTGGGGGGGTATAAATTTTCTTCTAAAATATTATTTTTGAAGTGTATATTACTTTAATATTGAAGTCTTTTTTTCCTTTGTGTGTCAAGTCTCATGTCAATATAATTGTTATTGAACTAATCAGCAGATCGAACAACAGCTTTATAGAGACACAGAATGTCTGAAGTTTGTCTGAATTGAGCTGAATGAATGCTGAATGAATGCTGAATACAGTCTTACAGAAATATTGATGACTGAATTATTGCTGAACAACAATATCAAGCATCTGAATACTGTCTGAATGAAAGCTGAACAGTGCTTACAAAGTTCAGACCGGTTTCAGTCTAGGAATATGTCTGAAGAAATACTGAAAAAAGTCTGACAGGTTCAGCCTCATGGTTAAGTCTTTTTTCAGCTTCAACAAATGTCTGAAGAAATACTGAAAACAATCTGACTGGTTCAGCCTCAAGGTTCAGTCTTTTTTCAGCTTCAACAATGTCTGAAGAATTACTGAAAACAATCTGACTGGTTCAGCCTCAAGGTTCAGTCTTTTTTCAGCTTCAACAATGTCTGAAGAATTACTGAAAACAATCTGACAGGTTCAGCCTCATGGTTAAGTCTTTTTTCAGCTTCAACAATGTCTGAAGAATTACTGAAAAAAGTCTGACAGGTTCAGCCTCAAGGTTCAGTCTTTTTTCAGCTTCAACAATGTCTGAAGAATTACTGAAAAAAGTCTGACAGGTTCAGCCTCAAGGTTCAGTCTTTTTTCAGCTTCAACAAATGTCTGAAGAATTACTGAAAACAATCTGACTGGTTCAGCCTCAAGGTTCAGTCTTTTTTCAGCTTCAACAATGTCTGAAGAATTACTGAAAAAAGTCTGACAGGTTCAGCCTCAAGGTTCAGTCTTTTTTCAGCTTCAGCAAATGTCTGAAGAAATACTGAAAAAAGTCTGTATGCATCACTGTATACTATATACATGTATTTGTACATGCTCAGACCCAAAGATGGTTACATCAATTTAAGATTGCACATGTATAATAAAATTATATTGATGTAATTTTAAGATTTCAAGAGTTACAGATTCTGATTTTTTAAAAAGGCTGAAATATTCAGACTTTTGATGACGTCATAGGTCACATGGTGTAATTCAAAATGGCTGACAGTTAAGAAATAACCAAATGAAGTGTCGGCTTTAATGCTGAATACATGATGCTTATTAACTAGTAAGTGTACTCAATAATTAGGTTCAATTGTATAAATTCATGATTTACAACTGAAAACCAAACAAATTAATATAAGAGATACATATTTAAGAGATGATTATGACAGAATTAAGTGGATGGGGTATGATGGAACACCACAATATGTATTTTCTAAAGTATCATGCACATGCATTTGAATTTTTATAAATCATATTTTTTCATGCGTTTTATTGAAATATTTGAATTTATCTGTATATATTCACCAGGATAAAAGTCATATCTCATTATTTTAAAACAGTGAAACATTGAAATTTGAAAAACCTTAACCATTTATTATGACCCTCTGTTTTTTCCATTACAGAGGCTGCACTTGCCTTAAAATGTTGCAGTTAAATATATATAATTATATGAATAATCCCCATCATATAATGTGAGCAAAGCTTCTAATATAGTTTTCCAAGTATTATAGAATGATCCATGGAGGGTCTGGCTTGACAATATGGCCGTCTGAAAATCTTCTGAATATTTCTCTGAATAAAGTCTGAGTGATCTAGCTCTCTGAACAGTATCTGAATACTGTTTCTGAATATTGTCTGAAAACATTGTCTGAGCAGTATCTGAATACTTTTTCTGAATCCTGTCTGAAAAAAAATGTCTGGATCATACTTCTGAATTAAGTCTGATCTGTCTGAATTTATGTCTGGATTGTTCCATAATAAGCCAATTTTCAGCATCTCAGCCATTATTCAGACAAAAAAGTCTGAATCTTAATGTTTGAATATTTACTGAACAGTGTTGTCAGACAAGATTCAGAAATACATACAGGGTTGAATTTTTCTGAATTTGTGTCTAAGACATGATTCAGCATTTGTATTTTCACACTATCAGTACACATTCTGCAATTGTGCAGACCGTATTCAGACAAATTATCAGTAAAAATTCAGACTGATTCAGATCAAATTCAGACCACACTTTTCATGAAGACATTCTCTTCATTTATGTATGATACTCAATGGAATCATATTCTGTGCCATATTGCACAGTCTACACTACATTTTAAACTTAAGGATGATCATTTTCAGATCCGTTATAACTCTTTTTGGTGCTTTTGAAGAAATCCTTAGAATTTAAGGATGAAAATCTATGGTGTTTCTACTGGCAGCAATTAATGTTAGTTAAAAATTTGTTACATAATTATTATATACAAAATACATCATTCAGATTGCTTCCTTCAGTTTTTCACAATTGAGGTCCCATCCATAAGCTGTGGACAATGTGACTGTATTCAGTAGATTTGGCATTAACCATTCATTTTTTGAATCTGCAATAAATCATGAAATACTTCATTATTTGTTTATAGTTCATATCTTTAATAAGTGTTGCCAATAAATGACTTCATCTTAGAATTAACTGTCAATTTATCTATCATCAAATAATTCATGTAAATCATGTAACTATTGAAAGTAAATGGGCGGACCCAAGGGAATTTGACATTTTTTAAATTTTGATGTCAAAAACCCGACAACTGTATTTGTCTAATCTCCACCCTAGAGACAATCATATTTTTCTAAATCTCCACCCCAGAGACAACTGTATTTGTCTAAATTCCCACACTTAAGAGACAACTGTATTTGTCTAAATCTCCACCCCAGAGACAACTGTATTTGTCTAAATTCCCACACTTAAGAGACAACTGTATTTGTCTAAATCTCCACCCCAGAGCCTACTTTGTGTATCAAATGCGACAGGGATATAAATACCAGCCTTAATCTATTTCGTGCGACCAGGAGTCATTTAGTTTATCAGATTCCAACCTGTCACAAATGGTCTTCTGTACAAAGTCTCGTGTATGCCCGCCATCACCCCCTCCGAGTGGGCAAAATATTGACAGGTGCATCAGAGGAGGAGCGGCATGTTGCTTTGTTTACAGACGAATTTTGACTGCTGTAATCTGGTCTAATGTCGCAAAAGCACTAAAATTCGCGATGAAGAAAACGCCTCGTTTGAAAGTATTTATGTATTTAAATAACATTGTTGACTACATTAAACGATAAAAGAAATACAATAATTTGGTACGGCCTAAAATTTCCAGGACGCTGATTGGTCAATTTCGATCGGAATCCGGGCAGAATTCTGCCCGGGGGATCTCGCGAGACTTTGCATTATCGATGCACATTTCGCGCGTAATTTAAATAATAGACAAAGATTAGGGAACTGGATAGTTATTTTCTGATCTTGGTCGTTGGAACACTTAATTAAGTCGCATTTAAATACACACAGCGTACTTAAATGTATTTTGAAATAGAATACCGACCCTTAAAAAAAATATATTTAAGAAATATTTTTAAAATTGAGTACTCGATCACGGTCGGTGTGGGAGAATTTTTTTTACTTATGTAGATTTTTATAATTTTTATTATTATTCGTTGAACTGTCAAATAACATTAATCACCGTACACAATTGCAACTTTTTGAGTGTTACAACCTAATTTTATATTCTTATAAAATCATATAAATATACGATGCTAATAATGAATTTAAAAGTCGTGCCCAATCTGATTCTGGACTAAGTGTTTTAAAATTAATTAATGCAAACAGTATAGTTGATCATCAATTGACCAGTATATATCATTGTCTCAATTTCAATACATGCATTGATAAAATAAAGATACTAAAGTAAGTAGCCAATTAAGAAGTTGTTATGCAATATTACGTAACACGACCGTCTCACTTCCTGGACCCTTATAAGGGTTAAATATTTTATGGATCATTTCACCGAAGGGGGTCAATATATTCTTTAGCACTTGTGCCTGATACCATGTTAAATTTATAATATACAGCATAGATCATAATATTAATTACTCCTAATTTAATTCAGTTCTGTAAAGTCAGATGTTAACGAAAAGGAATTAAGTAGCAAAAGAATTACTTAAAACGTCACTTTACATATATACTGATATACATTTTGTATATAAGATATATATTTTGATTGTAAATAAAGAAAAATATGTTTTAAAGGAATTATAATACATATTGGACCGAACTATATATGAATATATTCATACATATGATTTTAAAAAAGAAAACCATTTAACAACAATAAAAAAATAAATCAAGGCATTAAAGTTCATTGATATTTTCAAGATATGTATCTTTGATATGTTATAATATGACTATAGTGTAACGAATATTCACATAGTAACTTCTAGCATCTATATTTTTTTTATTTTGAATAAAGGGTATCCATGAGGTATTCAAACACACTAACATCTCCGCGTACATTTATTATGCATTAAAATTTTTGATTTTTTGTTTTATTAATTAAATTGTGTTTGATGTTGTTTGTAATAATTTTTAGAAGAAATTAGGTTAAAGAAAATGTATGTAGTAAGATCTAATTAAACAACTTGTATCCTAGCAACTTTTGGTCAATTGTAACATAAGAATTAATACAGATAGGAAGATCTAAAATTACCTATCTCATTTAATCGCTTTAACTTTATTAGTTATCTATTTTTCAGACCTTTCGATAGTTAATGTATAAAAGAACTTTTAATATTATCAGTCACCTTAAGCGGATCTGACACGAACTTAAAGGGTTTCAGTTAATACTTTAAGTAAGAAATAAACATTGTTTCATCGGCTGATTTCAAATTTTATAACAAGAAATTATATTTGATTGGTTAAAATTAACTGTCACGTGAATTATAAAGAAATTGATTGGTCAATTATTGTTGTAGAAGTTGTTTTCGTAAAGTCCTTTCCTCTTAAGGGTCATAGATTGTATGACTCTGGTAAGAAATATATTAAATATACTTAAGAAAATAAATTGAGGAAAAGGACATCTTTTTGTTTTAGGTAAGTTAGACATTTTCGTATTTTTTGTTAGAACTCAATTTCTTATGATTGTATATGTATGTTGCTAGAATTCAAATTGTATGTGTATGTTGTTAAAATTCAAATTGTTTTTCTACTGTTGTATTATTTGGATAAGTTTTAATCTAAGTAAATTTATTGTAAGTATGTACTTGCAGCAATCTTTTCGTTCAACTAGTCGTTTCGTTTAATTGTGATTAGTTGGGTTAATTTAAAGTAAAATAAACATGGAGGTTTCTGTCCGTAGAATTTATTTCCGGAATCTTTTTATTGTTATTATTCGGTGAGCATTTCAATTTTAATCATTTTTACATGCTAGAATATAAGATAATGGTAAATGTGATTGAATACAGAATGTACATTGTAAAATCATCATCATTTGTAGAACTAAATCTAAGTTGAAATGACTTATTGAAACATATTTATTGTTGAAAAAATTAGATACTTTAATTTAACTTGTTTGTATGATTATTATATGTAATCAAACTTATATTGGAATTTCACTTTAGATCTGTTTATGTTAATTATTTATAGATATAGATTGTATGACTCTGGTAAGAAATATATTAAATATACTTAAGAAAATAAATTGAGGAAAAGGACATCTTTTTGTTTTAGAATTTCCCCTAGAACCAACAACAAATCAAAGCAGAACACTTGGTGGGGTAGAGGATGATTCGCAACCTCTTAATTTAGCAAGCGAGTAGAAACGTAGTCGAGGAGGGATCGAGTCTCACTGATCATCAACCGACAACCAGTTGAAAATCTGTAACACTGACGAAACATGCAGCTAACCATGGGAACAGGTGATGAGGGACATGTTGAACAAGAATGGGAAAGATGGAAGAAATGTACTACTACTAATCCACTTTTACATCGACCTGGGGAGACGATCCGTAGCAAACAGTATGGAGCAAGAAGACGAATTAATAGACTAATTATGTAAAATATGACACAACACTAATAGGTAGGTGCGGACTTAATTGTTGTAGAGCAAATCTTATACTGTTTTATTTTGGGCTATAGAAATTATTTGGATCATTTAAGGGCATATTGTAAAATTATAGAAGTTATGTGGAAAAATTGTTAGTTCAGATTCAGTCATTAAAGAATATAGTACACGTAATAGACATTAAAAATGGCATGAATAGCAGCAGTATAATGTTAAACTTAAAGACAGGTAGATTTGTAGTTTTATTATTTCGCTCTATGTGAAATAATATTTGGGTGTAGCGTTTCCAGTGGAAACACCTCAGTAATAAACGTATATTATTTAGTGTGAGTTGTAGTAGAAGATTTCACGTTGAAGAATTTATGTTTAGAACAATGTATTAAACGTAGTAGATAGCGTAATTGACATTAGTTCTACCAGGTAGAGAATATATTTGGGATCATTTGGTGTAGTTTGTTCATGTTGAACAATTTATGATAGAAAATGTAAAATACACAGTTATGTCTTTGTTAAGAGCTCATAGGTACTTAATGATTATGAATCCGTCCTTAATATGTATCATAGAATACATGGGACTTATAATATGATTCAAATTAAAGTGGTCTAGAGAATTAATCATGATTTTATGAAAAATACGGAGATACAGCGTTCCTTTTTGTGATTTCTGGCAGCTGAGTAATGTTATGTAAGTGAAAGTTGTTCTGCATCAATTGAAATAGGCAACCTGTGTGAAAGGAGTGACTGTTTGTCGATTCTGTGAGAAAGCGAGTGTGAAAGGTCTTTCTTCTGTCTTTATTTCGGTACTATTTCATGTGATCAATGATGTCCGGTAATGACTATCATTTTTATAGCATGTTTAGTTGTTTGAGATCATAACTATGATGTTGTTTAATATTTGTTGTTCTTAGTTCCACATTGGTATCTTGTTGTTTGTCGATAGAGCTGCATAGACTTAGCTTAGGTGTAGATTGTACTAGTATAATGTAAGTTATTAAGGTCGTAGAGACGATAACTCATAAAAAAAATACTAGCAATACAGGAGTTGCACATATTTGTGTATAGTACAATGATACATATAGATGATAGTGTATAACTGAGAGTTATAAAAAAATGTAGAAACGGAAAATTGAGGCGTAGCGCAACACAGATAAGGTGTTTTGAAACCTGAAGTATATTTGAATACATATAGGTCTAGATGTCATAGCGTATCAAATAAATACTATGTTGAAGTATATATCTAGATTATGTTTGGGACAGGTTCTTGTAAGAATGTAGTAAAAGTAGTATAGTATTACACGGAAAAATATTGCCAGAGAAAAAAAAATATCAGGATTGTCTTAGAGTTTTCACATTTGTGTGATCATTTTATCATGCGAAATAGTGAAAAACAAACTTAAATGAATTGAGATGTTATATTGGAAATCTGAACGAATGAAATTATAAGTTAACAACATAAATAAATATTGCTCTACAATGATTTGACGATGCACCTACACTACTAACACCTACTAACACATACAAATACTGCATATATTATGTATATATATATATATGAGTGCTCATTGTTAATTTACTGAAACTGTATTATTAAAATGGGTATTGTGGTAAATACACATGCAGTATACATGAGAATTCCATGTTTGATTGACATTTAATGTAGCTTAAAGCCATATATTACATAATATAGAAACTAGTTTAAAAGTTAATTGTTCTGTTTCGGGAAAAATAAGAGTTAAAACATCTACAATTTTATACATATGCATAATTCTTTATTCGGCATTAAAGGTTGTTCATGCTTTACAGTAGTTACACAGGTATAGCACCACCTGATTGAGAAAAAAACATGTCAAGTGTTGACAGATTGTAATATTAATTTTGGTGACATTATCAAGTGAATTGTATCTAAACAGTATATATTAAATGTGAATTGTTGTAATATGTTTAAGTTTTTGTGTAATGAATTGACATTATATATTTTATGTGATTTGGTGTAAATATGTTCTTTTTGTTTTATTATTTAAGTAGATACATAAATGATGTTATATATATATAAAAAAAGGATTCTATAGAATACTTATATGCAATTTAAGCATGACAATGGTATTGTACTTAGAAGAAAAAAATATATATTTATGTCATCTCCTTTCTTCTTTATAGGAATAAAGAAAATTTAGGGGAGGAGGTGGTATTATGCATTAAAATTTTTGATTTTTTGTTTTATTAATTAAATTGTGTTTGATGTTGTTTGTAATAATTTTTAGAAGAAATTGGGTTAAAGAAAATGTATGTAGTAAGATCTAATTAAACAACTTGTATCCTAGCAACTTTTGGTCAATTGTAACATAAGAATTAATACAGATAGGAAGATCTAAAATTACCTATCTCATTTAATCGCTTTAACTTTATTAGTTATCTATTTTTCAGACCTTTCGATAGTTAATGTATAAAAGAACTTTTAATATTATCAGTCACCTTAAGCGGATCTGACACGAACTTAAAGGGTTTCAGTTAATACTTTAAGTAAGAAATAAACATTGTTTCATCGGCTGATTTCAAATTTTATAACAAGAAATTATATTTGATTGGTTAAAATTAACTGTCACGTGAATTATAAAGAAATTGATTGGTCAATTATTGTTGTAGAAGTTGTTTTCGTAAAGTCCTTTCCTCTTAAGGGTCATAGATTGTATGACTCTGGTAAGAAATATATTAAATATACTTAAGAAAATAAATTGAGGAAAAGGACATCTTTTTGTTTTAGGTAAGTTAGACATTTTCGTATTTTTTGTTAGAACTCAATTTCTTATGATTGTATATGTATGTTGCTAGAATTCAAATTGTATGTGTATGTTGTTAAAATTCAAATTGTTTTTCTACTGTTGTATTATTTGGATAAGTTTTAATCTAAGTAAATTTATTGTAAGTATGTACTTGCAGCAATCTTTTCGTTCAACTAGTCGTTTCGTTTAATTGTGATTAGTTGGGTTAATTTAAAGTAAAATAAACATGGAGGTTTCTGTCCGTAGAATTTATTTCCGGAATCTTTTTATTGTTATTATTCGGTGAGCATTTCAATTTTAATCATTTTTACATGCTAGAATATAAGATAATGGTAAATGTGATTGAATACAGAATGTACATTGTAAAATCATCATCATTTGTAGAACTAAATCTAAGTTGAAATGACTTATTGAAACATATTTATTGTTGAAAAAATTAGATACTTTAATTTAACTTGTTTGTATGATTATTATATGTAATCAAACTTATATTGGAATTTCACTTTAGATCTGTTTATGTTAATTATTTATAGATATAGATTGTATGACTCTGGTAAGAAATATATTAAATATACTTAAGAAAATAAATTGAGGAAAAGGACATCTTTTTGTTTTAGAAATTCCCCAGTAGAAATCACCAACAAATCAAAGCAGAACACATTTATCAGATGTACGGAATCCCCGATGTTTCTCGAATGAACAGCAACCAATGAAATAGCTAAAATGGGTTGACCAATCAGAACGCTGGAAAATTTAGACCGTACCTGTTCCTTTGCAATCGGAACTCCTCGGCGTTTGTCTAACGAAAGTGCGTATTTCTCAGTTACGGAAATGCCCGAGTTGTTACGATTGGTTCCTTTGGTGCACTGCATCATGGAACGGGAACCAGTTTAACCCTTAAACAGCATTGTTGTCGGGTTAAATATTTCACTGAGAGACGTGGTTGAGCGTCCGCCTATAGCGCTAGGGGTCCTGGGTTCAATCCCCAGTGAGGATTATAGATTAGCGCACACACTTTACTTTAGCACTCAATGGTAAAACAATATAAAAATGCATCTAGCAATTACAGGTCATTATTTGACAAAATCAAAGAGGTTTTTCAACTTTCTCTTGTATGAATCTCTTACATAGGCAGCTTAATTCTTCTTTGGACACTAATGTAAACATAGATCCAGTAAATATGATAAGAGGTTAAAATGTTCATTACAGATGCTATAAGAATTCTATATTAAGCAGGACATTCTAACACAATCAGCTGATTAGAAAACTAAACCCAGTAATAAAGTCATTTTATATTAATTAGTCAGTCATTCATTCTTATGGTTGATACAAGGACCTGTGATGTAGCTCACCCAAAAATCTCCAATGGTATACGAAGTAAGAATTTAAGGGTACCAGCTAGTATGTAAACAAAATATTCTGGTTCCCATTTCTATGATGCAGATCCACGAAATATCTATGTATAGGAATAATCAACGGGAAATAATCAAGTTTTGAATATTACTATCAGCAGATACCTAGATTACGTAATATGCATGTCTCTGCTATCAGCAACATAATAAGAAATACGTTTTTGGAAGATGTGTTTTATACGATCTTCATATTTTATAATTGAGTTTGAGTGTAAACGATGGAATAATTTAAAATCGGTGAATGTCTGTGACTAAAAAGCTTAAAATCAATGAAGAGTGCGTATGTGAAATTTACACCAATGTGTCTGTTAGTATGGTGTTTTTAGTACTTTAATGGCAAAGATACGGTCGAAAATCGTATTATACTTGCCTGATTTGCCAAAACAGTTCACAAATGATGTTTATATGACCGTATTAAATGTATAAGTCGTGAGTTCCACTAAATCACATGAATTAATTAATATACACCCATTCTTTAAATCAACCCGAATTTTATTTTTTAAGAATATTGAAAACTACATAAAATCTGTTCGAAATTTTCTGACTTGAATGTGTGAGCAAAAATGTCAAGTTATCTACTGGATGTAAAATATTTTGTTTTGTTTTCATAAGGTTACCTCATACTTCTTCAGATCTTCGACTGTATTTATCCGGTTTATTTGCTTATATATTTTTTTGCAACATACACAAATATACTTTTCAAGTAAAACCACGCATGCTACTTTTAAAGAGTTCTTTGCTAAATAAGTATGTATGGGTAATATATAATACCTTGATATACCTAGTACATAGATCAAAATTCTGCATTTTAATACAAAATAAAAACATGACATTATTGTTCATTTTTATTTATTTATCTCTGATATACAGACACAAGTGTCCTATGTACAGACGGTGTGATATCAACACCGAACAAACTAACAATCACGTAAAATAAATTAATTAATTAGTCAATTGATCAATAAATCGTCCAGTCAATCAGTCAAATTACTTTTGCATTAGTTCGCATGGTTATCAAACAGTCACAAATATATCAATATATCTCTTCAAGTATGTCCTCTAATTCTATTCCACAATCTTCTGAAACAGTTTTCTTTTTCATCAAATGCCTCAAAATGCAGGAATTTATCATCTTGTTTTGCTTCATTGTCAAAATATTCCACTTTGTCATAAACCACTTTCTCTTTCTTAGCAACAACTACATGTACATCTTTCTCTGCTCGTCTCGTTCCATAACATACAGACTCTACTTCGGTTGTTCTCTTTCTCCAAAAACATCCACAGAAAAGTTCTTTCATAGTTTTCTTCTTCCTTTTCTTTTTTCTTATTTCACCAACATCGTCATTATCTATTACTGTTCTCTTGTTAATAAGAACTCTCTTATTTTTGACTGATGCTTTGATAACTTCACCAGGTAATGTTGGAGCAACCTCCTGATTTTCTGATGTTATCATAACAGCTGAAGGGACACTTATTACTATGGAACCTACTTTTCGTACACTTTGATTATCATTTTCTTTCTTACAAACTGCAACATCCTTAAGATGAACATTATTTTTAGCAGACATAAGAGTTTGTGTAAGGTCTACAACTTCGGGCGTCTTTACTTTCTTATTAAGTGTGTCAATTTTAATGCAGCATATTGGAGTATGTGGTTTAGACGGAGATAATCGAGAGATGGTCAAATCTGTTTGAGAGCCGCAAGCTGTGTCTGTAATGTTTTCAGCAATAACATGAGCATCTTTTATATTTGTTAGCGAATTGTCTTCTTGTATCTCCTTATTACCTTTCATAATTGTTTCAATGTCAATATCTGCATCTCTTTCATTTCTGGTTCTATTATCGATTATATATATGTCAGAATTTTCTGTATAGCTTTTAACCTCGAGGACATTGTTATTCATTTCTGCTGCTTTAAGTACGCTAGTGTTCTCTACATGATTGTCAGTTGTAGTTTGTTTAGTAATAACTTTAGAAGTTGACGGTAGTAAATCTAAGTCATCTATGTCATTTATCAGATCTTCAGCATCCTTTAGAGTATCAATTGACGTCGATGATATGCATGTTCCAATGTCGCTCTTATGAGAATCTTGCGAATATTTAGGAGACGCTGAACGTTGGAGCTTATCTTTTGCGTCAGGATCTTTATTCGTCTCTTCATCACCAACTCTACGCGATTTTATTATATTACCTTCAATGTCTACAGTATACGTCTGTCCAATTCGAACAGGAGTATTTTCTTCCATATTAGTGTTGTCTAATGGTGTGTTTTCGATTGCAACATCTGTAAACGTGCGGTTACTCCTGCCGCGGCGACATCTATATACGTAATGACGTCTATAGCAACAACAATAAGACGTCTTCTGTGATTTGATTGGTCGACACGTCGTGGTAATTGGTAAAAGTTATTTAAGCCGTTTTACGGACGTTGTTTTGTCCGGAATTCGTCACCGTTCGAAAAGTTAAAAATCATATGACTTTGATATCACAAAAGGGGAATATTTCCATTGTACCGTTTCTTGAGATGCATCAATCACTATTCATGCTGTGACTCAAATTGGATTGTTGACACCAAAGTTTTCTGATTTCCCATATATGACCTTTTGCTTGTACTTCATATTCTGGGTTGCTCCGAAAAAAAACGTTCCTCTTTAAATAAAACGGCTTTTTGAAATGGACTCAGCTTAAATCTTTCTTAACTTACACTGATCGATTTAAACCTGTTTTATAACAGATGTTTTAATTGTTTGTAATTTGAGTTTTAATCGTGTAGACAAATCACAAAACCGTTACTTTTAATTTGTTAACAGTTAATTTACATTTTTTGTTGTTTTGTTTACCTTTATCAAAGGACTAATTACCACAAATTTCCCACGAGCTGCAGACGATTAGAAAATATACGGTTTAATATTGCTTTGCACAAGCGTCTTATTTTCACCATTTTGAAATTTGATAGACACGCGCATTGATTACGCAACTGTCGGTTACTGTATTGTTTTCATTGATCAATGAAGGTCTAAGACTACTAAATTTCGTCTCATGAGAAAACGTTACTCGTGAAGTTCACTTTATTTCTCAGTCTAATTAAAATCAATTAAGAATCGATCAATATTAAGTAGAACAAAGGGTGCAGTTAACATTAAATGGTTGACGGGAAACGCATTTCACTTAATTAATTGTAAAATGTATGCATTTAGATAATCGTATCGCGTGCATTGTAACAAGAACTCATTTTCAAGTACAAAACTCTTTCAAAATCACAGAATTATTAGCTGGCGTGTTTCTAAAGGAATCATTTCATTACTACAGGACAATAAAGGGTACCTTACATTTATATGCATGATGATCAGAGGAAAATAATCCTTTGAGAAAAACAATTTTATGGTAGGTCATACCCTCAGTTAATGAAAATTTGACAAAAAAATGTAGATTTTCCTTCATATATGGAGAAGTTGCTTGCTTCTTGTTGAAGGATTACTTAGTACAGGTTAGAATTCAGTCCAGGGTCCGTATTCACAAAGCATCTTAAGATTTTCGAAATTTTTACTTAAGTCGAAATTTTTTTCATGGTAAAAGTTTGTAAACCAGTCATCATAAGTGTGAAAATGAATTATCATTTTCATAATTGGCATCTTTAGAACAAATATAAAATCATATTATTGTGATTTCCTCCTTTATATTAGTACAAAAGAGTTAAGGAAAAAGTCGAATTTAAGGGAAAATATAACTTAAGTTAAAAATTTACTTAAGATGCTTCAGGAAAATTGGTGAACCGGTCGTCGTAGACAAATGAATTATCGTTGAAAATCGGCATCAAATCCACCAAAAAATAGAAAGAAGGATTATGTTTCTTGAAGGTTATCTTGGTAAATATCGTGTCCAGATAAAATACCAAATATTTCAACGGTCTAATTAATTTTGTTATAATCGCCTTATCTCTAGGTAAAAAATGAGAACGAACAATACAACAGGTGTGTCCAGGATCCGTGCAAATAGCTATCATGATTTTCGTTCCGTTAAGTCATCAGAATTCTGTAGAAATGTGATAAATTATCAATAAGGTAGATATGTACACGCCGACCGTTTCCAAACAAAATAAAATAATACTTTCATATCTAAGATGGTAGTGCATGTATAGCTTGACCAAGTGTTTAAGCCGTGACGAAATTATTCAAAATAATTCACTAGGTCAAATAGGGGACATGGATATTCGGAACAAACCTGACTGAAACATATTGATAAGATCAAGTACTGTATATTGGCACCCAGTTGATTTAGTATAGTCTTCTCTCACGGCTCAAATCACATGGTCGAGCTACGCCTTATGTCATTTTATGGATGGTCTGACATCAGTATTAGAGGCGAAACCTCCCGAGATAAATACGGTGTTATAACCTCAAAGCAACACCCTTTAGGAGTAGCAAAATTATGTTGTTGTTGAGAGGTTCTTGCTCTATAGAGGTTAAATCGTGCAATGGGAAAATCATGTTGTTGTTAAAAGGAGGTTGTCGCTCAAGAGAGGGTCACTATGGAGAGGTTGTACTGTAATTATGAATTATTCCCAGACGGTAATAGCGTGATTCATCCAATCATGTACAGAATTGATCAGGCACCAACTGTCAATCAAAAGTCAATTTAACAAGAGTTCAGTTCACTACTAAATGAAGTAATAATGACTGTACTAAAGATCAAATGTATCATTATCATTATTTAACAAAGTATACATCAGTGCATTAAGAACGTGTCCGCTAATAAAGTACAGTACAACCTCTCAAGAGCGGCCCTCGCTTGAGCAATAACCTCCCTTCAACACCTACATACTTTTTCCAGCTGCTTGATTTTACTATTAATTTAACCTCTCTAGAGTAGCAACCTATCAACAACAACTTAAAATTTTGCTACTCACAAAGGCTGTTGCTTTGGAGAGGTTGCTCTGTGCTTTATTAGCGGACACGTTCGTAATGCACTGTAATAATAATTTTATATTTTTCGTGTCTTGATGAAATGTGGTCGTATATCAATATAGTATTCTTTATTCTTGTCTCATTTATGTACATACATAAAATATGTATCTATGTTTTACTCACGCAGTTTGCAATATTGACGTATTTTCTTTTTTTTTTAAATGTTATAAATTCTGGTATAGCCTAAAGAACTTCCTTGATGAAAATTACATACGGCAGGAAATCGAATACAGCTGTAATTCGGGTTATACTAAAGACGCCTTATAGTTCTGAGCACCGTAATATATTGACTTTATTTACCATATATGGTAAATAAGAATCAATATTGCATTCTGTGAATATCGAATACTGTTTATGTAATGTTTAAATCTGCTGCGTGCTGTGTTACATAAACAGTTCATGCTATTACTTATTTCCAGAAAACAATGCATTATGGAAAAAAACGTCTCGATCTATACCGGATTACAAAAATACAGCATCCGGCTACTGTTTCATTTATAAACTACGTTAGTGCATAATAAGTCGTTGAATACACTATAGATGGAGAATTTGTCTATGTAATATAATGTTATATATATGTGGTCGGCATTTAAGTGCATGGATATAATTATATTGTCCAGAATTAGATAGTATTCTATGAACAGTATATGGAAAGGGGCTGTTGTATTTTGTGAACGAAACATTTCTGATAATTTTATGCTGAAGATTATTTAAGTTTTTCAATTTTATCAATATACTGTTTGAGATAAGAAAGTGGTCTCAGCAAATATGACTCATATAAATTGTGGAATAGAACATGGCTGTTGTTAAAAGGTGACCTTTTGTTGAAGGTGACCTTGGCAGTAAAGGTGAGTCACTGTTTGTTTCTTTTTAATGAAGTATTTTATCATTACACGAACTTATAAAGCAAACAGCATTAGATCTTAATTGTGTATTTTATTGGATACGAAAAGACCGATTCAGTACATAATAATCTAATAGACTCGGTCGCAAAATCTATTTTTTAATTTTATCCACTTCGTATCTACGAACCGCGAGAAGTATCAGTCTGTCAGCTCCCTTTTCCCAACGACCGAGCTAAGTACTGTGTTAATCACAGGAAAAGGGACGGGGCGTGTATCGGTTCTTAACACCGCGCCCAATAAAGAACCAGGAAAACTATTCGAAAAAAAGCGAAGGGATATAAATGCCCGGTTCTCCTGTATCTTATCTCTCCTCTCTCTCAGGGGCGGCTCTGAAATGACCATAGCTCATGAATGCGCCTTTAAAAACAGATCCCCTACCCTGTACCACCGAGACTTATAATACAGTCTGTATCCACCCTTGAATACACTTACGCTGCTGACAGACTTTAAATAATATTATTGTGTATCCTTCAAGCAAGTCAAGTGAAACTCGCGTGCGATTCGCCGGGGGATGATATTAGAATATATTACAAACACCGGTGTTTGCGTGATGATTGTTTGTTCATGAAAATCACTCAAACATAGGTATATATTATAAGTGAATATGATGGATTTACAGTGTTATTAATCATTCCATATGTAATTAATAATAGAATTAATCAAACTGTGTAGAAAAGCTCGAGAATAAAATTCAACACAGAGGTATGTTTTTAGATTCAAAGCCATCTTTTTTCAGTTTATATTCTTTCAATTAATGCTTTTTGTGGGTAATTTACATGTATATATTTTGATGTAGTTTCGTCATTAAGTTAATGATGATTTTCATAATAAAAACTTAATCGATTTATCAATAATCTAAAACAGTTAGCTAGTAATGTATCTATAGCAGAATAATAAAATCGATATTTACTGCAAGTCGCCTGTAGTTATTCTCTTGCAAAACATGATTTTTGTATTGTACGATATCAATACTTTGCGATGTGAGCAGTTTGTCTACTGTAGTAGATCCGGTGGGACAATTTAATTAATTGGGTTTTCAAGTTTTGTTTAACATTCTTAATTATATCAATACTCAGATATTCTAGCATGTACAATATGCCCGATACGTATCTGTATCGTATACACAGTCAAACCTGAGTTAGTGAGCACCTCAGAGTAAATATCAACTTGTGAAGGAATGGCATTCATTTAAAAACAGTCAATCATTAGTTTAAACAAAAATACCTCTGTATGAAGAGCATCTGTGAATAAAGGTCACATGATGCCTTTCTCAAAGTTGATCTTTGTTTACATGTTTGGTTGTGCTTAAATTGCGAGTCAATAGATCGATTTAATCGATACATCTTCCGTCTGTTTGTCAGACTGTTTATTTACGTTCATATAAGTGCACCGTCCTCATAAAATATGATTAATTTTCAGTGACTTAATACATAGTAACAAACTACCTTAAAAGTGGATGACATTACAAGACTCTGTTTTGAATGATATAACCTAAAATGTGAATATTTCAAATTCCTCGGTTTCTGATAAAAATGGAAGTTTTTAAATTCTATACAGACATTACATTTATAACGAGCTGTATTGAACATCTCAATGAATTGTTTTTTTAAAACTTCATCACAAGCCTGCTATGTTTGTTTGTAAACTTTGTATTTTACTTTGATGTTAACAATTGAACGCGATGCGGGAACACAATACATTGTCGTATATGACATTGGACAAGTCTGTAACACTTAGGAAACGGGGAAAAAACTTCACCAGTTTACAAATTAGACTGTCATTATAAATTAAACTAACTGTCCTTGATATACAATGCATGTACAGCACACCCTCCCCAGAGCAGCCTCTCTTGAGCAAGTACCAACCTTCAACAACAGCATGATTTTTCCACTGTAAAATGTATCTATGATTTTAACCTCTCTAGAGCAACAACGCATTAATAATAGCCTAATTTTGCTGCTCCAAAAGAATAGGTCTTTATAGTTTTTAAAGTGGCCCCTAAATGAGGTGTTATTGTATCACTTAAAAAGCGAACTGGAATTGCTTATAAATGTTATATTTGCAATGTGTAAAGTGAAACAAGTGTTTCTGATGTTAGGAAATAGACAATAGTTATTACGTTATATATTAGATTTTCGAGTTTATGAGTAAGCATTATGACTTCAATATTGGAACAAATTCAGTTTGTAGCATCGGAAAAGTAATTATATGTCATACTGTTTCTTCCTCTGCCGTCAGTATAATATAACGTACAATATTACCTCAATATCAAAAAACACCGACAAGATCAGAGCCTGAGGTTATAAAACTTGAGATCGGTCACCGAGCTCAAATCTCAAATATTGTCTTTTAAAGATTTTAAGTTCATCATAATCAGATAATAATGACATTATTGCTGCCTTAGTGTGACAGACTAATTGGTCTTAAACTTTAATCAGCGCTATTTTGTATATATATACTTTTTTGACGTATATTTTTGTCATCTACGGCTAACCCAATTTTAACGTCTTGTTGTTGAACATGCTGAAATGAAAAAGAAATTTATGATGGAAGTCACTTGAATGAAAACGCTTTCTATCAAGTCATACGGTCCTATTCTATACTTATATTTACACTAAGAAATAGCTAAAACTTTGAGCTAGTGAAATGATCGTGACATTACAAAGTCTTAATATATAGATACTCGTCATTTTGTACCGAGGGACTTAACGCCTTCTGGCGGCGATAATAAATAAATAATATAAATAAAATATATCAACGAGCTTCACTAGATATGTTTACGTCGCTTACGCCTGCTTGCATAAATTGATTATTATCTTGAATATAAAAATATGTTAATGTTTTTCGCTCAATTTGCCTTGAACGAAAGCAGAAATAAACATCACCATTTATCATAACTGTCATCCATCAATTATTTCAATTTTAAACAAACTCAGTTTTAAATTATTTCTAAACAATGTATTTTTACACAAAAATGTTAAAATGTAAAACTATTTTGAACAAATTTAAATACTTTCGTAATGTTTGAAGTTTGTAATACATCCTACATTGACTACTCGCTTTTGTGGTTTCTTTTTATTTACCATAACTTTTAAAAATAACAATTAAAAATATACTGATATAAGTTAAGCAAACTAAATGTTAACAAGCGGTTGACGAATCACGTATTTACTGAATAATTCATCGTTGTTTTGTACTATTCATCAGCGAATTGACTTCTACATCACTGATGACTAAACTGTGCTCCCGAGGTAAAATCAAAGCGCTGAAGGCACTGTTGTTACTCGCTACTTGAAAGTTGAATGATAAAAGCGAATATTTCCGCTGCGTAAAATTGGAAATACATTATAAATGGGGATCATCAGAAGTAGTTCAGAAACTATTTTTAGTCAAATATTTATGAGGGATTCTGTCGTCTATGAATGTATTTGTTTTACATATGTTTTTATATCTTTACTGCCGTATCGTCTTACTCGATTACTATATTTTGCATGGCCATCTGATTTTGACTTGAATGTGCATATTTGTAGTTTCGGTATTTGCCATTGGATTGTAAAATTAGAACTATTTTCTCTGTCGGAAAGTTATTCAGAGGAAGCTCTTCGGTATGTAGTGAGAATTTCCTGAATGACTGTTAAAAATCACCTACATCATTTTTCTGAACAACAAAAAAACACTGTCATATATGTTTATACTTCCTTCTTAACGGTGTCTTTTCAAACGAAATACTTTTAGAATAGAACTGAGATTCGAGTTTGTATACTGTTCATAAGGTTATAACATCGGAGGCCCGTTCTCGTTAATGGCGTGATTTTGTTGTTGTTTGTTCTTATTTTAGTTGTTGTGTGTGAGTTAAGGTATTCCATACTTCATTAGCTATTGAATTTGATAAAATTAGGTATAAATCTTAATAATTAATAAGATATTTAAAACGAATGCATTTTGAATAGTTTCTGGTAAATATGTGTACCTGTAAGCTGAGCTTGAGTTAACATAATTATTATGCTAAAATCAAAATAATAATAATTATCTAATGTGTGGAATTCCTGTTTAAGTTACGTTTGAATGCAGTTTAGATACAGGTGATATTATTCAATTATAAGTTTTAACATTTTGAGTGTAAAGTTATGTTTTCCGGGCGTTAATTTGATAACTTTTTTCTGATAATTTATTTTCTGTATAAAGCAAAGCGTGGGAAGGTGTTATGTTACTAGGATTTCGTGTTGTATTGTGTAATAAACTATGATCAACCATTTAAGGTAACTAAATGCTCGAACGAAAACAGAGAGTGGGTCATACGAGTTCGTCAGTGAAATCAACATGCAAGTATAATATAATTAATTATCAGTTTATATTATTCATTGGCATTTTTATTATTTCATCGATAGTTTTGTATTATTTATAGAATATTTTTATGTTTGTAATTATATTTTATGTTTGTAAGTATATTCTATGTTTGTAAAATAATTTACCTACGGTACAACCTCTCTAGAGCAGCTCTGTCTTGAGTTCAACAACAACATGATTTTCTCACTGCATATTTTAACTATTAAGTTTACCTCTCTAGAGCAACAACCGCTCAACAACAATATATGTTTGTTAGTATTTATCATGTCTGTAATTAAGTGTATTTTATGTATGTACGTATATTTTAAGTTTGCTGATGGAGTTTCGATGTTTTGGATATTTTCTGACTGACATTTTGCCATAAATGTTTTTTTTTTATTATTATTATTATTTTATCAACTAACGTGATGAGAAATCAATTTAAATCGCTGAATTAGGAATAATGAAGCTCAATCATTAAGCTGGTAACAATTAAACTCGTGTCGTCTGCACCTTGTTAGTTCACCATTGTTCGTTTCTCGTTTCATATTACAAACTTTAGATGCTGTAAAAAGACTTGAGATAAATTTTAACTTGAGAACTACATGAAAAGATGAATTTGATATAAAATTTAAATGTATCGTAACAATAGAATACGGAATTTATACATTCTATCACCGGATCACGAGTTTTACGCATGCGCCAATCTTAATGTTGATATTTCAAGCAAGCCTGATTCAGAATACGGATAGAACTTCGGTATGTACGATTCTATACAATCGTAAATTTGTAATTATCTCGTATATTGTACTTAAATGATTGACAGTAGATACGATTTACGTTGACTACGGTTTAGATATTACGATTAGAGATACGTCGTATTTTGATATCACAGTTAGAATGATATTAAAGACACTCTGAGCTAATACATACTTGTCATCGTATAGTAATTCAAAATTTCGATTAAAGTACATGTTATTTCTATAAAACCCATATTTCCAATGCCTCTAGCTGATACAAAATGTTATAAAATGTGAAAAAGCAATAATGTCTTCTCGAACAATAATTTAGAGAAGCATTTTCAAAACTAATAACAAAAAAAGTTCTCTAAATTCTTATTTTTTGAGACTTATTCACTTAATGTTGACTGATTCCAAATATATTGACGCAATAATATTATACGTAGAACGAATCGCAATATATTGGGCATTACAACCGATTGTTAAGACAATTTATGGATGTACAAAATGTATATATTCGGATGTATGTTCCATTCTCATATATACAGTAGTAATGATCAGAAATTTACTTCCGATTTGCAATTACAAGTACATTCAAACCTGTGTTTGTGGCTACCTCCAAATAAAAGCCACCCTGTAAATAAAGGCCATCTTTGGGAAAGATAAAATGTGACTTAAGTAACATGATTGTGGCCTTTATTCGGAGGTATGTTTGTTCTAAATAATCAATGAAGGTTTCGCAAAGAGTGGCTTTTATCTGGAGGTAGCCACAAACACTGGTTTGTCTGAACATGAATATGAATTCCTGGAGAAAGATAAAACATTATATAAATCTCCATCAAAGACCATCTTTTACTCTCCTGATGTGAACTTTGTCGTCAGGATTTCACTATGTACTTGTGATATTTACAGAAGGTTGTTTGTTTGTTTGTTTGAGTTTAACGCCCCTTTTCAACAGTCAGAGTAACATGCGGTGGAAAGTTCACCTAACCATTGTTCCTGGGAAGAACCAGTACTAGACTCCCATCCTCCATTAGCAGTTGCCTACTTTCTCACATTGAGAAACATGATCGGTTTCTGGACACGAACCCACGATCCTCTATCATTGAGAGGTTTCAGTGATTTGAAATCAGCGACCTTAACCATTCGACCAGGGAGGCGGGTCCACAGAAGGTTGTAGTGATAATATACTCGTGGTTTATTTATGAACAATGATGATTATTCTTTGGAGAGTTCATGACCTTGGTTATCATAATTAACGTTAATGCCTCTTTAATTATCTTTGGTTCTTAATAATATATCCCGTATCGCCAGAGTGTTCCGAATTATGCCGAGCTTGTCAAAAATAAAAAAAAAGATCTATAAAGACTAGACTAGAATTCGTACGGTGGCATAAATGGTACATAGGAAATACTGTTAAAAGCACGCGCTAAGCTGTTAAAATACTGACCAACTTCAGTTGTTTCATTCGGCATATAAGCAAACATATTTTAGCTGTTATAGGCTAACGGTAACAGCTAACAAACAACACAATAAATAAATACGTACACTCACATACACACATATACATCACACATGAATCATTAATCTAAATAAAAGAAAAGTGTATGATTACCATTACTTTATAAAAATCAAATCAATTTTTATGTCCTCGTCATTTGGAATGGCGGAGGAGCATAAAGTGTTGTCCCTGTCCGTCCGTTCAAATTTTTGGTTTCCGAACGACATACACAAGAAATATTTCATAGATTGATTTCAAATCTTACTAGAAGGTGTATAATAATACAATACAGATCAAGGTCGATTTCCGTTAAAATCCAAACATTTTCACAGGAGTTATGGCCCCTTTTTGACTTAGCTCTCAATGGGTGCATGCGTGTCCTCCAGACATATAACTAGTTAAACAATGGTTCAATAATAGTTGTTATGGAGCTTTCGTATCATTTATTGTTTAAAAGTGTCTTGAATTCTGCTAAATTGTCGCAGAAGGAAAAAGTAGTCCCGTGTTGTTGTTCGGTTTGCCACGTGTTGCCGCGTTGAAATTCCCTTGTTCTGTATGGAGGCTATCGCCTCGCATACCAAAATGAATTTTAATAGTAACAATACTAAATAAAATTGAATCGATTTCGTGTCTCTAGATGACTTAAGGTTGTATGTATCTCTTTGTTTTAGTCATAATTATATTGCTTGTTGTTCTTAGTAGGTCACGTGAACAGTTGAAAACGTTCGTTTCGGTTCAAATGTTTGTAATATGTTAAAGAGCCTTTCTAATTAGAAATAATTGAACAGACGTCTTGCAATTTCAAAGCCAATTTAAATGCAAATATTTTAATGTGATAAAGTATGCAAGCATACTTTACGTTGTTACATGACAAATTGTTATATAAACGTTGATCAAAATGATTCACAGTAAAGTTTAGATTCATCTAAGTGTAAAATGTTTACATACATTATGATATATCAACACATATGATGCATAAGTAAAATTCAGACACGCGTATAATATTGTGATCGTATAACTTAAAGTAATACGAAGAACATATATTTGTGTATGGAGTGATAGTTTAAATAATTTAACAATTATGACCAATTTCAAATCTAAGCATCTGATTGGTTAATGCGTAAAGAAATCTTTAAACTGACCAATAGCGAGCCTTTATTTTATAGTAGATAAATGGTCTCATAGTAACTCGCTGGGCTACCGAACAGAAGGTCATAGGTTTAAATCTGGGCTCACCCCCCCCCCCCCCCCGATATTTCAGGGACGTTTTTACAGTGTACCCGTCCCAACAATCGAGCCAAGTATTGTGTCTAGAAATTATCAGGAAACTGGTGAGGCATGAATCGGGTGTGATAAATAACCAGGACAAATTATTCGAAATAAGAGTAGGGACATAAATACCCAGTTCTCCTGTATCTTCTCTCCCCTCTCTCCCCCCCCTCTCTCTCTCTCTCTCCCTCTCCCTCTCCCTCTCTCTCTCTCCCTCTCTCTCTCTCTCTCCCTTTCTCCATCTCCCTCTCTCTCTCTCCCTCTCACTCTCTCTCTCCCTCTCTCTCACTCTCTCTCCCTCTCTCTCTCTCCCTCCCTCTCTCTCTCTCTCTCTCTCTCTCTCTCTCTTTCTCTCTCTCTCTATCTGTCTGGAGCGGCCCTGAAATGACTAAAGCTGTCAAATGGACCACTTAACAACGGATAAAAACATGCGAAACTTGAGTTTGGTCTCAAATCTCATATCTTGTCTTTTAATGTTCCTAAGTTAATTATGATCAGACAATAATGATATTATTGATACAATATTCTGACATCATAATTGATTTGAATATGTTTTTAAACATAAATCAGTTCCTCCTTTTTAACCATAATAATTTGAGAGATCGGTCACTTATCTTGTTTTTAAGTTAATTATGATGACAAAATATTTATCTGAACATGTTTTTAACATTAATTAGCCCTTTTTTAACCATGAAACTTTGAGAATAAAATTGAGATTTGAGATCAGAGACTGTTCTCAAGTTTTATAACCTCGTAGCAAGGTTACGATACCATGTTTATAATAATACATAATGTTCATCAATGGTAATCATTGTGTATATAGTAAAACCTGTATTTACGTCCACCTCTTAGTAAAGGCCATCCTGTATAAAGAGCCATTCTTTCAGAAACCTCTTTGATAATTTAAAACTAATTGACCTCCGAATGAAGGCCACCTATTAATAAAGGCCATATCATATATATCGCAAGGGTGGTCTTTGTTCTCAGGTGTAACTGCATTCCACAAAACATTATGTTAAATGGACAGATGCCAGTTTAGACGGGTTATGGGTTTTTTACGTGATTTTGTTTCTTTCTGCTTTCAGATTGAGTTAATCCCGTTATCATGATGTTCAACCAGACTGGGTAACGATTTCTGCCAATTTAAACAGCCGTAAAGAAAGTGATGTGAAAATAAATAGACATTAGTCTTTGGTCTAGATGTCCATGTTATGTTCAATAAACTATGGCTTGGATTTTGTTCTCTTGTGTGCCTTCAAAAATATCAGTTACGGAAATTACCGATCATCGATTATTTCACGGATATTAACGAAGATGTGGATGTAATGTGATATGCTTATTGATAAAATTAGTCTGATGTTTATCACCGGGGAAGTATTTGCTAAGAGGTAAAATAGTCTAGAATGCAAGATGACTGGTCATTCTTACGATTATCACCGAAGTCTACCAATGTTTTCCGGAAACATATCACGAATTATATCGTTATAGAGCTATAAGGAAGCTTAAAGTGATAAAGTTTGTGTCACGACACAGGAAAGAAATTATTATATTAAACATTTAATTACTCCCCATTTAAATTATTCGTTTTACCTTGGATGTTACTGCATGGAATAATTGTTACGGAACTTACCGGAATTTACCGGAAACGCTATTTCGATCTTCGGAAATGTTGACTCAAGAAATATATTCCTGTAAAAGTGGGTACTTACTCATAAGCATGTAGAGATACATATTAACAATGATAATATTTCTTATACTATACTGAGCACAACATTAAATAGCGATTTCTCCGAGAGGTCCTACAAGCATTAACTCGTCAATTGAAAGTATACGAGAACAGTATACCTGGCTTAATGAAAAATAAACAAACATCGAATGAGGAGGCAGACTGACTTACAGATGTAGATCAATCAACTGTGCATACTAGTCATTGTATGAATGTACTATATGTATATTCTAGTATTGTGAACAGTGAATCATTCTGTCATCTTTGGATAATCTGAAACCATTAAATATTATGTCGGACTGCAATATGAGATTCATGTCAGACTTTAATCCGGGTAAGTGTCATCTATTTGTTACATATACTTTGAATTTATATGTTTTCATTTATCAATGTCGTAATTTCAGTCTATCTGTTGTTTAACAGCCCAACCGCAAGCTATGGAAATTGAGAAAGGGGAGATAAGATACAGGAGAACCAGGCATTTTGTGTCCCTAATCTTATATTGCTGGTTCCTTGTTCTGTTAAGCTCCGATACACGCCTCACTCGTTTCCTGTGATTTATTTATCACAGTATTTGACTCAGTATTTGGGATGGGGACACCGAAACGCGTCCCTGAAATATTGAAAGACGGAGTCGAGATTCGGACCCACGAGCTTTCGTTCTGTAGTCCAGCGCTTTACCATTCAACCACCGAGCACCCCTTAAGAAATGTTTATACAAATGTACTCTTATCAATTTCATTTTATCCTAACACCACTCTCCTTATTTCAGTGTATATCTGTATCAGGCCAGGAAAGCCCCTTATGTAAGTTATCTTCGTCTCAAATCTCGCTTACGGAAACATGTAAGGGTAGTAACGTCTGTTTTTTATAATTATAATGATTTACGTACATTGTCAACTTAATTTGCGTCCATTTTATATTTTCCGTTCTTAGGTTAAAACTTCGGATCAATAAAAGTCTACTAAACCTCACAGATGCGATAACATATTTGAACTTATGTCTTATTGATCTCATACAAAAAAATACGGAGGTAACACTTTAATGGCTACTTGGCCTTTCATCTGTAAGAAATTAACCGGAAAATGTATATTTTACCCCTATATAGTTACTCATACTTGAATGAATTGTTCATGAAGAATGCAATAATAGTTCAAGAAAAATTCATGAATAATTGAATTCCTTTCGAATGGGAAGCAAGATTTCTTTATATTTCTATCAAAGAAAACTTTCGTCAGGTGCGTGGCTATTTAATTGATGATTACCAAGAAATCAAACGGCGCGTGCATAAGAACTTATTGTTCATGATATTTACTCAATACAGGTGAATCAAAGATTTCTCGTGGCATCACGTTGCCTGGAATTCAGTATAATTAAGCAATCTATCGCTTATTATTCACGTAGACAACACAACTAATTATTCTACGTACATCAATGTTATGATTGATCATTTGCTGATAAACCATTAGGCTTTTAGAAATATGTGAAGGTTATTATCAAGGATGTTGCCTTGCCTGGCGTCAGAAAAATCATCACATGTTCAAAATTACAAAAAAAGCTTAAGCGATAAAACGCCATTTTGTTCAAAATCAATTTCAAATATCATAATTATACACTGAAAGCGGTCAAAATATTCGTCATAATCAGTGATGGACAATTGACTAAAATGCTAAAAATATAACATTATCTTCAAACTTATCTGAAGTCTAAGTATAATAAATTTCTAGACATAAAATGTAGTCTAACATTATAAACCATACACAGATGTACAATCTGACAGTTTTTATCAAGAATCATGGAAAATTATCATACATTATCTCCGATATGAAGTGGAAATTTATTATCAGAACAGAAGAATATCAATAAGTAACCTAGTGAAAGTATAGATAGATATGGAAACATGTTACCTTGCCACAATGTTACCGACAAACATGCATTAGATTGCTCTCAGAAAAATGAAATCTGAAAAGAATATTCATGAATTTCTTCGATTATTTCAAATGTTTCGATACTAAGTAGTAATTTTGTGGCAGGATCAAATATACGGCTGAAATTATTTTTAAGGGGCCGTAACTTGCCAAAAAATAGTTATGTCAAGGGGCCGTAACTTGGCTAAAGTAGTTATGTCAGGGGGCCGTAACTTGGCTAAGAATAGTTATGTCAAGGGGCCGTGACTTGGCTAAAAATAGTTATGTCGAGGGGCCGTAACTTGCCAAAAAATAGTTATGTCAAGGTGCCGTAACTTGGCTAAAAACAGTTATGTTAAGGGGCGTTACGTGGCTAAGAATAGTTATGTCATCGGCCGTAACTTGGCTAAAGATACTTATGTCAAGGGGCCGTAACTTGGCTAAAAATAGTTATGTCAAGAGGCGTTACGTGTCTAAACATAGTTATGTCAAGGGGCCTTAACTTGCCAAAAAATAGTTATGTCAAGGGGTGTTACTTGGCTAAGAATGGTTATGTTAAGGGGCCGTTACTTGGCTAAAAATAGTTATGTCAAGGGGTCGTAACTTGGCTAAAAATAGTTACGTCAAGGGGCGTTACTTGGCTAAGAATATTTGTGTGAAAGGACCGTAATTTGACAAAAAATAGTTATGTCAAGGGGCCATAACTTGCCAAAAATAGTAATGGCAAGCGCCGTTACTTGACTAAGAATAGTTATGTCAAGGGGCCGTAACTGGACAAAAATAGTTTTGTCGAGGGGCCTTTACTCGACCAAAAACAGTTATGTTAAGGGGCCGCTATTTGACCAAAAGTATTTATGATTAGGGAGGTTACTTGACTAAATATACGATGTAAATATCAACATAGACAATTATACAAATATCAACTTGTTAAGTTCGAATCGTACGTTAGACAAGTACACTTACTGTGTTTGTATATCACGGTTAACTAAATATGTATTTAATTGTTTCGTGTTAAGCACATCATTATGCCTGCCTTAAGTCCAGCTAAAATGAGCTCGTTAATTTTGCCTAATGTGTCCAGGGACTAACATGCATTATTATATGACAGCAGGTTGTTTCTGACGGACATTAGATTTATTAATTAGATTCATTAGACACAAAGTATGAAGTAAGATACATACCTACCCTGACCTCTTGTTGATACTTGCATTGTATGTATATTTTATGTGTGTACGATAGAAATCGAAGGTGGTTTAGTTGCTAGATATAGACAATCTCCCTGTAAACCGTAGTCACGTGTCAACATGCCATCCTTAAGTACAAAATTGACTTTTCTATTCTTGACATTTTATCGAATCACGAATTTTTACTGAACCCTGTAATGTTGTTCATTATTTATCTGTTGTTTAATTCGACAGCTATGGTCATTGCAGGCGTGCCCCATGGGGGGGATAGAAGATACATGAGAATCGGGCATTTTATTTGTGTGCAACTTTTTTTCCGATATAATATAGTTCAGGCTATCAGTACTGATAGTTCAATTACCGCAAGGTAGCATCAGTCATTTAATAATAAAGTTAGTTTGTGCAATAACCTTACCAAGATCCATTCACGGGGGACTTTGGTTCTATATAAAATTACTATTAATAAATTACGTCACATTTTCTAGACGAATTTTAGTCATGGGTATGAGTTTATTCTAGTTGTATGCGGGTATATAGTATAGTGTCTATTACTAGTTTGGGTAATCCTGGCCATTTGATTGGTTAATGGTGATCTCGGTCATTTCGATTGGTCAATCATTGGACTGTCTATTCGTCGCGTAACCTGTCATGTTTTACTGGATCTGTTCGTCTGCACTTTTGTTTACAGTTGATAGGTAAGTAAATCATGCAGGCATTGCTCTGTGATTTTGACTTAGATACGTAAGTTGGTGTGTGGCATAATATCGGAAATGCTATTAGAAGTTCAATGTGGTTCTATCATAGCACATTATGGTGAATTTGTTAACATTTAGGGTTGATTCTATTTGATTGATATAGGGTATGATATTACCATGTGCTTGTGAACTATACACACGAATTTATTAATTTGTCAAATACTCATGATTGTCAATATAATTGTATGTAGATTCATAACACGTAAATATGTTATACTCTCCATAATGGAGGATTGAATAAAATATACAGTCAATATCCTTTATGAAAAAAGCAACTTCATACAAAAAAACATAAACCAATATGCTTCTTGTAATTCGTCTACCTATAACGTTTTGTTATAGTTTTTCTTGTTATACATATAACGTTAACATTACAAGAATGTTAGACACGGATAAGTGGTTTCAGAATTAAATACTATTATAACGTTTGATGATACGTTGTCATGACTACTGGATCTTCTTTAGGTCGAACTTTGACTGTGACGTCAATTAATGCCTTAATTACTGCCTGAGTTGGGGTGATCTAAGCTAAAAGTCAATAAAAATAATTATTTTCCTTTGAGCTTTAATCAATATCCCTAAAATAGATTTCGGGACTTCGATTATTGTCGTACTACGATTGTTGTTTGACCCATCCCAACCACCGAACCGAGTACTGTGTCGAGAAAAACACAGGGAAAGCGTAAGGCGTGTATCAGTGCTCTTCACCAAGCACAATAAAGAACCAGTAAAACTATTCTAAAAGAGTAGGAATATAAATGCACGATTCTCCTTTTTCTCATCACTCGTCTCTCTTGGCGGCCCCGAAATGACCATAGCCGTCCAATGGGCAGTTAAACAACAGACAGATAAATATGATTGTTGCTGATTAATTTGGTTCATCGGTTCGATTTGAGTGAAAGGTGCGAGTTAGTTACATAATTATGTACTATGTATCTAATGCTCTAACATGTTAGAACTCTGAGTCATTAAGCTCTAATTGTATCGACAGACGGTTGAATGTTTGTTACAATTACTTTTGCTCTCCGTGTTTCAAGACGAATTACTCAGCAAGTTTTTTTTATAGAAATACACGAAACTCAAAATAGACAACGATTGTGGTAAGGGATGTTCAGTGAAAATTATAAACTAGCAGGTGCAACATTGTAATAATATGTTGTTAACTTAGTCTTCATAAACATACATAATACAGTCAGGTCTGTGAACAGAGGCCACCTTTGGGAAATATATAATACAGTAAAACCTCTCCAGAGCGGCCCTCTACAGAGCAACAACCTCTCTATAACAACACCTTCACAATTTCCCTAAGTTGATATTTACTCTAAATTTAACCACTGTAGAGCAACAACCTTTAAACAACGGCCAATATTTGAAGCTCCCACAGGGTGTTGCTCTACAGAGGTTGTACTGTATAACCTTTATTGACATGTGACCCTTATTGACATGTGACCCTTATTGACATGTGGCCCTTATTGACATGTGACCCTTATTGACATGTGACCTTTATTGACATGTGACCCTTATTGACATGTGACACTTATTGACATGTGACCCTTATTGACATGTGACCCTTATGGACATGTGACCCTTATTGACATGTGACCCTTATTGACATGTGACTCTTATTGACATGTGACCCTTATTGACATGTGACCTTTATTGACATGTGACCCTTATTGACATGTGACCCTTATTGACATGTGACCCTTATTGACATATGACCCTTATTCTGAGGTAATTCTATTCTCAATAGTCAATGACGATTTTTAAAAGAGTGGCCTTTATTCAGCAGATAACCTTTATTCGGAGGTGGCCGCTAAAACAGGGTTGACTGTTTATTTAGATTATTTTAGAGATGTCTGTCTGTCCGTCCGTTCGTCGGATTGTATGTCCTTACCATTCATTCGTCTAGCAGTTTATATAGATTATATTTTTTTGGGCATTTCAAAACGTATTTATATATAATAAGAATGGAGCATTCTTATATAAAGGGCTTCAGCATTCGGTGGGATGTTCAGTAACGAAAACCATGTCGTTAAATACACTACTCGATTTAAAACAGGAAAGTTTTCTGCTACCAAGTGCCCGCTGCCCACAGGTTGTATCTAGTGCGAGTTTGACTGTATTAAGATTTTAAATTATTTGCAAACAAATTAAATGTTCATTCATTTTCACTGAACATGATTGTTATCTTACACTTTTGAGATTTTTTATACAGATGTGTAATAATTGAAGTGTCTGTCTAGATCATCTCAAGTAAATTATAGGGAAATAATTATCAAAGGAAGATTTTAGGATTCTTGAATATAATGCTAAACTTTGTGTTTCAATATATGCATTATAATTATTGAAAACAAATTAATTAACTAATCTACAGAAAATGTTTTATGCCTATTTGTTATAGTAATTAATTTTACTTATGTTTATTAGAAACGGAAAAACTCATTTCGCGAAAATAATTTACATAGACAGATTACTAGGCAGGATGATCAAATAAATCGTTTTTTCATCATTTTTTCTATCCGTCAAAATCTGGAAAATCGCTTAAATAATCAAATCAGTATAACTGGAAGCTATAGTAACATCTGTTATTGAATCTTGTATTTTCATCTAGATTTACCAACTTATGTTTAAAACTTACTTTTATAAACCTTTCCCCTCATTGCGCGGGAAAATACACCGCGCATTTCTAATAATGCATAGCAGTTGATAATTCATTCGACGTACTCCCCTACTTTCTTACCTGGAAAGAATCAAGTGAAATTTGAATTACCCAGCATGATACCAAAATGAAAGTAGATACCTTGCATCTTGAATGCAGTTCTGTTGTATTTACGAGTTTTCAAGGTGTTACAGTAATGGAAATATGTTCATTCGGAAATAATTTTATACGTAAAGTTTAACTCAATTCGGATACTACGCTGATTCGGATATCGGTAAACCTTTGATTAAACTGGAGATGGTCGTGTCGATACAATAATAGCATTAGATAAGTATCTTGATAAAGACGTCGAAATAATTGAGAGTCATGGAATATCTGGATAAAATCAAACTTACTTTCTTCCTGGAAATGTGTATTCGTCTTTATAGTATCATGAGTTAAAAAGGAGTAGATTGAAGTGTTTGGATATTTGTGAAGTGAGTGGATTATATTGTTAACGTATCATGAGTGCTTCAATATGATGTTCTACAAAAGATTATGTAAGTCAGATAAACAATTCATAGATAATATTTCAAAGGAATCGTGGCAGGGTAATATTTTTTATCAATGGAATTTGGGTCAAAGGTTATACAACTTGAGATTTTTCTTCAGTCTCGATTTTTGCATTCTGTGTTTTTCAATAACTCATTCTGAGATAATTTATGGATTATGAGATCAATTATACAAGGTGTTAATGCCAATTTGAGTAATTATATGATAGTAGCATTTCATCGATTGTTATTGACAGTGATATTTATCTAAAGCTTTCTTGTGCATAATACATTATGTATTTACAACTACATGTAATTACGAGACCACATGGGGAAAGGATTTATGTTTTTGTTGGTAACTCAGGAGCACGTGTATGTCCAGCTTTCCGCCAAGGATGACCGTTGAAAATAATATACAGTCAATCCTGCGTTAGCGGCCACCTCCAAATAAAGGTAAACCTGTGATTAGAGGTCATTATTTTAAAAAATCATCATTGATTATGAAGAGCAAAATGATCTCCGAATAAAGGCCACCTGTCAATAAAAGGTTGTATTCCACCGTTCTCAAGGGTGGTCTTTGTTCACATGGTGGACTGTAGTTGAACTGTTCTTATCGCGTATATCATTATATTCAATGGTTTAATAAGTCATCGTTTGGCGTCCAGGAGTTTATTACAAAGAAATATTGACCGACGTGATCCGCAAGGAATTGTAACTGTATGTCAGATAGAGATCAGACACGCAAAATGCATGCATGGTATCCATCAATGAATTGTTCATGTGCCAATTGTCGATAATTCCTACAATAATAATTGTGTGTATGATCATGAATTGACTGTTATATACGGTGATCTAATAGATAAAAAACATACTAAGTACAGTGTATATCATTAAAATGTTCGCCATGTATAATTTATATCGAGAACTCGATCTTCAATATTCAGTAGTTTACAATTTATAAAGCAGCATGGTCAAAGATTGTTTTTCTATAAATCTTAATGATTAAGGCGTCTTTATAATCTTCGTATGGTAGTAATCTAACCATAACGTTTTTATTTCATTTTATTTCATTACAAATAATCAATGAATTTGGTGCTTTTTACATTATATCACCTTTAACGTACTTTTTTTAAAAAAAGGTGTTTGAATTGAGATTTCCTTCTTGAACTACAACGTTGTGTGCTTGATTAAGATTTAGAGCGTTTTCAAAATCAGACTCTATTTATGTACATGCCAGTAACATCCTATATTTGTTCAGCTTTCTATAGCCGTCACTCGCTCGGCACGCATGGAATTTTATGCGGACCTAAATACTACGTTCATCTACATCCGTCATGCTATTGTTAAACTAGTTCCTGTTTCATGTCGCAGTGCATGACTATTTAAGTTAAGTTTCCATGAGTACTTTCAGGTTTTTTTATACTTTGATACGCATGTATCTTAACACCCCAACCTATGTTATGCTTCATCTTGTATTCCGATCTTAAACATCAATACTGTGTTTCCAAATTTAGGTCAATGAAAGTGTTTTTAATTGCATAATGTTCATATTACATAAAAAGTAAATATTGACAATAAATGTCCTTCTGATCGTGAACAAAATGCCATTCCGTCGTTCATATCCGCGAAATTTAAAACTCCGCTATTAAAGATCCATTTTCGCAAAAAGTACTCGCAACTTGTAAAACGTAAAATCATACAATATCAAGCTACAGACATAATAATTAGATTTGTTTTAATATAAACATTTATAAAAGTTTCTGCCCACGGTTTCCTCGATACTTGTTTTGTTTTGTTTAAATTATAGTCTTGCAAAGAAAATCTTAAATTGCTTTTAATGTTTTTGTGGTGAGAATTTGTCAATATGATGTATTAAATGTGAAACTATCTGAATTAAAATGTAATTATGTTTTGCATTGTGTGATTAGGCAGAACTCGCAGGACTGTGTCAATTTTGAATTTAATACTCACAAAAACACAAAGTAATTGAATCAGTCATCTTTACAATATGACAGAACACTGATGTACGTTATATACCGCAGTAAATGTTGGCCTCAAAAGAATTTACGATTAAACAGAAATTTACGACTGACCACAAATCGTAAATGAATTTGCTTGTTATATTAATAAAATGTGCAACAGAGAATACACGCTATCCATTGATTTATAACTTTTAGATATTATATGAAACATGTTTATATTTGTTCGTGTCTTTTAACAAATCAAAGTACTGAAAAAATTTGTGTAAAATGAACTTGCATAGCATTGCACTGTAACATGGAATGGTTACTAGTTTTAACAATTGCAAAGCGGGTGTAGAAAAACGTAATACTTTGGTCCGCATCAAAATTCATGCGCTCCGAGAGAGTGACAGCTATGGAACTTGACATAAATCAACAAACATATAGCTTGGACTTCAAATTCTTATACAAGTCGATTTGTCATCTTAATAACTGCCCACTAGTAACTCATAGAAAATTAAATGCAAAACAAATCTTGGAACAGTTCCCTCCACAATAAGATTCGAACATTTTGGTCACTATATTTCCTTGCTATGATGTACACATGACATATTTAGACAGATACTTGAAACCCCGCCCCACTTAAAAGTATAGAACAATAAAAGAGACATCATTTATGAGACGAACGCTTTAGTAACTAATATGTCAAAACAAAAAAAATACGAGTGTATCAAATGTATTTCAATTAGAAATAAACATTTATATGGGATATTTAATCTGTCAGGACGTAATGTTTTATATCACTACGTTTTAAACGGTATAGTGCGAGCTAGCGATATTGTATTTTACATAGGTCTTCTAGATCTAGTACTTTTAATGGTTTATGCATTGGTAATAAGTCCGCGAATGTTGCATTTTGTTTATTTCTTGCATTGCCCGTCTGTATGTTTCCATCGTCTGATTTTTGTGATTTTTTTCGAACTGCACGTTGAAAATGGTAACGATAGTGTGCTATTTTTATTGAATTTACAGAAATATGGCACAGCCGTTGTTAGACATTATATCGTGTAAGATATTTATGGTAGAACTGATATATGTCAATTATTATTTCTTCTTTTTTCTGTCTGGCAATGCTTTGAGCCTTAATTAGATTATTTCGTATATGTTGGCGATCTGATTTCTAGTTCTGATCTATTCTTGTATCAATGAACTAATATTACATCATTAAATACTTTATTTCGAAACATGGATATCCGTATTAATTACTTTATATCTTTTTATATCTTTTTTTCAGATGTGTATAATTGTCTGATGTTCTGATGGAAGAAGAAAGAAAAAATGAAGAGGGGTGTTCAAACATTTTTGTTGAAGTAACTCAAATTTATTAAAATGTCGAGTAAACTAAGGGCATCATCAGCCAGGATGAATCCAAACAAGGCGTGTGTAAAGCTGAATGAGAAGAACGCCTTAAAATCCCAAACGAAAGTAGCGCCATCTAACGTCAGCAAGCCGTCGTCACGTGCTGTGTTGAATGTTCGGATATCTCCTGAGAATGAATCTCAGAACGAGGCTAGTTCTAAAAATAGAATTATGCTTAAGAAGGATGGAAATTCAAAAACTAGGAAGAAAAGCAATGCAATTGTATCACCAAAGTGCTCAAAAAGAACGCATAAAGTAAGGGACATACATACCGTGGATGTACATCTTAATGATCAGGATCGCGAAAATGATGAGGAAATTAAATCTGTGATTACGAATGAAATCCTTAGTGTCACTAAAGAGGAAGTAGATTCAAATCTTTATAAAACTAAGTACGAAATGCATGATACAGAAGAAACGTTTAGTGTTGTAAACGGAGATATTGAAAACACACTTTCATGTGATACAGCAGACACTTCTGAACATGCTCCAGGTGATTTAGAAAATGTGTGTGAAAATAATATATGTACTGAAAAAAGTATGGAAGCTTCAGTGGAAAGTGTAATGTCGAAATATAACCAAACGCCAGACGAGCATGCTAATGATAAAGATGTTAACAAATCACTACGAACTGTTCTACCATCAAATCTAATTCAACAAAGATTTCCTCTTCGATCCAAGTTGAAAAAACCCTCCGTGAGAGTAAACTCTATCCCTGAAATTAAAACAAGTTCAAACATTCCAAGGACTAAAGTTGTTAGAGAAGTCAGTGTTAATTTGTCAGAAACTTATCCAGGAAAAGAATCAACACCCAGAACTGAAAGCACTCGGGGTGGCAAACAACATCAATCTAAATTACCAAGTTCTATATCCAAAATTACCCATACTATGTCCAATACTGCTGAAAGTGATAAAAATGTTAAGTTAGACATGGGAACTGTGTCAGAACAAAGTGATAGCTCTATAACACTTAAATCAAAATCTTCGGATGTAAGCGAAGCAATTTACACTGCAGAAGCATCCGAACAAATACTACCGAAAGTTGATTATGTGACTACTAAAACAAATACAAATGAGCTTGCGCGTATGTCTCAAATTTCTCCGGACTTGCGTGAATCTCCCATGGATTCTGTAATCAAATCGAACAAAGAAACAAATTTTGTTTCTGAAGAACTTTCAATCTTATCTACTTCATCATCAAATGCATCATCACTGACAACATCGACAGCAGATAAGAAAAAACCTGAATCAGACAGCGAAAAATGCACTAAACAAACAGGTGCAACCGCAAAACAAAATGTTGTAAAACACAAGATTTCATCAAAAGAAACAAAGTTGGGTAAAACATTTGAAATTCAAAGATCATTACGCGCTACCATCAAACAGAATCCAAACGATAAAAGTGATATAGTTGGGACAAATAACAATGGAAAGGTATCTTTGAAATCTCGTCAGCGGTCAGTGACTAATGAGACTAATACCGATGATGATTCTGACGATAATATGAAATCCAAATCGCCAGCGTCAGTATCGAACAGTAAATCTAGATCAATTTCTATAACTGTGAATAATCGGAGTAATTCCAAACAAACTGGAGGCCGATCCTTAAAAGATAACCTCATGTCAACAAAAATCGACGGAAATGCCCGATCTTCGTCGGGTAAGATCGCTAATTCACGAACATCAACGTTAAATCGTATCCCTAAAACTAAATCATCTCAAATTAAAAAAGATCCGGTACCAAAGTTCACAAATCTAGATAGATCAATATCTAGTACATCAAGTAGAGAATCTACGTCAAGGTCAAAATCAAGGTCAACTTCAAGGTCGAGGTCATCAACACCGAATTCAGTTGGCGGACCAAAGAAGCCTACAGTTGCTTCGGGTGACACATCCGATAGGAAGTCCACAACATGGAAATCTAAATCATCTAGTAGAGATTCATCGTCGCGATCAAGGTCATCAACACCAAGTGTTACGTCATCTGTTTCAGACGATAATAGACATGACGTCACAAAAACTAAAGTAGTTAAACAACGCTCAGTAACAAAGAGACAGGTTTCCAAACTCAAGATACCACTACGAACTTCAATTCCTACATACAATACGATGAGCACAAACCCTAGTCACGCGGCTGTGAAATCAAAGACAAATTCTGAAGCTAAAGAAAATCTAAATTCTGAAGCTAAAGGAAATCTAAATTCTAATAACAATGTACATAAAACACAAGGTTCGTTGTCTAATAGGACAATCACTAATAACAATGTTAACACAATCTCAGCAATAACACGTAATGTGTCTGTATGTAAACCTTCAAGTGTTCGTAATTCTAGTAGCCGATCGCGATCAAGTACCCCTGAAGAGACATCAGCGTATGTGCGCAAACGCAAAGACTGTGGCACAACATTGCAGAAGTCTAGTGCTTCAAACATTACTAAAGTTAAAGTTACAGGTGAAAATATCGCCAAACCTTTGTCTGTCGTAGCTGAAAGTAAAAACGGTCAGGTGAAAAAAGTTGGTGAAATGAAATCTCGCGAATCTACATCTCGTTCGAGATCAACAACACCAAGTTCTGCGACGTCCTCTGAAGGCTCGAAAAGTAGTGCGTCATCTGCTACGAATAAAACCCGGCGAATAATTAATACTAAAACGAAAACCGACAAAGTATGTATTTCCCGCCAAATCGAATGCACGAAACAGCAGGGAAGCATTCCGAATACACGACAGATAAAAAGAACATCCGAAATTTCTTCCAGGAGTAATAAACATTCTCCAGATATCAAAGATAATAAAACGAGAAAACCTGTGACCTCCTCCTCAGATCATGGCCCGAATTCAAGCGAATTTAACGTTACAAGAACGACAACTCAAATGAACTCTTCTTCGAAGACAAACAGGAGTAAACTCCCTTTGATAGCTTCATCAAGCAAAATTACGTCTCGAATCATTCCAAAGCTGCAAAAGCGTCAAAATGTGCAGTCACAAATCACTCAACGTGAATCCCCCACAACGACTGATAAGCCGCCAGTGAAGTCAGCGACCTTATCTATACAGCCTAGCACGTCAATAAAAGTTGCCAAAGTAACTATTTCTACAGAAAATAAAAGTTCTAAAAACGTAACCAAAACAGTAAGTAATAGAACGATCGCACGCTCTGTGAATTTGAAGGCAGAGCCGAAAAGAAATAAAGCATTTGCTTCCGGCAATAAATCTGGGCTAATAACCTCGTTAGCCCTCGTTAAAAAAGACAATGTTGATCCGTGTTTAGATAATGAATCAAAGAAACAAAGATCATCGGAGGAACGAGAAACAAAGCAAGAAATTGAGGATCATATTTTGCCTTTTGAGTTAAAAACTTGTGGCTCTGATTTACTTTTGGATGATATGGATAATTCAGTTGCTAATAAACGTGATCAGGGTATTGCTTCAGATACGGAGCAAACTAATGAAGAAAATATTAGAAATATTGAAATTATTGGGAACACAGGATTAACCCGTTTTGATGACAATGTTCAAAATACTAAAATAGACGTTAATAATGCTATTTGCATTAATGCAGTAGTGCCGGATACTCATGTCAGTGAAAAGTGTAATAAAAACGAATCTCAATTAAAAAATCAGCATGCTGAAAATTTAATCTGTCAGGGGAATTTTGATTCTAGAGATAAGCATATGGAATCGGAAGAAAATCATGATTGGAATTCTACCGATGAAAATAACAGTTCTGTTGTTTGTGACCCTAGGTTTGAGGTTAGCATTAATTGCTCCCCGAGAAGACAGTTAAGTAAGTATAACGGTGAACATGATGGGGCATGGTTAGACATGAGCCGTGAAGAAAATACTGGCTGGAGAAGTAACAGATCTATTGGTGAATCTTTACAGAATTTGTGCCAAGAAAGCATGTCAAAATTTTATTCAGAAATGGAAAGTTTGTGTGAGAAAAACGGTGCATATAGAAGGAATATAAACGCTGATGACCAAAGTAATTTAATAACTAAGACCAATTCACCAGCGGAAGATGCAGGGAATAGTGGCATATATTCTTATAACGACGTTAATGTGGAAATAATACATAGTATAGATCAGAGATCAAACAATGATACTAACAACGATGGAACTGTGATTTTGATTAAAAATACTGCGCTTAATTCAAGTGATGTGCATGTTACTGAGGTAAATAATTATGCTGAAGATGAAACAGATAAACCCATGCTATCATCGGGAAACGAAACATCCGTGCCTTCCCAGGCTTATAAGTGCCAAATTGATAAGAAAAGTGAAATTTCAACTTTTCATATAGACATGTGTACTGTAAACAGTTCACAGCAAATGCCAATCAATGATGTAAGCCTTCTACAACACACGGAACCAAATGATTTCTTTAATGATAAGGGTTTTAACATAGATGCAACTACGCCGTCAGGTGCTTTAAGCGTTCATAACACAAATAAAAGACAAGATAAAAAGATTACGTTCGATTCAACTTGTGTTTTATGTAAAAGGTTTTGCCCGTGTATTCAATTGGATATTAAACAACAAAATGATGTCTCAGTTTGTGTTGAGGTGTGTGAAAATTGTGAACGGCAAGCTGCAATTCAAATTACGACTAAAAATGTCAATGTTTTAAATTCTAGTCAGGAAGAAGATCGGGATGATATAAGTGCAAACATAGATTTGGATGAAACACACGTTGGGCTTCGTTCTGATTTAGAAAAAATAAAGGGAGTTAATAGCGCTGTCATGAATAGAGAATATATTAATAATGGAACTTTATCGCTTTCGTCTGACCTTAAAACAGATCAACAAAGAGGTGATGTTGTCAATGATAACACTGAGGTATTAAATATTTGTAATGAAGATGTCATAGATGAACATCTATTGGCACATAACGACTTTAACACAAAGAAAACACAAAAATGTGAGATTATTTTCCCAACCAGTGCTCCGTATATTACATCAAGTATCGAACACGGCATATTGGATTGGCAAGAAACATTTTTATGTGATAAGAAATCTCTTGAAAATAATACAGACATAGAAACACAGGTGCCAAGATATTGTAAAATCAACAAAGAAACTCCCTGTCATGATGGAGTATGTACAACCGTGTGTTTGTGCTCTGATGAAAATAAAAATAATAGTTTAAATACTAGTATGGATAAAACTACGATGGATGTTATCGCCGATGATATTGCACGAGACGCAAGAGGCCAATCGGACAATACTTGTGTTGTTATGAACGAATCAAAAGTTATTGCTATGGATAAAACAGATGTGGGAAGATACAGTAGATATCAAGGTATAGATCAACCTAACAAGCTGACGGATTATGTCATTGAAAATAGTGACGACGCTACAAATAAAGCGGGTTTGGTAAAAATGTTAACTCTACCAGATAACATGAAGAAAACAAAGGAATATGATACAATGCAATTAAATCCACCGGACAATACTTTTCTGGTACAACAAAACGCTAACAAACAAAATGATGAATCGACTTCACACATACATTGTTTTCACGAGAAGGATGGTATACCAATTAGTGGTGGACATGACAGGTCGTTTCATGGATCATGTATTTCGGTTTGTTTTATGCAAAAAACAGGTAAAATTGAACACCCAGGTGAAAATCGAGAGGGAAGCTCCAATGTGTTAAAACATGACTTATCGCCTACAAATAATGAAAATGAACAAGAAATCCCGAAGGAAAATCGATGTGAACTTCATACTACATCAGATGCAACGTCAAATTCTGTAGAAAATGTAAAGTTAATAGAAGACACGGGTGTACCAATCGTTTCTGCACAAGTAAAAGAGCACAATATGTTTAAAGATAGCCAAATGTCAAATGTCGGAGCTCTTTCGGATCACAAACCTGATAAAAATGTCAATACAGCTTATAGCGCGATCGGAGAAAGAACGACAACTCAGAACGAGATTATTTCTTTTCAAAATACTCAAGACAGTTGCCCCACTATGTTATATACTACGACACGTTTTCAGTGTGAACAGTATGGCGACGACCACCCAGACATGGATAAATTACAAAATGAACCACCGTCTGAAAATAAACATATTTTGAGAGACAATTATATAACTCCTGCAAATTTGTTGAGTAATTCGAAGCAAGATATTGAAGGAAACGTGCCTAGTGTTTTGTTCCCAACGGACGAATTAACTCCACTGCAAACAGATGTTCAACCAACTCATTCTTACAATATCGATGAAATGACATCTGTTCGTGAAATTGGAGAAAATCTTCCCGAATGTTTTGATAACACGAATAATTCAGGTGGTATGTTTTCACAACAAGCACTTAATGATGACATTACAGGAAATGCATGTGCAGTAGACAACGGTAACCTGACGGGTGATAGGTGGGCGGAATCGACATGTTTAGAAAATCAATCTCAAAATACAAGTTTACAAGTTGAAATGAGTGTAACCCCAGCGAGGGTTAAAGATAAAGGCTCATCAGAAAACCAGCTTACATTAAATGAAAGTCTGCAAGAGCATATTGAGGTAAATTCTGTATCCTGTAAACAAAATGATACAATGGTATGCATCAATGAACAAGATTTCATATATACAGACGCTTACAATGATTATTTAAGTCAATCACCCACTGATAACAGTTCTGGATCCAAAATGGACAGCGACGTTAACTCTGGGTTACAGATGGTCAGAGAGGACAACTCTGAATTACTATCAGTCGCCGAACACCAACCTAATGTTTATTCTCTTCAATGTACTGAAAACAGAACAAACGTTTTAGAGCAAGGCTTTGATGAGCAATTGAGAATGTCTGCTGTGACCGAGCAGATACCCCAGTACTTGATGTTATCAGAACAATCATTCTTATCCGACTCAGGTAAATATCATTTAATTCCAGGATGTTTAAATTTTACCTAAATGTCAGTTAAGAATTTTATAAAGATGTACGATATCTCTAAGACATATTTTCAAAATTTCTCAAGCAACATGGCTGCATATGATAATCCATGTTTATTACAAAATTATAAACATTTAGACAGCAATGCTATCACGTGTCCTAATGAATGTTTGCACTGTGTCGGTTCATCGCGCATGTTTTTTGAAGACGTGCCTTTGCAATGTCTGAAAATATCCGTTCGTCTGATTGTCTTTGTAGCGAGAGATTATTTAAAAATCCTGAAAATCTTTTTGCGCAAGCCTCCTGCTGTGCGATTGGTAATGAAGCCATGATAAACGCACAAGGAATACAGAATAATTCTCGAAAAAGCTACTATCATGAGAAAATACTTATCTGCATCCTTTGATGATAACGAAGGTACTGGTTTAATGAAATAATATCACGTGACTTTAATTTTTAAACACGTGACTCGGCACGCGCCACCGAACATTATTCGGCACTTTCCGGTCGCTTGACCGACTCCGAGAAGTATACGATAAACAATCACTGCTCGTATCTAGATATTATGAATGATAAATCACTTGACTTATCAGCAGTTAAAATTACTACACAGCGAAGTAGCTCTAATCTCGTGTTTTTAGAAATTTCTAGCGAACCTTCTGATCTCGTGTTAAGATATGAGAATAAAAATTCTGCGAGCCATAAGAAAATTTATTCACGCAATGATGAACTTGATACCGGTATCGTAAGCATACAGGCAGAAAATAGTTCCAGAGAATTGGCAGTAGATCGTGACAAGAATATCAATTCTGAAATTAAATTAAATAGTTTACATTTGAGTTCATGTACACCAAGTGTTGATGATTCGGTTTTTAGAAATGCAGATTAGAATGCAGTTTCTTTCTTATCTGATAAAATAGGACAATGGTGTATTCAAAATAGTGTGGATTGTTTTTACTGAATGAAAATAATCATTTCGTTTCAGACAGTGGCCTTGTTCAAGACGAACGAATCTTTCAAAGCCAAACTGAGGATGTATCCGACCATATTTCGACCACTGGAAATACTGTGCACTCTGTCGGTGAAGAAACATTAAGTAACAATATTGATACCAGCGATCGGAAATTACTAAATAATGGAAATGTACTTTTATTACAAAATTTTATTGATCCAGACACCTGCCAGATAGTAGGCCAAAGCAGTAATTTTGGAAACAGCGAGAGAAATATATCTGCGCCATCCAATTTACAAATTAAATTGTTTAATGAGAAATTTGATAACAGAGCATGTGCAATAGATGCAAACACTTGCTTGGAAATAAATCACAGATTACGTAATTCGCCTCTAAGTTCAGTGAAAACTTTACAGAGCAAGCAGGATTCTAAAAAGGATTCTACATTACAAAACAAAGGTGAGGAAGATTTTGATTTAGAATTGATAAGTGGAATTAATGAAGGAATTTGTGAAAACCCTTCAGTTGTTGATCAAAATTCAAATGTGCCAGGCAAAAGTAATGTGGAATTAAACAAAAAATCAGAAACGGATAAAAGTACAAATGAAGAAGTAAGTGAACTAAACCATGTTAATGAATCTGAGCTGAATACAAAACACGATGTTTGTTCAGCGACGGAGGATGGATTAAGTGACATTGGTGATACATTCGTTGATGCTGAAGATAGCGACAAAACTGTTCAGATCGAATTAAATGACACTAAAGAAAACAGACTAAGTCTCATCAGTGTTAATACTTCTACGGATAGTTTCGTTGACGCTGTTGAAAGTTTAGATGACGATTATCTGACGTCATCAGTTTTTCGTAATTCAAGGGAAATACAGAATGAAGAAACTTTGTCACAAAATGCATCTGATGTTAACGATGCTTCGTCGGATATTTCTGACTCAATTGACGATTTGTCTGGTTGGGAGGAATTTACAGAAAATATAGAAGACATTGGTGATATTAACAGCAGTGAAATGGAAATTAACCCGCATAAAATGGCTGGTACCGCTAATAAATTTTCTGTAAGACGGTCTGAATTGCAGCATCATAGTTCTGTAAGTCGTATCAGGACAATACTGCAAGATAAATACAATCAAAATACCACACCTTCGCCAAAACGTGAAACAATTATAAGTTCTCTGAATGAAACGAAGAAAATAAGCAGCACTGATAGGTTGTCTGAACCAGATACGTCGGATATCAGTAAGTCTATATTTAAAACCGGAAATGTTTATGTGTCTGGTGAGGTTAAAAGCCAAAGTGTAATAGTTGAAACAAAAAATGATACAAGCAATAGTGATAACAGTTATGCTAAACCAATTGATGAACTATCAACGGATTGCATGGTAGCTGGTACCAAACTCGCAAATGTTAATGATTCACCTTGTATTGGCTCAAATGGACTTAATCAAAACAGTGATAAAATGAACTCCCAAGCTTCAGTTGTGTCTAGAATAGAGACGGCCCTTATAAAACGAACACAGCGACGTCGCCGTCGTCATTTCGAACAGCAACCTAAAGAAGCCAATGTGCAAGATTCAAATATTGAAAGTAATGTAAATACCACAGACATAACTATTCACACGACTTTTACTTCCAAGGACAGTAGTGCAGACAATGGATGTATTGAAAATATAACATGCGCGCATTCCAGACATTCTGAAACATCACAAAGTGCATCTGATAACATGACCTTCAATAATAAAGCTACATCTGGAAATGAATCGTTATCATCTCAAAACAACACAGACATAGAATTAAATATATCGAAAATAGACACCAGTCTTAATGGAGATAAGCACGAACTTAGTTCTGATGAAAGCCTGAGCCTACATGAGCATAGTAATGTCTGCTTAACAGGTGTTGACAACAACGAAACTTCGGTTTGTTTGACCATAACAACCGAGCCAAATAATGTAGAAAATTGTTCCGTCGAACAGGTCTATACCAAAACATCCGGTGTTATTATACAAACTGCACGTACATGTAATAATAAAAACGAACAAGATAATCAAAATGTTCATATAGAACCAGTTACGGACTCCAACCATGAACTAACGTATACAAGTGAACAGGTACCTAGTAGTTATAATGGCACGCCGGAGTTAGATGACATAAAGTTCATTGATGCCGATGAAGATTCTGAAAATAATATGTCTTCCCAGGAATCTAATGAAGTCACTCCTGAAGTTAGCACTGATTTATCGTCTGACCATTCTTTGACACCAAATGTCTGCATTACGATTTCTTTAGAAAACACTATTAGCGAGACTGAGACAGTTAAGAACGATCTTGAAATCAATGATGGGGATACTGATCGCACTGTTGTTGAAGTTGATAGCACAATGAACGTTGAAAAGGAGAGTAGTAATGACCTTCTAGCAGAAGACAAACCCGATGAACACATTAATGTGATATCGATTGTTAGTGATATTTTGTCTAATGAAGTTAACATTAATGTAGAATCTTCGAATGATAATGTTAAGTATCATGACTCCAACGAACATGAAGCGGACGTTGTCAGTAATGAGAAAATATCAATACATGAACAGCAAAGTGAAAATGACAAAGAAACACCAACCAAGGTGAATGAAAACAGCTTCGATGTTGTTATAAATGTATCTGATGGTGACTCGAATAGTGTTTCGCCTGATGACAATTCTAGCACGGAAATAGTTGAAGAATCTAATATATCGGTGAAGCATGCACTGGAAATAGAACGTCTGAAATTAGCCGATTCTCTCGATGTACGAAGTCGAAAAGCTTTATTTGATAGTAAGCGTTCTGGTAGACGTGCCACTATTGAAACATGTTCGATAGAACTGAATCTTGAATCAGACAAAGACAAAAACGAAGAACCTAAGCCAAAGGTGACCAAACCACTTCAGAAGAGTAAGAGTTTTCGGTACGAAAAGAAAACAATATTACCTGTGGCTAAAGATGATAAAACGGAACAAGCAGAAAGAGCTGTGTCACCAGTTAGTCAGAAAGTATCTGATATTTGTAAATCCTTCATGACTAAGACCAAATCATCAATTAAAAAGTCCAGAGAGCAATCGACTTCAAAATCGCCTGTACCACAACGGAAATTGATGAAGTGGGTATGTGATCACGGTAAATGGTTACGCATACCTATTGATGAGATAATTGACGGTCAAAGGTCTGAAATCGGAAGTCCTGATGTTGAAGTTGTTGAAAACTTGTCAAGTCCTGATGTGGACATTAAACATGTGCCACAAATAAGTTCACCAGTTCCAGAAACAGCAAGACGATTAGAAACTCCACGTGTTAAGAATCAGCCACCCCCGGTTCCTCAAAAAAATATTGATTCTAAAGCACATAAAGAAAATAAAGAACTTAAAAATTCGTCCCTAAAAATGTCAAAATACCAAAAAAGTGAATCAGTAGTCCATAGAACACCAATGGACAACGTTGAAACATCGGATATCAATCATTCTTACAATAAAGATGTCCTACCCGAAAAGACAAGTGACATTCCAAATACAAAATGCGACGTTGATAATGTTATGACTATTCAGGTTGGTCCGTCAGTTACTACACAACTCATAGAAAATAAATTTTCTGAACGAAATATACAACTAGTCGAAGGGAAAGTTAGTAGTGATATCAAAGAAAAACCTGTTGAAAACAATGCGCAACACAAAGTTTCGCCTAAAACGTTCGAGGAAGAGTCTGGTTTAACCGATAAAGTGGATGCTAAGGTCAATGATACTCCATCACAAAACAATAAAGAGCTTACAAAGACCGATGAAGCAGAGGAAAAATCTTATTTGCAAGAAATGAAAGTTATTGGAACTGCACTAGAAGGCGTTACGTCTCAAGACACTCATATGAGAAGACAGGAACTTTTGTTCGGTTTATTGGACAGCTATAATCGAAGAAAGCCAAGGCGAATATCGAATGATGAAATTAGTAGACGGTGTGCATCTCCAATTGGTATGAGAACAGGCTACATGGTTGACAAAGATGATGACAAAAAACACGTCAAAGCCGAATCCAAGGATGATGAACAAGAAGCTGAAAAAGCGATGTCTATTCCAAAGATAAAAGCGATTAAAATTCAAGAAGAAATATTTGAATGTAAAAGTGAATATATTAAAGCTAATAATTTGAAGCTGAATGATGATCTCCGATCAGGATGTAACACACCTAAAGCAAAATCAGTATTAAGAAAATCTAAGACATTTTCGGGAATAGAGGTTTTCGAAAGGCAACATGGACCACAAAGAAGCGAAAGTTTAAGACGCAATGAATTAGAACCAAAAGATGAACTAATGATTTCATCGATTGAGACACCTGATCAAGAAGAGAATGATAATAAGGATGCGTCAAAGTCTAAGTCAGTGAATTCTAAAATGATTGACAAACGAGCAAGGGCTGGACTTAAATTACAAATAGACAAAGCCAAACAGCGATCAAGAAATTCGGAATCGAGCGATTCACCAAATCGTTTGAGTGCTAACCAGACTCCTCGAAGTCAAGGGGACAGATCTCCAAATCGCCTGTCTGTGAATCAGTCAATGGGGAGGATGAGATCCCCAGATAAAGGGCCAAGAATGCAACGACCAAAGGTAAACATTTTTTACTTACTAAGCCATTGAATGACCATCTCCCAAAACTGAACTGAACTCCAGAACATGTATATTTTTGTATGAACAAATATGACCGATTCAACAGCTTAGACGAATGTTACATCAAATACAGAAAGTTCATAGGTTTGCTGCAATGAGTTACAATGACATTCAACATTGAATAATACCCATTTCTCATTCTTCGATGATACTGCTTGAGTCTGTTAACGTTACAGCCATGATATAGTTTATAATTTATTATGCTTATGAAGAAATTGTTATCATTTGACACGTTCAAACTGCAAACGTATTCAAGATGTTCATACTAGTATAGAACAACTCCAATATTTGTACCTGTATATCATATATTGCTTGAACTTATAATTAATATATGCATCATATTGTATAGCTGAATATTTTAAATAGGATGAAACGGGTGTTGGGAGACTTTGTTTCTGAGACTATAGCTTAATTGTTGACGTCTGGGACATGTTTGATCAAGTTTGGGTGTCATGATTTATCTTGGGTATTGTTAGTATGATAATGTACAAGGATAATAAGGTTTGTTGGTCAACACTAGATAAATTCCTATATAACTCAAGGAACACATAGTTTACACTCTGTCCTTTGAATATATTTGAATGTTTCTTCCATAGTATTATCAGTACAGTAGATCACTGTTATAATGATGTCCAGGGGACCAGCAACAGAAGTCCCAGCGACCGGCAACAGAAGTCCTGGGGATCAGCAAAAATACTTAAATCTTTCAGATTCTTCGTTCTAAAAGAGTACACTTTGAGAATGTACTGATGTATTAAAATAATGTACGTTCTATATGTATGTTTTATCGATAATTTGATCGATAATTCAATCTTGTACTTACTAAAGAAGTAATCTAACAAAGTTATTGTTTATAATATGAAATCTGGACACAGAGTTAATTTTATTAACTAATTACCCGTACAATTACTTGACTATAGACCGGTGCTTTGTATTGGTTCAAATAATGCTGTATCAAAACTATATTGTTTAAAACTGCGCTTGACACATCTTTGATTTTAACATTCTAAATGTAACTTTGTTGAGCGGTGAGAGTTTCTCCACTTGGCAGTGTGTTATTATGTTTCTCCAGGTGATATATTTTTCTTGGATGTAATTTGTTTTAATATATTCATGATGTCTGATGAATAGTTGGTGTTACAACCGTTCCATTATGGGCGGGTGGAACTGTAGCGTGTTAGTAAGATCTATGTTTTGCTTAGATGTCTTATCTGAAATAATGTTGGGATATCTTTTAAGCTATGTTAGCAATCCATTAGCTTCAACATTTGAACTAGAGATGTTATAAACATCATCTTTACACGAACAAGTACGGCCATAATGGCATTAATTTTAAACATGACTCCTGTACTACGCTTAGAGGATAGAAACTATCAGCTCTGTATGCAGAATGTTTGGTTATTTACTGATTGTTTGTTTTGGACTCAGATGAAGAATCTCTCTCCCTCCCTTTACCCCTCTCACTCTATCCCTTTCTCCTTATCTCCCCCCCCCCCCCCTCTCTCTCTCTCTCATCCTCCTCTCTTCCTCCCTTCTCTCCCACACCCTCTCTTTCTCTGTCTCTCTCTCTCTCTCTCTTAGTAATGGAAACGCCTTATTGACATACATGTATATTTTTGTTAATCTATATTATGGTGCAATTTTACGTCATTTTAGGGTCTTATTGCACTTTTAAATACATTCTGAGCGACCGAGTCGAAACGTTGTGAATATTGAATGGTAATTCTTTTTAGTAATTATGTTGTTTCTAGTTCTACAACTAAATCGATCAGTTGTGTATTCGAACAAACTGCTGTACCGGAATAATGTTGAACTGACGTTTTTTACTCATATGAAACTTCTGCTGTATATCAATATTTATGAAATTCTCAAAAACCAATCAGAATTTTCTAAATATGAATCAATGTTTACCAAAGGCTTTATCAAAACCTGTATGTTTACAAGATATTAATTATTCTTAATATTGTATTTCTAGAATATGTTTTTTTTTTGTTCTCGGAACGTTTGGATAGCCCGATCTATGCTCCTATTTGCCGTTATCATGCTTATTGGCTATAATGGCGTTGATTTACTGTTATTCCCATCGCTGATTCCTTTCATAAGAAAAATGCATTTCACTATCTTGCCAGATGTTAAGCATATTCTATTCAAAGTAACAGGGTCGATTATCTTGTAACCGAATTCATAAGAAACTACCATCGATTAATAAGCACACATTTCACTCCACTCATGGCTTCCGAAGCCCACAAAAAAAAACGTTTAGTATACCATCAGATAATACTTGAGAATTGGTGTACATCTTGTTTTAAATGTTTGACCTAAATCTTTTTGAAGATATTTTTCAAGTTTTTTTTCTCCGCATTATCTGTTCATAATCTTGATTCAAGATATGAACCAAATTAAACATCTGGTATATTCGTTTACGGAATGATAAACTTCATGAAAACTGCATGTATAATAAGTCAACTTTATACATTTCGGGTAATTATGAACACTTTATAAAGATGTACGCGATAGCTCGAGATACACACAGCTTGAATGTGCATTCAATCGTGCTGTGGTATGTCGGTTGTTGCCTGCTCGGCTTTAATTCTTGGTAACTTACTGAAGCCTCGACTTGCCTTACAACATTCGGAAAACGTTGGGCAAGTCTGGATTTTTTTTCTACGAAGTTTTGTAGTAGCATAATGTACGCTTCTTTCTCGAAGATTGTATTGGTCTTAAAACCCTTATTGACGTTATTTTGAAAATGTATTCTTCTTTGATAATGGTTGTAATGCAGAAAATCAAAGTACTGAAAGTACTCATGGATACTGAATTTACTTAGACTTGCAATTTCATAGCAAAGGTTGAAAAACACAGTTCTTTGGTCTGCATAAAAATTCATGAGAGCCGAGTGACGGCTATGGAAAGAGTTTTAAAAAAACGGATTCCAGGAAATGCCAAAAACAAAAAATCGAGTTTTTCGCCCAGGCTACTATTAACATTTATTAGCCAACCATCACAGCACATCAACCCACGCGGAACAACATACGCAAAACAGAGCATTGCAAAAAAATACAGATAAAACACAAATTCACCGACATGACTGACACCAACCATCTCCAACCGACATATCTTGCAGTAACCCTCAATCAGTAATACTGACATTTACAACAAAATAAAGACTGACCTAAATATGTGCCCCACAATTTCGGTCGCCTTGTTTATGTATTGTGTATATGAGTGTGTATATGTTTGTTTGTTGCTTCTATTGGAACAAAATTGGACCTATAACCCAACAAGTGTATGCACGAGTTTTATACTATATCGACTGTTTTGCCGTTTTAATAATAGAAGCATACGTTTCTGCATCAAATGTTAATAAGATTGAGAGGTTATTATAGTTTTAAACTATTACTGAGACATGACACACAAAGACGCCCTTCCATTGGTCAATTGATTCACAGAAACAACCAATCAGATGCTTGCTATTATAGAATTATTGCAGAAGTTTGAAGGCACTGGTCAATCAATGAAGAGCCGTGTAACAAATTGATGTATGATGTATGCTCTACCGTAATCATTGTTCTGAATTGCCGAGCTGATATTAATAAGAGAAGATTTTGTGTATGTAACGCCATTGTCGAAAATTCGAACTGAACTTAGAATTACACGCTTGCTGCAAAAAATATCTGGTTTTAATTGAAAAGGGTCCTCTGGCAAATAAGCACTTGTCGAATAATCTTTTTTTTTTAAAATGCCGTTGAGTAATTAGCTCCCTCTCAAGAAATTGTACGCCTGGATAAATTTTGAAGTGTCCGTATTTTTTCATACATAGTTTGAATAATTGATTCTATCATATTGTCGGTACACATTTTTGTGGTTTCATACTATGTGGGAATAAATATTTATACCGATTCCAGATTATAACAGACATATATCAAAATATTTCAAATTTTGACGTCTTTTCTGAATTCTACTCTATTTTGGTAATTCCTTACCTGAACTTCTCCAGAGCGGCCCTCTGTAGTGGCCCTTCAACAACAGTAAACAGCATGATTTTTCCGAACTGTATGATTTAATTATTAATTTAACCTCTCTAGAGCAACAACCTCCCAACAACAACATAATTTTACTTCTCCCAAAGGGTGTTGTTTGGAGAGAATGCACTGTATTACTGAAAACAGTTGAACCTTTGTAACAAAAACTTTCCTTATAACATTTAACCAACAAAAATACGAATGAATAGATGAATGAGTTAGTCAATAAAAGATTAATGCATTTATAAATTAATGTGTTAATGAACGAACAAAACAAACTTAATCAAACCATTCACGATATTAAGCTAGCAGACATTCCCGACAAAAACTCCTTGATTGAGAAATAACAGAGATCAAGATTTTTTTCTGATTCGTGCCACTTTGGTTTAAAATTGAACCAATTTTCAAATTACAATAATCAAAACTTACAACCGGGCACTGAAATGTTAAATGTCGTTTTTTTTATTCACATGGAAACTTAGCTTGATCGCACTTAATTAAAGCAGACTTCTACCAGGTAACTGAATGTTGTTTGAGTGTTTTGTATATGTCAGACGACCACAATATGTGTTGCTGACGTAAATAAAGGGCCATGCTTCAGGAAACTGTTATCAAGTCCCTTCATAAGTCAGTCGACTGGAAGGCAAACAGCTGCATATTCTTACTAATGAGATATATGAATGCATTACTATTGTATCAAAAATATCGATTTTTAAAACCACTGTAAGCTTTTTCTAAAAATCGGTGATTTTTTAAAACTTTATTTCTCCTATTTTAATGCGGTAACGCTATTACCAAACTTTTTTTGATAGGCGGAGTTATCCTGGCTTCCATGGCGTCAATTCAATTATTTGTAATGATTTGAAAAGTTTAGATAACTCGGGAAAACAACCATAAATTCAAGATACCGCAGTATATAACTCATTTCAAAATATTGCTACATTGTAATTTAGGAGAGAAGTTCAACATCCGATGTCTGCATTGGTTACGTTATCAAGATTTCTGCGTTTTATGGGGCGAGTTTTTATGATGTTTTATGTAAAAAAAACTCTGTTTGTTAATTCTTGATGTCTAAATGTTTAAAAATAGTATACATTAAACAGCATTTTTTTCCCGAAACTTCACGTAACAAGTAACACAGTTTTAGCTACAGGAATTCATTGGTGTTGCCCACTTTACAGTTACATCAGGCCGTAAGAACCGATATGCTTGGAGTGGGACTTTGGGTCTTGGACTTTCTTCCTATAATCCGGTCATTATGGTTATTAACAGGGCTTATCATGCCCCCCTCAATGTTAGAAAAAATCTGTGATGTTGCTTCCTATAGAAATACCTTGATATTAACACTTCTAACAGGATCAAAGGAAATTAACATGTGTTAATGTTTTTTAATCGTGATGATATGTTGCCAAGATGAGGTTATGTCCCTTTAAATAAATAAGTCAGCTTATGGCCGGTTTCCTTTATTTATTTACTTATTTATTTATCTATTTGGGTTTAACGCCGTTTTTCAGAAACGTTACAGTTATATACGGCGGTGGGTTCACCCAACTATTTATCATGAAGTATTTTTACCTGTACCAACTTACCCTTCCATTAGAAACCGGCTACTTGTCCACGTGTGGGGGAAAAAACACATAAATTAAAAAAGGGATCACGGCCTCGGCTTGACCGGTTTACAGTATTTAGTAAAATGTTCAAATTCTTAGAAGTCTTTGATCTATAGACGTACATTACAACCTCTCCAGAGCGGCCCTCTCCTGAGCAACAACCTCCTTGCCACAACAGGATGTTTTCCCACTGTATGATTTAACTACTGAATCAACCTCTCTACAGCAACAACCTCTCCACAACAACATAAATTTGCTACTTACAAAGGGTGTTGCTTTTGAGAGGTTGCATTGTATTTCTAATAACCGTACACATTACTAAATGTCGTTGACCGACGTATCCTTAATGTAAATAATCCTGAAACAGACTAATGTAATGTCTTCAGACCATTCTAGGACGAATCGTATTTTCTGGTAAAAGCAAAATGTCCAAAATACATTATACGAGTGAATATATACGATTTATGAGTCAGTCTTAATTTGCACATGGAGTAATTTGTGTTCTTAAGAGAATAGCATCGTAAAACATCGGGATGATTGTTGTTAAATCTTTGAATGGTTTCTTCCAATAATGTTAACCATCTGTAAGGAACGAATGCATGTGTGTTTGTTTATGTAACATTGTATCCAGGCAGTCATAATATTAATAATATCCGGGCAGTACTAGTCTCAACAGTATCTGGACTGAAATATATTGACTAGTGCCCGGATGATCAAAATATTTGCCGTTTTCGTACATTAATAGCATTTACTGCATCTGTGCGGTATTAATCGTGAAGATAATAATAGCAAAATGAATTGTGGTACCTGGACAGTCGTAAACTAATGTTACCCGTACAGTCATAACATTATGGTTCCCGAACAGCCTAAACATTATGGTACTCGGGACAGTTATATAATCATGGTACCCGGGCAGTCTTAAAACTGTAATTTCTTTTATTTTCGTCGGGCTCAATTTTCGTGGTTTTTACTATAATGGCTATTTCGTGGGGACATAAATTCGTGGATTTTGATTTTTGAAAAAATGCCTTATCTCTGAGCATTTAAATTCGTGGGGATTTGATTTTGTGGATGAGCCAACCCACTAAATCCACGAAATTAAATCCCAACGAAAATCAATGATTCCATAGTATTTGGTACCCGGACAGTCTTAAGATTTTGGTACCCGGAATATCATAACATTATATATGGTACCCGGGCACTCTTAAGATTATGGTACCCGGACTAATATAACATTATAAATGGTACCCGGGCTGTTAATATAACATGAGTTGTATCCTACATAAAGCCATGTCCAGTACCCTGACAGCATTATATCATCAAACAGAAAGGAAGTAACTCGGCTCAGGACATTTAAATCGTTACTCGTATTCAGACAGTATAATATCTTGTCATTTAAGTTTGTTTGATTACTGTCTAGAAATAAAGGAAATGGAAATATGATATCATCAATGTAATGGGCTGTCTAGTATTTAGACAGACTGACATATCGATTACTTGTTAGCATACTCTCTGAGTGATGCTGATCGATTTGTCAGTTTCAATTAAAACCGTTTTTCTAGTGTGAAAATAGTACAATAGATTTCGGATACTCCCATATATGGCTAATGCTTTATGTTTTCGATCTATAGACTATATTGTGAATAGTTCACTATACAAGCCTGGCTTATCAGTCAATACTTGCTGTAGAGAAAGTTGGTGCTCTTTCTATAACTGAAACTAAATTTATTTTTGCCCAATACGGTACTAACAAAATAGACATCAATGGTGTATGTCGAGGCTAAGCTAGCATTCTTGATCACAAATGAACCGTGTTTTTTATTTGCTATGATAAAAGTCAACATGACAGCCGAATCTGTCTGTTAGGAACCCGGTATAAGATTGTAGCTTATATTCTGTATGATGGTTTGTTAGGCATAAAATTGACCCTTTGAAAACATTCAATGTATATTAAATAGCATAAAATAATTTATTAAAGAACAGCGATCATTTTTTTTTATAAAAATAGAATCGATCTTTTTCTAATCCATATATCTGGATTATGTAAGTTTTCCTCTGTATTTTTATGAATAATTTGAGTCTCGTCTGAGAACTAGATCGAAACTGAGTCATTGTCACGACTGAATTAGGCTTTGCATTAAGTTAATGCCCTTTACTTATGGTGGAGAAATTTCCCCTGAATCGATTCTTTGTTGTTTGTTCTGACTCGAAAAATGGCAGCAATTTTGAGTAACTGTGGCCTTAACAATTTCTGATATTTCTTCCATGAATATCAGTCTGGCCATAAAAAGAGAAAATGTAGGATCGATTTACATTTATTGGTTGTTGTGGCATAGCAGAAATGTTCAATTGACGTTTTGAGGCAATAGTGGCTTGTGTGAAAGTGATCAGTTCGGTGTAAGGAAAAATCACATTTAATGTTAAATCTTAGGTTTCGATAGAATATGTGAAAATGTGAAAGTATTCGTTTTATATGAGAAAATGTGAAAATTGGATTTTTATATGTTGTGAAATAATGATTGCTGATTCGTGTGTATTCAAGGATAACACATAAATATGGAGAATTCTCACTTCTAAAGCTGTGGACTCGTGTTGAGTACATCAATGAATGTACTTACTGAATTATGTCTAAGGCTCGTTCTTTGAATGAATCACTGTTTAGGTTATATCAAGATAAGGCTTATAATGGTTTCTGTATGTTGTGGTTCTTGAGGTAAACTATTCTACATACGTACTTACTCATCCTGGCGTATTATAGTTATTTACTTCGACTCCTCAATTTGTTCGCGATCAGAAACTGTTTCAAACTTCTTCATCTACGGGTATAAATTAAGTCTAAGATCCAGTCGCAAAATGCTGTCTTGTGATTGGCTAATTTGAAGACTGGTCTAGCAACTTACCAATCATTGTGCTTTGAGACTGGCTAACAGACATAGTTACACATTTTTAAGAATCAGCAGTATCTGAATGCTAATGCATATTGTATTCTTATTACATATACGCAGTTTTTATGCTCATGTGGATTTTAAAATACGCTGTTCTCTCTCCTTTGCGGAGACAAGCAAATTGGAAACATTTAGTGTTTTTTTTGTAGACGTAATGTAACAACGGATTATTACGTGTTGTTTAGGTTTCGTTTGACTAAGACTGTCTAAGTTCAACTCAATCTAAACTTATTCTGTTCTATTCTGTAGGTCATAATTAAGGTCACTTTCAGGTCAACATTAGCATGATCAGATCATGTAGGCGTTCAGCTCTGTATCGATGTATCCCACTAGATATTTGTTAGAGAGCATACATGCAAAGGTCAGCCTGTGTCTCCGTGCTCCTAACTACCGTTAAACATGCAAACAGATGAGTCTAATTTGATTAACTAGTATACTAATATGGCCTTCATTCTGACCTTTATTTGATCTATTGTGATTGTCGTTCACGTGGTGACCTATATTTCTAAGAGGCTGACGTCACATGTTTGACTGTACTAATCTTTTCTATGACGTCACACCTTCATAGATGTAGACAATGTAACTGTATCAATTGTAACTAATAACAATGTTTCAGAATTTGCTGCATTGTAACTACATGTGTGTGAAATGTACTATGTGGCTAAGGGACACAACAAAATAGTTTTACATTACATGCATAAGTTATCGTTCCTATTTCCAAGCACCGTAACGTGAACGATAACAATGTTACGGTGTGTCTTAATTTTCTTAAATGCAGACAAAAAGGTGACTAAATTCTCCATACCAGGCTCTCGGAACATTATATGCGATATATTTTCCAGATTTCAGATGAAATGTGGATGTTTCAGTGGACAAGAAATTGGGACAAAAATATAAAATTGTGTTAATAATAATACAAATAATAATAAATTGGACATGTAATATAGTAGTAGCATAATGACATGTACCATCTATAATATAACTTTATGACAAAGTATAACTAGAATTATTATTATAATTATATGAAAATATAGCAAATAACACTGAATATAGATAATGAAGAAATACGTAGGAATTTTAGTAGGAATTGTGTAATTTATACTAAAAGATCGATAATTTAATTAAATTCATGAAAATATGTTTTTTTCTTGCATACTTCATGAATCGTTCATGAAGTGAAAAACTATTTGTTAGGGATAGGACGACGAATATTGATTGGCAATTGTTATACGTGTGCAATGTAATAATAATATCTTTATTTATAGAAGGTGTACACATTAAGTAAAATATACAAAACATTAGACTTATTTTCAATGTGGCCTTCTTGCGATTACATGCGATAATTATAAAAGATCTCTTCAGATAAGCCATAAAGATAATTACTGAGAACAAAAACATAAAAAATGTGTAATGTAAGATTCTGACTGAATTGACATAGAGATACAAAAGTGTTTATTGAAATGTTCGGTTCAATACTGTTCGTATTTTATCACCAGTCGGGTAACGTGTTCACTAGTCTTGGTTAGTCATACTTAATATAAAGGCTTTGTTGTGGTTTATTCCGATCTTCCCAAGATTGCAATTTTGTATTGATTTCTGTAATGAACAGACTTCATAGAAAGATTGCATACTTCGGACGAATTAATTCAAAATAAAACAAATAACGCACGAATTGAACGAATTTGTGTATCTTACGGGAACCGATATTGATAATGAGATATTTGATCTGCGTCTTTGGTCAAGCATCACTTTTAAATTTATTCTCCACATTTCTATAGTTCTGCTTCGAATTTTTCAATTAAGTATGGAAAAATATGGACACGAAGTCTGGCGTTTGTTATAAGTATACTAATCTTAAACCTTTAGTGCACCGACACCTTTATTGATAAAGACTGATGCCTATAATCATGTTTTCAGGTCAAATTGTGTAAATATCAGCTTCAAAATCATATTTCCTGGCATTTTGATTTTGAACATCGATATCTCATTTACAGGCTCTGGCAACCTGTCAGAAATCTGTGATTCATTCATATTTTAAAAGAGTTCCAAATAATTCATTTATCCACTTCTAAGTCGAATTATTCTATTAAAAGCAGCTGGGGGTCGAAACGTTTGCGTACGAACTATTCGTTATCAAATTATCTCGTACCCAATTTACACAAACTGCGAAATATTGACTCACCTGTTCTGGGGTTGGCCGCGATTTTACAGCATATGTTTTGTATAGCCGATATTGTAGTGAACATATACATGTATCCTGAAATGACTGTGTTTGATTCTCTGTTGATCTGTGATAAAAGAAATATTTTGGGTAGATAAAGACGTCTCTGTTAGATTTATACATCTATCATAGTTATGACTATACACCTGTTTGATGCTAGTTACTTATCAGTAAATGTATTCAATCAATGATCATGTTTAACATTTTCTCCAAATATTTATTTCTATGTATTGCGATTTGATTTTATTTGAATTTCAGTCAGAAATAATATTTTTGTGTCTGGTTACATGCTCGTTAATTATAAGGTAGAGAGGTCGGTTTATTTCTGGCTCTTGGAAGCGCGTGGAATGGTTGGGTGTTTTACCTTTCCACACGGTTTGAAGAGCCAAAAATGCCCCGACCTATACACATACCTTTTTAATAACACACATTTTTGTCTTCACTTTTTTACCTTTCCACATGAGTTAGAAAGTGGATGTACAGTTCTTCGGGCCTAGTAAAACGACTAGGGGCTCGGGGGGGGGATAAGTGTAGGTCGAGTAACTAGAAGAATTTGTGTTTAGCTTCAGTCGTAATCTTCTAAAATTTATAGATACGGTATTGTATGTAAATGCATGTTCGTGTAAGTATATTCTTATTTATATTACATGTATAACGTCATTTTTCCTAAACAAAATGTCATGTTGACTACATCGCTTTGATTGAAATACTTACATGTAGTTTAGTATTAGATGAATACACACGGTGATTATTTTACTAGTTTTATAGAGTTAAAATTAAGGAATTACTATCAAGGATAATTAATTTTAAATGTTGTCATATTATTTTGAAAATGGACTGTGTCAAAGACTTGTGTTTTACTTTTTATTTGAATGTCTCGTTGCTTCATATAATAAAGTCAAATCTTTGTTGTATAGCTACTACCTCCGAAAAGAAATGCCACATTATGTCTTTCCCAAGGAATGCCTTTGTTCACGGCTTTGACTACATAGTTATAATATATATTAATATCATATATATGCGTCATGATTATCAAGGTTTTGTTTAACACTGAAAATGAACTCTTTATTGAATATTTAGCTTCATTGCTGTCTATGCTTTCCAACATCGGTTATGTTTACGTCTTCATGTAGAATTGTGATATATTATCTATTACCTAATCAGTCGCTGGGGACGTATATTTTTCGCATCAGTAATCACCAGCATTACAATTTGTCAAGTATAGTTCATCGCTGATGAATATTACATCTAAGATGTATAGATTCTTATAAAGTCCATGCGGAATTTTCGCAACTTACTGTTTGCTTTCTCACAGACAGTGTCCAATACGATTATTAACACATTTGTGTTGAATGAAAAAACTGTTCACAAATTCGGATTCCGGAATAAATCATTTTTTCTATAAAAGAGTAGCACTTGTTAATTCCACAAAATGGAATATGCGTAGAGTATTGATTGCATGGTATTGATTTATGGAGGAGAAGTTATTGACTGGAATTGAATGAAATTGATAGCATCCCTTGTAATGCACGTTGTAGTTCGGGCGAATATTCCGCGGGAAAAGGGTCGATAAAATGTGATTGGCAATTTTGTGTCTAAGATTTCATGTCAAAAGAATTCATTAATCCATCTCAAAATAACAGTATTTGTCATTTTTCGCGGCCATTAAACATATCAATTGAAGTGAAATTGTGCGCTGAATTGTTTGGTACGTTTAGATTTAAAGTCATAAACATGCACGTTTCTGATTTGTTCTCGGAGAATGGAGGATACAATGACTGAATAATATCTAATGTCATTATACTGTGTCAGTTTGTATGGACGGAGGCGTGGTGAATTTAATCACGAAATTGTTGTGGATAAATTTTTAAAAGTCGTCTTTTATTCCTCCGTTGGCCTTGTTGATGCATTTATTTTCTAATTTGAAAAAAAGCGAGCTATATGTATGTTTTTTTTATTTATTTACACATAATTGATAATTGAATATTTCAACAAGTGAGGTGACACTGTCCAATCGAGATCTTGACTAGTTTATTTTGACGTCACTGTTACGCCATTATTCTCCTTATTTTAAGCCGTACACTGAAACAGACATTTATCACTTTCATTTAGTTAGTGCTCATGAATGTTTATCAATTGAGAAGCATGCACACTACAGGGCATAAAATGGCTTTGTGTTATTCTGTATGCATAAAGTTCAAAGCAGAATCTTTGCATACCGCTTCGCTGCCAGCTATGTCATTTATAACATTTCACGTGTTGTCTGTCAGGTCATGACCTATCTCTTTATGTCTTCCTTAAAAAGAGCTTTGAAATAATCATGACTTTAGCATAAGGGAGACACAATTTTAATATCTGTCTGAAAATCAAATTAACTAGAACTAACTCTTGGGTGTATCAACATTTCATAGCCTTCGCCAGGCTTTAAAGAGACAGTTCTTGGATTAATGAAATTATTAGGCCCGCCCTGTAAGCTCAGTGGTTAGAGCGTTGGTCTACTTATCAAGAGGTTATGAGTTCGAACCCCGGGCGAGGCTCACACTGTCCTTGACAAATTTGAAAATTACATCCTATGTTAATTTTTTCTCCACCTTAGAATTATGTGTAGTAACTTGACAGTAGCTTGCGGATAGAATGTGGTTAGTACTGATCAAGGCCTAAATGAAGTCCAGGGTAGCTAGTTTGGATAACTTCCCACCACTATATAACTGAAATAATGTTGAATTTGGTGTTAAATCCGATGAAATAAATAATTAATGAACTTATTTTCAACTGATGTTTTCGCAAATTCCATTAATTAATTAATGTCTCAAACACGTTAATAAAAGTTATGCAAGATATCAGAACATTCTCTTTTCAAGTTAACCATCTGCATAACCTGATATTTTTTCAATTAAAACCGGTCCAATGTCAACATTAATACAAGCCAGCGAACATAGATTGGTGTTGGTAAATTAAACTGGTCCCCGTTGACTGTACAAAGATCTTTGGTTCACTGCTACATGGAACGGGAACCAGTTTAGTGATACCGGGTATGATTACACTGCTAAGGGAGATAATTCACTATTGGTACTGTGCTTTTGGTGTAGGCATGAAAATGTGTTTGTTTTGCGACGAGGTTCCGAGAGAGAAGCAAATTATCAAATCTTAGTTACGACATGTGTGCCCCCGGGGGTAAAGTAAAATGACCAAAGATTGGATTGATTCTTGACGCTTTTATGTTGAATGTGCCCCCGGGGGTAAAGTAAAATGACCAAAGATTGGATTGATTCTTGACGCTTTTATGTTGAATGAAGATCGTTTATGGAGGTTATATAGATGTTGTCATTTTCTTTTCCAATTTCAATTACATCAGGTCGTATGAAACAGATAGATAAATTCTATACAGACGTTAGATTGTGCACGCAATGTTCAATTATTCAAAGAACCGGTACCAGCTTAGTACAGTTTACTTCAAGCGCATAATTCGATTGATGGAAGCTTTGAGAAAAGTCGTAAAGCGGCATGCATATCGCCGTATGGAACATTTTTAAAGTTATTGCAAAGCCGTAATTCCTGGTGGCACCTTGATGGATATAAAACATTTATTTCCGGATACTGTCTCAAAAGTTATGTACATTCATTTGTTACCTTGATAATGGCGCCATTAGACCAGCAGATTGTACTGGACTGTTTTTTTTTGCAAAATGCGAAATTCATGCGCTCTTGTGTCTGACTGAGTGTATAGAATTAGACATCTAAACTATTTCTTAAAGTAGGCGGAACGTTCTGTTTAAAAAATGGTATCACTATGATAAGTGCATTCCTCTTTTGAATCATTCCGCGGTTAAAAATAGTCCGCGCCACGATATAGTTCTTGGATAAATCTGTGCAGCTCTATATTCCATGGTTTGTCTTTCGAAACCATTCAACTTTGTTTCATAAAATTCCATTGATAACGTAAATAAACTGAAGCATGGAGATAGTATGTTGATAGTCCAAGAAGCTCCGAATCAAGGTGGAAATGTTGTGAGCAGGAAAATAACAAGGTGTGCTCTTATGAATAATTGCTTCGTATCAGCCTGTTAGAAACAGATGTACTAATTTAGAAATCGCAAGAATTAATATCTGTCATAATTACAACATCAACCGTAATGTAACGGAACAAATACAGTCAAACCTTGTAACAAAGTCCACCCTTTGGAAAGAGATAATGTGGTATTCATTGACAGGTTGCCTTTATTCGGAGGAAGTTTTGTTCTAAATAATCAATGGTTGTTTAAAAAATGACATTTATTCACACGATGGACTTTATCCGGAAGTAATTTTGTTCTAAATAATCAATAGAGGTTTTAAAAGAGTGATCTTTAATCTGATGATGGTCTTAATTCGGAGATGGCCGCTAACACGGCTTTGACTGTTCCCTTTGCAGTGACTAGTATACATACACTTTGTTGATCATTTTAAGCACCACGTGGTGAGGGGATGCATGTTTTATTACCTGAAAATATGATTATGTCTGGTTGCAACTTTTGGTTATATTCCCTTCAAAATTGATCTAATACAATTGAATGTAATTTAATTAATTGGTTATAAGTAAAGTGTATGCATAATTAATTAGCATCGTGTCAATGGCGAGTTTGGTTTCCTTAATTCTATGTTAAGAACGACAATAAGTGACAAGGTCTAATTGTTTTCATTTATTAGTCATTAAAATGGCTCTTACTGCGCTCCGTACTTTGATGGAAATTGTGTGGTGTTTATTGATGCATAATTCATGTTGTTAACTGATAAATTATTCATAGCAATCAATTAATTCATGCACAATTAGTGATTATGATCTAAAACGCATAAATCGGTTAATGTATCAAATTGATTTGGTTAATACTATTAGAAAAGTACGAATGATTTTTGAGGAGTTATTTTTAGGAGCGAAAGCTCCTATAGCTACACACCACTTGTTCTACTTACAAAACAGTGGCGCCTCATACATGTACATCCGCGTTGAAAACAAATAGTACCTCATCAAAATTGCAAAGTCTGCAATGTTACTTTTACAACAAAGTTGTTGTAAAACTTTGCAATTTTGATGAAAGTTGGAGATATAATTCATTATTGCAGAAATCTGTCAACTTCGAAAGCATGGGAAATATTTTGTCAATTTAAACTGTAAAACTAACAAGTATAAGAATTATTAAGTATTCATCCGCACAAAAGTTTCATTTATAATCTGTCCAGGTAACAGAATTTACTACATATTGAAAATAGTTTCATTCAGTAATGTAGTTCTGTCTCTGAGCAAAGCACTGAAGGCACTGCATTTGTTTGGGTTTTCAGTAGCATGTAATTTGTCGACTTTTAGCAATTTCTTCCAGGCAATTTTTTAAGAGGTGAGGCCTTTCCTTGGTAATTTTGGTTAATGGGCTAAGTATGTACATTGTGGCAAGACTATTATTTTATACTTGACCTTCAAACTTTCATTCATAATGATGATAACACAGGCTTTTATTATTTAAGGATAGTTTTCTAGCTGATTATTCAATTGATTTCTTTATTTAATTATCGCCATGAATGTATTATTAGTTTACTTTGATATAATTAGTGACCTAATTCCATTCTTATTACGGCAATGTGTTAGAGAAACTAAACATTTTAAATCTGTATTACAGCTTTCAGTTTGTCGGAACAGATTTTGATTTTAATACAAAATATGTTATAGCCTTACGTCAGCATCGTACACATGCATGAATTAGATATGTTCTGTGCAGTCAAACCTGTGAACATAGGCCTTCCTTGGGAAAGATAAGCTCGTGAAAAGAATTAATTTAACACTTCACAAAACAGTCAGCCGCGGGACTGTCTGTCGTAACTTTAAACGTGAATTTAATGTCATTTTTATTTTTTCCTGAGGCAGGGCATATGTCTAATGCACGCACATGTATATCTACTTTACAGTAATCCTGTGTTAGTGACCACCTCCGAATAAAGGTCACCCTATTAATAAAGGCCATTCTTTCAAAAACGTCATTGGTTCCTAGTGTTTGGAACAGAACGGCCTATGAATTAAGTCCACCTGTTAATAAAATCCATATTACGTCTTTCCAAAGGTTGGCCATTGTTCACAGGTTTTTCGGTATATCTTCTTTTTTTCTCAAGACCTCATTGTTCAAACCTGAATTAATTGATTAATACGGAAATTGAATATTAATATTCAATATTAATGTACAAAGTAATTCTTGTTTTTTGTACGAGTTTGAATTGCTGATTCTTTCTAGAAGTTTGTTTTAGCGGTCATCCTTCGGTGTAAGATAAAACTACATGTTTGATAAGGAGATACCTATGCTTTTCTTGTACCGTTATTTTCCCAGGTGTAGAATGTTATTTCTCACAAACCTGTAGACGATGTATTTAACTTAGTCCGCCTGATGAGGTCGCTGAAATGTTAATGGTTTGTATTTAGTGTCCTCTGACCTCAATGTTAACATAAATCAGAAACATTTGTATCAAATGCGTGTCTGACACGTACATGTGTTATACATAATTTATTATGATAGTTATTATGAACTAGTTTAAAATTATAAGTAAAACACTCAACAAGGCTTTATTGCCATAATGAATAAAAAAACTCAATCCTGATACGTACGAATGCATTAATACAGCATTATGTTTAATATTCAAAAACATAATAATAATAACGACTTTATTTAAATAGGCAACACAACCCGGCGGACAAGCCCAGTCTTTCCTGTAATCCAGTGAAACCTGTGTTAGTGGCCACTCTGAATAAAGACCACACTTACAGTAAAGGTCATTGTTTAAAAACATTCATTGATTTTTTAGAACAAAACGACCTCCGAATAAAGGCCTCCTGTTCATAGGTTTGGCAGTAATAACGATAACCTAGCTTGTACGTGTACATGTATTCATTATTTTCTAACCTGAAACGTAATTGCGTTGTCATAGAGACGTGGCTTTACATCAAATCGTCATTCATTACATTATAAATTAGAATTTATTCATGGTAAATTAATTTGTATAAAATTGCGGTATAAATAATGCATTGTAATTCATGCATATTGATGATTTAGAATGAATGTGAAACAAGAGCGATAATTCAACCAACGAAGCGCAAAACTTTTGGATGTCATGAGTTTGCTCCCCTAGGATAACGTTCTCTGTGAAGTTGAATGGAATTCGTTCTTTACTTTTGGTTCATGTTTAGGATCTGACATTCGCTTTAGAAGAATTACACATTGATATTCAAAAATGTTAGATTGATAGCTTTTTCCTCCAAATTTGGAGAGCATTTGATACAAATATGCAAAATACATACTTAAGAATAAATATATTCAGTACAAATAATTATGAAAAAACAAGAAGTTTTATTGTCTAAATAAAACTACCCGAAAAAGCACACATAATACATTGTATGTAGTAGCAAAAATCCAAGGACTTATAACATACGGCTATGCATAAAATAATGAAAATATATGAATGTGTACATGTATGTGCTCGGACACTAATATGATTATACTTGTCATAAGAAATAGTCCTGTTGTAAATATACGTACTGCAATCTATCAGAGCCTCTTAGAACACCCGTAAGGTGCACCGCTCCTCGTATATTTAATCATTAAATCGTACATGTTATAACCGAAACTCTTAGCCTTCTAACATAGCCACGCATTTTAACATTATTCAAATATTTCAATATGTCAACTCTCCGCTTCCGTAGTGTAATATAATTCTTATACCGATATGTAACGTGATCCATTTGGTGTATATTTTTTCAATTTATCTTACTTTCTCTTCAGTATATTATTCTACATTAATAATACAAAGTTATGTTAATTTTTTTGTCAGTGAATACATTTTACAACAATGTCGATATGAAACCGTAGCTATTTTTCATACATGTAGAAGTTTTCACTGTCTATCAAACAAATAATGGCGTCACACGTCGTGTGAAATATTTCATTATCCTAATTTTCGTTTTTACCTACCATTATTTAAAGGAGTTTTGACAGTTTTTAAGTCATTACATTGATATCCTCGTTAAAATATTTGTTCACGAATTATCAGATTGTTTTATTATTTCAAAATAACTTTCTTTACGTTATAATTGACACTAAATGTTGAAGGATAAGTTAGTACTGGTTAGAATATCGACTAAGATACCTTGTTAGATAAATCGGCCGCCGTAACTGAAAAATTCACGGTTGTGAAAGAAGAAAACGGCGTTAAACCCATTGCAAGTAAATGAATAAGAATTGAATGAATGGCTAATGTTGCAACATCGTCAATATTTTCCCAGCAGACAAAAATACTAACGAGTTATGAAACATTTTTTTTTACACAAAAAATAGATCAAAAGACTTCTGTCCCTTGATGACTAGGCGTAATAAATTTTCATATCACGTACCGTTACATTGTCACAAAACAGGGGTGTATAGTACGGTATAATCACCTTTAAAAAGTGAACAAAACGTCTGACCTACCTACCTATTTATTCACGTGTATGACAATATTATAATGTATCTCGCATGACAAGTACCATTCATGTGTTAGTTTAGTAATTATAAACTTACCTGGTTCGATATTAATATGATTTTATGCGAATTTATCTGGATTTATGAAAAAATGTATGGATTTTTATTTGTATTTTTCGTTTAAAATGCGTTTGGAATAAGTAGATACTGCGGTGGATTTTTTCTCGACTTAGTACGATGGAAGTATTTAACAGGTGTGCAATATTTGTCTGCATCCGGTGCATGGCTACGTCATTTCCATTTTTTAACGAACAATTATTAAATTCAGGATTCTTTAAGATAATAAATGATATCAGTTGTACAAATTAAGATAATGTAAAATCGATCAAGTGAATTCCGAAGTTGTTAAGCTTTATGTTGATTTATTGGAAATTGGACGAAATGTTTTGTGTACGAATGTTGCAATTATGGTATCTTAATCGTTTGGTTATTATGTCTAATTCAATTATTTGTAAAATTTGATGTCTAGAAATCTCCAATGACATAACGACTGTTTAATTACAAATCTCTCCGGTCAGTAGATCTGTCGTGTCTTGTAATTATTGATTAATTGATCGAAGCCAGCACGTGTTTGTTGGTATAATTTATGATTTGATTGAACACATATTAAGGAGTAAAACTAATTAATTTTGACAAATGAAAACGAATATTTTCAGTAACTACATGTACATACATATTATTGATGAGCTGCAATCAGGTCTATGGCGTGGTTCTCGTTTATTTAACAGTATATGAAGCAATTATCCTCGTATAATGTAAGTCTTTGTTAGATTTGCAATACAAGTAGCTTTAACAATTTTCAAAATCGATGTGATATGCATATTCAAAAGTTGATTAGAAAGGATAAATCTTATTTCCTTCTAATTCAGTAAAAACAAGAAGCTACGTTCAATGGCAGCTTGACTTAACCGCGCACGGACGGACGAGTGGACAAGGCAGTCATTTATATTTTGCCCTCGTATCATTTGATGCCAGTGGGCATAAACAATTCTTAAAATTGTGGCAAAAATGTTCAATTCTTTAGATAAATATCTTACAAAAGCTAAAGTACCATGTTTCTATACAGCTACATAAAAAATCCAAAATATTTCATTTTATCTAGGGCGTTTGATAAAAAAAAATACCACACGGCCTTGTTTTTGAAATATCTCCTGTATTGATAAAAGTATGAAATAATTGATCGAATGAGTTCTACTCAGCTCTGTGTATATCAGCCTGTTGTAAGTTACGTTATATGAGAATGTAGCTATGAGTTGTGGTATTCAATATGGATATTTGTGTAAATTATCAAATGTATACATCAAATGGATAACTTGTTCATTACGGAAGTGTTCTATTCACATTCATTTTGGATTGCAAAGTGCACATAAGTCGACCATCACAGGATTATAATTTACGAACTTTCCGGTATAATTTTCTCAATGAGTGCATGAAACTTAAGCTGAATTGGAATAAGTAATTTTCGGTTAACTCCGGAACATCTCGGAAATTTCCGGCAAGTATTTCATTTTGAGCGGAACGGAAATTGTCGAGTTTTCCGAATGACGTCGGTTTATTTTTTATTTCCGGTAGTTTTTAGTGACACGGTTTAAACATTTAAATTCATTCAAGATTGCTTAGACCAGAAAACAAACATAGTTCATCAAAAAACTTTCACTTTGCCTATAACAGGATAATTAAATACACAAATGTAGTTGTTTTACCGCATGTTTGAAAAAAGGATCGTTTCAATTTTCATGAGTAATACATATACAAATGTATAATTTTGTACATGTTGTAGGAAGTTTAGTGATTACGTCGAGGAAGCATCAAGTGTACAGCTCATAGATTCTGTACGCTGGTGAGAAGAAAAAAACAATGCTATACTGCTGTAACACATATTCAATTTCATATATAATTTCATACCACTGTACATACATCGAAGGGGTCTTGCTTTACTGACTCAACTGAACACACGACACTTGAAATAATATCTTCAATCCGCGTGCTTACATGCAATATAAAAGATAACATGATCTTGTCGAACACGCTTGATTAAGATGCGCGATAATCCTATTGGATATGCTCGTTTCCTCCCATGTAATAACGATATGGTTTATCATTTCTCACAGTTGAAATCCATTAAGCTTCACGGAAATACTGCTTAAAACTTATCCAAGCTGGTGGCTATGATTTCGGATAGCATTTAAAACCAAGGTGATTGAATTTGTTTTTATTTGCAGAAATGCCTACCCAATCCCCGCTAAAGCTAGGTCAAGTAGCCACCCCCGGGCTATCCCGAGCGATTTACGAATTAATTCATCTGAATATTCTATTTTTCAATTTTTATTGGTCAAATGGTGTCCAAATAAGACATACATGCACCTCCGTTTTTGTTAGACAAGAAAACAAATACAGTTCATTAAATTGCGACTTTGCTTATATGGCTAAGAAATATGTCAATTCGCCTATAATTGTGGAGAAGTTGCCAAGTCCTTGTGTACTGAGGATAAGTTAGTATTGCAGGAAACTAGTAAGATGATATAGATGATATAGATGAATTATCGTTTAAAAAACAGCGTTTAATCAGAGACGTATAATACATATACGTCTCTGGTTTAATCAACAGAAACGAACAAACAAAATAATTCACAAAACATATACTTATTAACGAATCTGGTCAATTCGTCATATCCAGTAAAGGCTGGTTCATTGGTCAAAGTGCCGTCCTGATGTCACCATGGAATATACCAAGTCAAGCATTCGATTTAAGCTCTCTGGTCAATACCAATTAAGCCACAATGAACGCGGCCATCAGGGTAGTGAGATGTAATCATCAGTTGTGTGAGAGATCAGAAAAATATTGTGGATGTACATTAAGTACTCGCAACTATCATAACACTGAATGAAGCTTTCTTTTTGCCGAGTATTTTCTTTTGTTTTTGGGGAATAACAAAGAAAGAACATTATTTCATCAACGTGGATTTATCGCTCATTTTCATTCATTGTTAATGACTTTCAATGACTTTCTGCGAAACGTTTATTTACCTCAAATGTGTGAAGATCTCACTTTTTATGAGGTAGAAAGAACTTCTTGCTGTAAAACTCAGTGTATGATGAGTGTAGAAGAATCGATGCACGAGCACATGTTTTGACTTTACCGTTCATATCATACCTACATAATTGCACGTGAATTCGGATAATGGAATAATATGCGGAAGATTTGACGCTGAATCATAAGTTTTCGCGATGCAGATTTTTCAAAGTGGATTACGCGTAACTGTTAGTTACAATATAATAGTAATGAAGCAACCACATTCCAATGCATGTTGTGATTTATTATGATGACAAGATCTTTGCCTAGCACTGAGGTGGAATTTAAAAACGCACATCGCGAAAACCTATTACTTTACGGAACACTGCATTGTACGGTTTGAGTATTCGATTTTAAAACAAATTTGCGTTTTTGCCATTTTTCCTTCTCGTCTTACCAATGAATATATTTGCTATTATTCAATGACACGTTCTAATCAATGACGACGGACAGTATATGAACTTTTCAAATGCCATTATGAACAAAATTCGTTAAACTGAATAAATAGTTTATCTCGCGACAGCTGTTCACGTATTTGCGGATTTAATTTAAACTCGGGGCAAAATGATTGGATTTATTGATTGATAATGATGGATATTTAAAGATTTTCGGTACAGATCATTCTTTTATTTTTCTAAAGCGATATTAAATCTAGATGAATTAAAATCATTTATTTTATACAATTGCATATATTACCTTAGAATGCTGCGAATGTGATTATGAACAGCAAGTTTTATTTATTTAGCGTTGAACTTGGATTTTCAATGAAAAACGAAATGATCATTAAAAGATACGACACATCTAATAAAAACTTAAAGCTAAGATTATTAAAATATGTAATCCATTTCAATAGGGAAGTTGGCGTGTAGAACCGGGATTATCCTATCTTTTTAAGTGTACATTGTGCAAATAAGGAAATACATTGAAAAATATAATACTTGTCTCGATGAGCCGTAAGCTTGTTTAAAGTTGATGTATGTCTTACATTTAGGTTATCAATTGTTTCATTAATATCTTAGAAATGTGAGTTTTCATTAATTTAGTGATTAAGTGGGAAATATGAATTAATTGTGACATGAAATGAAGATTAAGGCAGTCATTCGTCAAATACATGTATGCATTATTTTGTACAACACCATATTTAAATGTTTATGCGAATCTATAATTTATCATTACACTAGTTGAAATGCATTGAAGGAAACCGGTGGACCATGGAAGTTACTGAACTATCGAGTTCATGTTATGAGTATTGAACATGTTTAATTAACTCACGCTAACTACAAATTAATTTGATCACGTGACTGTGCGTGATTTGTTTAATAACATGCACAGATGCAACGATTGAGAAATATTCGTACAGTATTCTGAAATTGTCTTCTTTGTTGATTACTTGTGATCGATCAATGACTGAATAGATGAATTCAGTGACTCTGTGTGGTAGCACGGTTTGTGACGATGGATTTAGTTTATCTTTCATGGTGATATTTTACATAAATATGTTATAACTGAATGTTATTCTCATGTGATTGGATTAACCATGTCATAAATGTTAGGATATGATTGTGGGCGTGTGGACCCTAATCAAACTCCTCGGAATGGGGTTCGTCGTCTTTGTGGTCCTCAAACTGGGAAAGGTAAGTCTATATGTCGTTGTCGTCTGTTGTTCTGTTTTACCCCTGACCTTAAGGGTCAATGATGTCAATATGTAGGACATTCATCATTTCTCCATCAAATGGACTTCATAAAAAAACATGAATTTTTCTTGAACTTTTCTTCTATAGTTCATGAATAGTTCATGAAGTATAAATAGTTATTTGACAGGAGTTACACACTTTATTATTGTCATCATGAAAAATGTTTGAATTATACAAACGATTTTATTCATATCTATTAACTGTGTCATTTAGGTATACAGACATACCTGTAGATAGTGTTTCCTAAGCTTGGGGTAACTCGTACTGAGTATTTAAATACCTATGTGACTTGGTATTACGAGCGTATATAGATACTCTTATGAATAAAATATGCTGCCTGGGTGTTAAATATAGTCAAACCTGTGAACAAAGGCCACCCTTTGGAAAGATACGAAAAGTGGTATTTCTTGATAGGTGGCCTTTAATTGGAGGTCGTTCTGTTTTAAATAGTCAATGACGGATTTTAAAGAATGTCCTTTATTTCTCAGGGTGGTCTATATTCGGAGGTTACTGCTAACACATGCTTGACTGTATAATCAAAATCACGTGGTTTGCGAAATAAAATAAAAATCGAAATTTTGTTTCCGTGTCTGTACGATTGAATTGAACAGAATATCTGACGTATTCGTATTGTACAAAATTTTTGTAGAACTGCATTAATATTTTACACAAAATAGCACGCTTATAAACTCAATTTAGAAGAGCTTCGAACATGCCATATGGTATATTCCAACATGTTAAACTCTTAAATATTAACTGTGCATTATTGAAACATACGATCGATGTAACATGCACAAATGTACATGTCTAGTGATGCATAGATTTGCAGTCAGGGTACGGTTAAAACTGTACGCATATTGTTTTCACGGAGATGAGCAGCTAAGATCGTCTTGAAAATTGTACACATGTATTATCAGATTTTGAGTGTAGTAGGCGTTCATTTCAAGAATAATTGAATAAACACATCATCTAAAACAATTTGAAGGCCAGCTGACACGAGTACAATCAAACCTGTGAAAAGAGGCCACCCTTTGGAAAGACACAATGCGACCTTTATTGGCACGTCGTCTTAATTAAGAGATGATTTTGTTCTTAATAATCAATGACTGTTTTAATATAGAATGGCCTTTATTTGGAGGTAGCCGTGAACACAGGTTTGACTATATATCAAGGATTTAAACTGATCTGAATTACATTTGTTTTTTCCTCTCTTTATTTGTCTGTAATGTAACAATTGATGTACAGAGCAACCTCCCTAAAGCAACACCCGTAAGGGGTAGTAATATATGTTGCTGTATAGAAGTTTTTGCTCTAGAGAGGTTAAATTAATAGTTAAATCATGCAGTGGGAAAAATCATATTGTTGTTGTAGGGAGGGCCGCTCTGGAGATGTTGTATTGTATATATAGTGTAAATTATGAAGAAAATGAGAAGTCCGTTAATAAACTTTGAAAAGAGTGTATTAGATTTACCAAGGTAACACAAGGGGGCTAAGTTTGATCATGGCCCAGATTAGTTTTTTTTCTGTTATTTAATGAAAAAACGATGCAAGTTCATGGTGTCAGATGAGCAAGGCTCAATTCATACAACAAAGTATGTTTTCTGATCTATCGTACTGTTCTCAAAGGCGGGTATATGACTTCAGGCAAGTGATGGGATGTATAATTTAGGAATTGAATAATTAAATGCTATTTTATTAAATGCTTTTTTATTTCTTTCTATGGTCGTGTACTTTTAGGGGGTGTGCGCTGGATGTATCCCCACACCTTTGAATCCGTAGTAGTTCTGTTCATATAAAGATTGCTATTGAATGCATGTTTGTCATTCATAGGAATACTATAGCATGTGTCTATATCGTACATATTATTCTTTCCGTACTGTGACGTATAGCAATAAGTTAAAACATACTCCGTGACAAACCTCAGTTAATTATGATAATTGCCAATATCATGGGACCTTACCATTTATTTGAGTAAAAATCAGCAGTAATAACAAGTTCAAATGTTTTATTGATCCATATATCCAAACATGCATGGAGCATAATCATTGATTACCGATACATGACCCCTACATTATTGCAAGATTTATGACCGAAGTCATCCGAAAATACATTTTACGAATCAATCAAACGAAGGATTTCTAGCCTTCACGATGGCGTGTTCTTCTGTAATAAAAATCACGTTTACAGTTATACGTATTAATAAAACATTAAATGTTGTTAATTTAAGTTTGTTTATTTCTGTATTTCGGTTCGCATGAATTCGTGCGTGACGTCTCAAATTCTTTAAAACGTTCAAGCGTCAAGTTACTCAGTCATCATAAAATTGAGTACCAGTCTCAAATACAGCCTTTTCATTGGCTGGTATTAAGAATTTAGTTTATAACCAACCAATCAGATGATCTGTGGTTAAGAATAGTATGTCAACACAGGGCGTCTGTATGATCAGTGCCTCGTCGTCGCGAAGTCTAAAGCTCGTTTGTGTGAATTTATCAAATTTACAGGAGAAAGAAAAACTCGTATTTGAAATTAAGTGCTCGTCCCATGTTCTTGTCCAGTCAATGACAAGAATTTTTTTAAAATGGCTTTCTTATTTGAACTGAATGTAAAACTTGGCGTTCTAACTTCTTAGTTTCCGAAGAACGACTTGTATACATTAGTACACACAGTGGCACTGTATATGAGGATCACTAAGACGGTTTAATAAGTTTTTTTCCATTAATGGCGAAGTTTGACAGGCAAATGCTTTAAGGCCTATTTCCTTAAGGAGTATATAATTATATAACTTGTACATACAGTGTGCATGTTTACTTTTCCTTGGATGTGAAACATCGTCTTGAGAGTACACTCCTCCTTTTGCTTAGAAACTTGAATTATTAAAAAATCGATTTAAGATAAGCATTGTCGGCATATCGACTGTGTAAACAAAACATGCAATTTCATGGGATACGAAGAATGTACATGTTATTATTTACAGAAAATGTTTGAAAATATTAGTTTCATGTACATACACTACCTATAGGGGCACAATTATTACCAATATGTTTTACATTAAGTAAGGAGGAAGAAAAAACGAAAGTACATACACATCGCTATCCATATTCATCTAAAAAGATGTATATATCTCACACAAAGGTAAAAAAGTATGGACGTAAAATCTAATCGCTTACCTGAAATGTTACTTTTTTCTAATGTGTTGGTCTACACGACAATAAGGTCATACTATACTCAATGATTGTGTCTCCGTCTCACTAATAAATATTAAAGAAACCTTAGTCAGTTGAAGTTATTGTAGAATTTCTCACCAAGGCTAAGTTGCATTTTTTTCTGACTTCACCGTGACACTGTTTAGATATTGAATATTTACCCTAAGTTGATGAACAAGAATCCGCGACCGTGATGCAGTGGTTAGTATCTGGATTTGTGACCCGGCGATCCTGGTTCCCTGTCGTGACAGGGAATTCTTCCCTTCCATAGAATTCTAACAAAAAAGTCGATTGTCCCCCCCCCCCCATATGGGGAAGCTGCCGGTTCCTTGTGGGAAGGCTTAGTTAGTTCTAGTTAGGAGACAATCCAGGAAAACTGGTTCGGTGAATCGACCGCCGAATATAACTTAAAAATTGTTGCAACATAGCAACATCCCAGATCATATATTTGAATTTCAAGAACACAATATGCGTCATAAAATTAACATTATAACTTAGTAGCCTTTTTCGGTATAAAAAGACAGGAAGACGGGCTAAGTTTTTAAGTCTATTTGTCAAAATGTCATTCATATGTTTTTGACTTGTCAGTATGTTTATAACAATGCTCACATGGGAGTCATTTTCTTCAGCGATTTCAATTTTGTTTTGTTATATGCGATAGATATAAGATATGTAAAAGTTCTTTCAGCATTCGCGAAACATCGGAAGTTTCCGTATTTCATATGTTTTGTACCGTAAAATAACGTACACGATTGTCCGTGGCATTTAAATGATCATAAGAAGATGTACGTTTTACCAGTAATGTCAACGTTACAGTTGATTCTCATACACAGTAAGACCTGGCACGGTCCACTGGTTAGTGGGGTAAGCTTGTAACTCGGTGACCTGGGTTCGAATCCTTGACACGACAGGTCATACCTTTCCATTGAAATTAGGACAAAATGTCAGCTTTCCTCTATATGTAGATAAGTTGTCGATTCCTAGTGGAAGGGGCCGGTACCGATATCTCCATATGTGGAGACGTGGTTGGTTCCTAGTGGGTAAGTAAGTTAGTACTGATTAGAATACAGTCCAGAAAAACTTGTTAGGTGAAGCGGTCGCCGATAACTGAACTATCGTTGTAAAACAGAGTTAACCCCCACTGAATTAAATATAATCCAGTAACATTTGTAGGATAGCCAATACTGTCATGCTGGCTAACCTAAAGATCCCGACGCTATTTGTGGTTTGGAGGTATTCTGTCAGTCACTCTGTGATGCTTTGTTGCAACGTGTGACTTAATAACAGCTTCAAATCGGGTATAGATAGATCAAGTTTTAAAGACTACCACTAGTATGCAATTGCTTTTTAATATGAACTCGTATACAAGTTAGTACATGTGCTCTGCAATATTCTAATATACTTTGACTTAAAAACTATCAAAATTTAAATCCCAAATGCATGTTTAGAACTTATCTTGGTGAGTCTGACGATTGGACTGAGTCTGGTGAAGGAAATAAGAACTTAACCAAACAAAGCCATATGAAGTATTAATGAGGACTAGTGCCATCTGGAGATCTGTGTAACGTAGTCTTGGTTTGGTAACATGATCGGTATTACGCATTTTTAGACAGGCTACGCCTACCCATGTTTGCCTATATTATACAAGTTGCAAGGTCCTTCAAATCTCCACTTTTGTGCAATGTTTCAGGCGCTATTCTCTTTTCATTTCGACTATTTTGTCATTCATAACATAAAATATCCCTGTACCTAATTTGATTATTCAAACACTAGATGAAAAAAACTGTTGGTGGTCAAAGTTCATTCTAATAATGGTTTCTGACACTTTTTCCTGGAGTGATGAATTTCTGAATTTGTCAGATTGAATTTATTGTTTTACTAAATTATATGGTGTGTTAGTATTGCCAAGTTTATCTCCATTGTTTTCAAAGTAATATGGAGTAAATTAATGACTTTGTCAAGCAATATGGGTGCTTAGAATACAGCAGGCGCACACCAATCTCATAGTGTAAATGATTTTCCTTAATTTATCGCTCCCCGTAGATTCAATGTATGAGCAATGTATTGAAGCAAAAGAATGTTATCAATTTTCAGTTTTGAATTGGGTGCTAGAATGAATAATCTGAGCTCACAATCAAAATTTATGTTCATTTTCGCTGAAAGCAATACTGGATAATAGATTTCATCATTAAAATTGCTCTGTTCCCAGAGCTCAGCATTTATATCGTTTCGTTCTATTCTGAATTAAGTACGGGTGTACCTAATGATTCAGGCATGATATTGGTCTGTAAAATGATATAAAATTAGTCTGTAAACAAGTCTATCAATATGTCTTTAAATAAGTCTATAAACTAAAGTATAAATTAGTCTATGGATTAGTCGATTAAATATACTTTTAGACGTTTCTGTCGGTATTCAACATGTAGAAAATCTAACCAAAATATCGACGCATCTTTCTGACACGCTATGATTTCTTCAAATCGCCAATACACGTAATTGATTTTACATCCTTGAATGGATCGATGCAAAAATCTTTTATCTAGTTCTGTCTACCATTTCAAGTAAACTTCATAAAACCATTTGGTTTTGTATAAGTTCTCAATCTTCAATCGACGACTTGAATTTCGGGTAGTTCAGTTTAGATACTAATCACTCATAGCTATAAATACCTGCATTGTCCGAATGTGAGCCTATTTCAGTTCGGGTTCACCATATCTACTATAACAAGTCAAATTACAGAATGGTACTTTAAACTTAAAGACGAAAGCCAGGCTGAAACATCAGATGCCTGGTCATTTGCCCCTCCATAGACAAATTACTTACAGCATTCAAATATACTTGCGGCCTCGGGCCCTAAGGTAATTTCGGTATTCAGTCTGCTGTGCTTATACTTTTCAACACATATCTAGTTGGAGAATAATTTGAACTCCTGACCAGTATCAAACAGGCGCCTGGATTAGAATATCGAATGTACAGATATGCTTAATCTAACAAATTGACAGAAAATATACATGTATTCGGATGTACACATGTACATGTATATTAATCTTCTTTCCTTGTATCTATGGCAGAACGAATATATTTATTCACCATGACCTTGTTCCAATGTCTACTCTATCATTCCAGTACTTCGCTATATTTTTCATTCGTTGGTTGATGATATAGACGGCAGAATGCGATGTATTTCTTGTATATTACATCGTTTCTGACAGCTATTACCCAGAATTATAGATTTTCCGTCAATATCAATCCAATGCAACCTTTGCGGATCGTCTACTTGGTTTATATTTCGCGTTAATCGATGGGATACTGCTTTTGATATTATTTCCTTCTGCAATGGTGCCCGTTAAAGGAACCATCGTGTTTTCCGGACTTGTTTAATAGACGAGGCTCTTGGTGAAATGAATATACGATTAAGACCAGGAGCATATTGTTTTGGGTCCGTCTATTTATTTGCCTGTTTGTACCAAACTTTAACATCGCCTATAAAATCAAAACACTTCCACCTACAATCATCAAACTTCATACTTATGTTGGTTCTTCATGACAACCACTACAGGACCTGTGCATTTTCAGGTCAGTAGGTCAAGGTCACGGGACATTGTGTTTTAAAACACATCTTGTTTTAAATGAGGTGGTGTGTAAAAACGGGTTATATTGTAAACGTGCCACTGTCATTATGAATCATATTGGCATCTAAATCATAAAAATAACATTGTGTTAAGTACATGACTCAATAGCAAACTTGGCACTAGTAAATATACATGTATATACTGTTCCATGTCTCGTGTGAACAATTATATTGAGGTCTATCATACATTCCCATTCATACAATATTTTGATAAGCTGCTTTGTTGTGGTATATTGTTCTAATTATATGTACAGCCAAAAAATTGCGTCAGACCACTTTTTGGAGTATTTTCATATTTCGAAATAAATTGTTTAGCTTTCATTTTGGATTGATAATACATGTACTTATCAATTATAATTTGATATCGAGTTTTGTTAATGTTTATAATGATATCACGTCTATAAATAAAGAATAATAGTGGTCAGTTTAATAAACATTTGACCCGTAATAATCTTATACCACTTGAAGTTGTCAGTTCAATAAATCTGTCACAACTTTCATTTATTATTATGATAACCTGTTGGCAAGTACGAGTTCTAATTCTACTGATAAGCCAAGTTATATGTAAACAGGAAGATTATCATATCATCATATGCCGGGTTAATATATTTCGAATTACTGTGTCAAATGTGTGTCCTTTTATAATATTTCAAGTGGACTCCAATAATTCATAGCACGATTGAGCTTTTGATTGACTTGCGCACACAGCGACATCAGCGAAGAAATTTCACCGGGCCGTTTACTAATGATTAATTTATATATATAATTGTAATGACAGGGGAAGTAAACTCTGCATCACAGTACTCGCTAAACTGGTCCCCGTTGACTTGTACAAAGCCTATGGTGTACTGCAACATGGAACAGGAACCAGTTTAGTTCCCGCTACGCTCACTGAAAGGAGCGACAACTCTGGGTAGAGATTGCAAGTATTACGGTTTACTGGTTCTTATACATCACTTTTTGTTATAAGAGTTATTTCCCTTAGGTAAAAATGCGACGTTTTAATGACGGACGCGCCGGTTTGTAAATTAATTGTAAAAAATCATTACACATGCATAGATCTTTTATGAATATTGATATCGCGCATAGTTTAAAGTATCGTTAATTTATAAAACGTGTGAGATATCATGGCCAGAGCAAAGCCAGAGGTCATGATCATATACATGGTAAAATAATTACCTATCAATATGGACCAAATTTGCATTGTGATGGCGTTACATTTTATTTGGCACCTTCCCACGGGCCGCTCTGAAAGGATGGCGCTTATAAATTGGCCATATGGTAAGCCGAAATGTGAGGTTAGATTATTCTAAGCTTATTATGTTGGTAGCTCAGCTAAGATGTTCAGACATCCGGAACCAAAAGTTCAGGCAAGGCAATGTCATCTGGACTACGCCACTGTAAAACTTTTTCCCAGGACCCTAGCTGCACTCCTAGGGAAGGGGCCCTCAGGTAGGGGAAATTCGCGTCATTTTGAGGAAAAAGGGGAATTTCAGGGGATTTTTTCAACTGCCTTATAAACTTGCAATAAACATTTTAAGCTTATAACAGCTGTATTTAGATATATTACATACATTAATATACAATTAATGAAAGGTTAATAACTATTATATCAGCAGTATATTGTTTGAGGAGGGGAATGGGGCCAAATTTTGGCCCCAAAAAACGTCAAATGAGGGCCCTGATTCCAAATAAGTCTTAGCATGTTATCTCTTCAAGTGTTAAGTTACAGTAGAGTTAAGTGAACACCTTCATTAAATATACTTCCTGTTACCATTTTCATGCCTTGTTAATTTCTTATTTAATTAAGATAACACAAGCTGCTGGCTTCTGTAGAAGCTGTGGTCATCTTGTCACGCTGACCGGTCATTGTTAAATTAAGCTTGTGTTTAAACATATTGTTATGTATACAATAGCTTATCACCAGGGGCAAAAGTAACAACATTTTATTACAGACGGTTGTGCAAAGTGATTGATAGCCTGTGATGAAATTATCACCTTTGGATAAGATAAAGATATCATTGATATGGGTAACATCCTGACTATCTCTGTTTCTGTGCCAATGTTGTGTTTTCTCCAATTTATCAACCTGAAGTATATAGTATGCATACAATGTATATATGTGTACATGAATGAATATTTATTTGATAAGGCAGTGTGCATGGGTTAACAGGAATATTATTCAATATATATATCTTCATACCTGTACTTGTCTACACCTGTCAAATTGAGTTTTTTTTGTAAAACTTATCTTTTAGGGTTATCTTTTTTTTAGACTGCATTTTTATATAGAATTTTTATATGCTTAAACAGGTCAACTAAATAAAAAGTTAATATGCAATGCGATATAAAACATATACTAGTACCTGACTTAGAGACAGAACATAATTTAGATGTAAATCTCTAAGTTTATGGAATTTATCATTTATTTCGAGGCAATCTTTTCTAATGTTTTGATATTAATGTCTGTAATGTAATTCACCTAATACAAAATAACGATATCATAATCAATTTGAATACTCAGATCTTTGATATATTCTCTGTTTCTACTGTAATTGAAATTTACCAAGTATATTTGGATCCATTTCAACATGATGATACAATTTTATCCTCATTAAAATATTGTATAAACAGGATATAAAATAATCCCTATTTAGTCCCCTGTTAGTATCTATTAAATAACTTTGTCTAACACCATCATTTATCTGAAATATAAATACTGATGTTATGGGATTTTGAAGTCATTATCATGGATTTACAGATCTTATCATTGCCTTCCCTATATATCTCTCAAAATCTTTGCATTATTTTGATCAAATTAGATTATTTTGTATAATTAGTGATCAAGACTTGAATGGACAGGTGGCAGCATTATTGATATGGCACATTTAAACTAGTGCATAAGCATGCAGGTAATTATTGTGATTTTTTTTCTTCTTTTATTTTTTACTTATTTGCATGTAAGAAAGATATATGCAGGATTTTTTTTTTAATTAGGGTATCTAGTCATATAAGTAAAATTGGGAGTCAGTGGTTGATTGATATTGGTCTCTGACTAGTAATTCACTGGACACTCACTGCTGTGAGTTCAAATCCCAACCTGGACCATTAAGTTCACATGTAACTGTCCAGCTTGCTTATGGAAGATGGGTTGTTCTGTCCAGGTATAAATCTGGGGCCTTCTTTCATTGGTTAAGCCGAAAAGTCACCAAATGACCATGGCTATTGGTGCAACCAGGTACAGCTAGATATGAATATAACATACCTAGTGTAACGTTAAACTCCAGTGAAAAATATATAGGAAAGATTATTATACTACTTGTTTGCAGGGACTATGTAGAATGTACACATATTGGTCTCTGATGATAATTATTGTTTCCTTTTAAGATTTAAAATTTGCTTGCCATAAACTATGTTATGAGTGTATTGATTTTCTTTGTACATCACTGTTCAAATTAACAAATTGTATGAAAATTCACATGATTTCTTTGTTAATTGTAACTAAATTTGTAAAATTCTGCTATAAAAAGGCATGAGTGTATTAATAATTTAATACTGAATTAAAATATAAGCTACAACAGAATTAACAGCCTGCATTTGAAAAATAAGAATTCAGCCCTTTTAAGATAAAAAGTTGTCTTTATTAATACACCAGTTAACTTTCTTAATATGTCGTCATGTTAATGTTTTAATGGTTCATATAGGTATATTTACTTAGATAAAATGACAAAAATTACTTTGTATCTAAGTTATGCTCATGCATAGCTGTGTGTAAACCTTATGTTTAAACGCAATGAGTCATCAATTAACAGAGACAACTGTTTTAAGGTTGTGTCCCCTTTGTGTCTAGTCCCCTGTCATTGATCAATAAACACATCAAGAGCTAGTACTGTAAAATATGGCTATTTTGGAATTTTCATATTTTACTGTCTTTTAGCACTGTCTTGCATGCTTGTCAGATTGTCCTTTTGATAACATATTGCTATATTTTTATGATTAGCTTGGTTGATATTTGTTTGTTTGGATATTGACAGAAATTCTGGTTTAACTGTTAAGATTATGAACTGAAACGACAACATTAAATTAATAACCTACGGTAACAAAACGACAGGTAAAAATCTGCCCTCAGGTAAATGATAACAGAGGGAAATTCAAATTTTAACTAAGCAAGCAGCATGTTGTACACCAACTGACCATTAAAGATTGTGTTACATTTGATGTGGATACTTAGGGTTGGATTTTAAGTTTAAATGTAATTCAATATGTTGATGTTTCATTATTGTGAAACTGATGGATGTTTAATCAGGTGATTCACTGTGTAATTGGTTTTAATGATTGAGTTAAATCAGAGTTTTTTTTAGTGTTACACCGATCCAAAAGAAAGTGTTTAGATGTCGCTGTGTACATGTGTTTTCAAATTCAAACAGTTAGTATTGACTTAAATCTTTAGTGTACTTGCCATATATTGTATATGACTTAACGGTGCATGGATTTCTGAATTGGAGAATGAAATGACAAGTGAACCAGTACTGGGAGTAAGGAATATTATAACTGATTCATTGTGACGTAAAATTTTGAATTGAAACAGTATATCACTTATTGTTTTAGTAAACTGGATATTTCTTCTGGATCTGATTACAACCATGATCATTAATTTCTTATGCAATGTTTTAATCAGAAATTTTAACACCATGCTTTTACAATTTTTACTCATCAATGTTTTTGCTTGAAGATGCAAGAAAACCTCATCTTAATCGTTAATCATGTGAAAACATTGCAACTGGTGACGAATTTCAATTTCTAATTCTCTCAATCTTATTGTTCTCTTGGAGTACACTTAATTCAAGTGACAGAAGGGGTTGATTGTGGTGGATTTATTGCAGACAATGCAACTGCTATGTTTATATGTTGCATGTTGCGTGTAGCAGTCGCAGAATTGATTTAAGCAATCAGATTCTCAAATTTACATAGTCAGACATGGGTTAAACTTCCACTGAATAGTTGTTAGACATTTCAGGATTTATAACTTCAGACATGTTGCCTCCAGACTTTGAGACAACGCAACTGGTAAGATATGTTTTTTTCATTATCTGTGGTATTGTTGAACTGGAAACATACATTGTACTACTGGTATTGTTCATTCAAATGCATTGATGGTTGATCTGGAAGGCATGGTATTTGCCTCTGGTATTTCTCATTCTGTCATTTCTATTGTATGATAAGTTGCATTCTATTGTCATTACAGTGATTGATATACTTGTACAATTTCTGAATATTCTGATTCAAAATTTGTACATTATATTGGTTCTTCATTGATCTTCTCAGTAAAGTGCAGGGCTAGCCCTTCTAATTCGGCTTTTCGGTTGGCCGATTTTCGTGAACGAATTCGGAGGGTCAAGACGTATCTCGTCATCACAAACTGTCTAATTAGTTGGACTAAGTGCAGGGCCTACTTTGAGGCATTGATGCACTTAGTTTGTTACTACATGTATAAAAAAGAAAACGTCTGTTTACTCGTTCTAAGAATAAGCTGTGTTATGAGGAGTACTGGTACCTGAAGCAGAGTTCAAACCCATGACCTCCTGCTTGCAAGTGAGATGCTCTCCCAACTGAGCCAATCGGGCTGCTAGGTATCACAGTCAATTTATTTACACAAATATTACCTACAATACTGCTACAGAACCGTTCTGTCTTGACCTGCCCAAATTATACATGTATAACAGTAATCGTTCCGGTGGCCATGTTGTTTTCCATGTATTAAAGGTCTGTAGCTTTCTAAGTTACTGAACCTTATGTATTGGTGTATTTTAAGAATATGAAATTTGCTGATCAATCAGTTGAATGTTTGTTTTACATGGCATGTTGCGTTAACTTGCACGTCAATATATGCTAGACTGAAATATCGTAGATTATGTATAACACATACCGTGGGACCTTGACACATTGCGGTGGACCTGATACCCGTCAAACATACACTTAACCTGATATATAAGTCTGTTATAAGTCTGTATTAAATATTGGCATTGAAATTTCTATTTGTTAAGACATTTGTCTACAACTTGCAAGTTTTGTTTGTTTGTTTTGATAGATAAGATTCATATAATACTTGAGTTATAGGTCTAGTATTGCCTTTAATGTAATCATACTTTGTAAATCATTGAATGCCTTTCACGGGTATCTTGGTAGTGACTTGTTTAACATAAGACAGTAATTCAGTGTTGAAAACTGTGTTGTCTCTGTATGTTCTTATCCCCTTGTCCATCTGTTGGATTTGTTATTTCTTACTATGATGGTAGTTGTTTCACTTTGAGGGACGTTACATATAATTTTATGATCTGGATTTTCTGGTTTCTGTAGGTTTGTAACTTATAATGCTTCAACTTTAAGTCATATTTGGTAATATATGCAGTGGAAATGTTTGATTGTTGAAATCATATGAAGTGTATACATAGGAAGTGTGACAGAGACGTCACATGATTATGATATTGAGGCATATGATAATTGAGTTGTGACACTAGGCTTAATTGGTGTGTGGTCATGCTGATTTTGTGTAATACCATACTATTTTGATTTTTTTTTTCAAAAAACATAGCTACAAATTTACATATATATTACATACTATTACAGTCATATCAGTTAGTTCTGCATGTCATGGTGCAGGACGGCTGATTGAGAGGTCACAATTTCAAGACCTGGAAGGGTGCATGTAACTCAGAAAACTTTTTGCAATACACAATTCAAATTTTGTTGATGAATGGTATTTGAAGTGCCAAAGTACTTCAATACTTATGACTAAAATTGATCTCCTTCATTAATTAAACCCGCCATGATATGACTGAAAAATTGTTGAAAATGGCGTAAAACCCGATGAAACAAACAAACATTAATCAATACATTGTTCTGTTCCATATGTAATTAATTGGATGGTGAACTGACATAGAGGTAAAACATTGGTTTGCGCTTCTTATGTACCAGTATACCACGCATTAATGTTGAGGTTGTTGCCCTAGTGAGGTTGAATTAATAGATCAATTAACGGGTAGTGGGAAAAACATGCTGTTGTTCAAGGGAGGTATATGTTGCTCAAAAGAGGGCTCTCTGGAGAGGTCATGCTGTAATTGTTTGTGAGTAATAAGTACAATGGCTTCAATGTTACCTAACTTACCTTTCAATGTCTTCAATTCAAAATTTGATATTTTTAGGTCTATTTACATAAATTTGAATGAATCTGTCTTGATTCCATTGGATTTTTGGTTCAGTTCGATTTTGTGAACTTAGGCCTAAAAAAATATTGTTTGTGTCTGGTTACATGTTCATTAAAAAATAGGGAAGGTAGATCTGGGTTTATTTTAATCTCTTGAAAGCATTCAGAAAGGTAAATAAGTGAGAAAATGGGTATTCCTCGGACCTTTTGTAAAGACTTGGTTTGGGTCACAGGTAACCAGTATATAACTAACAATTTTTATGGCCTATAGTACATTTATTTAATCAATGATCTTTGTAGGGTTTTATTTTTAAGATTTTTATGTCTGATATGATGGTATTGTCAACATTTCAGCTTAATACACTACCTGTAGTTCTGACTTGTGTAAGTTTGTTCTGTGCATTGACTTGTACACTTGAGTTTAAAGCAGTTTGCTTATTAAATCTCATGATTTCTTCTTCTAAGGCTTTAAGAAAGAATTGTTTGTCTCCAGTTACCTGACTGACTGTAAATATTCCTGTGTCTCTAGGCTTTTTATTAGGCCCAACAAACAGTATGTTTAGTTTCTCAGTTTTACTTTTTCACATGCTTTCAAGAGCCAAAATAATGCTCAACCTATCACCATCGTTTTAAATGTGCAAGTAACCTGATGCAGATACAAATATTTTTTATGCCTAATTGATCTTAATTTAATAGAATATTTTTTTCTTAAAGTCTACCATTTGACTGCTTTATAGTGGATTTATTTGACTTGTAAACAATTTTAGATTGAAACATATTAAATTTTGTGGACTGCTTGAAAATATGTTATTTCTGCTTAAAATCTAACTTCCGGTCCTGACAGATCAATTTTATTTTAGGATAATTTTTAATCTTTATGTCAACTGCTTATAAATAAGAATTTGTCAACATCTCTTTATGTTTGGATACACTAACATATGAATGAAATGAGTCATTGTTGAGAGCAAGTTTACTCAACTCATGGACATGCATCATGAACAATCCAATTCAAATTCAAAGATTAAGGCCAGCCATTTCAGGACCAGGTGGTCTCAATGGATTGTAAATCTATACTTGAGAGATTTTGTCAATGAAGAACATTGCATGGAGGTTGTGCGTGGGAATTGGGACACTGCAGGGAACTGTGATTGAGTGCAGTCATTGTGTGCATTGGTTTTTGAAGGGATTGTTAGGAAATAAGGGCACTTGATGAGGGAGTTTTTGCTTCTTATTGTAATTGTCTAGACACCTTGGTGTATTCAGACAATAAGATCAGAGTTCCAGTAAGCTGATCAATGTCTTTGTGCATAAATTTGTTATTTTGTGATTTGGTATTTCATTACAGAATATGGAAAAATAATTAATCTTGGATACACATTGTATGCAAGGGTGACTGAATGGTTATCTAACAGTGTGGTATTTTATAACTGGTGTAATATGTTTATGGTGGAGAATTATGTCCTGTCTTTGTTTTGCTATTGTGTTGATCGTGCTTGTAGTTCCGGCCAAATTTTGTTGCCACAGGTCATACTCGTAAACCTATTTATGAAAATTTGACCAAACAAATGTAAATTTTCCTCCATATATGGGAGAGTTTCGAGCACCTTGTAGAAGGGTTAGTTTAAGTGGTCAGGTTAGAATACAGGCCAAGAAAACTTAGTAACAGTCAATTCTTTGAATAAAGGCCTCCTTGAGAAAGATATAATGTGCACTGTTATTCCAGTGATATTTTTACTGGGGTGACCTTTATTGACAGGTGGTCTTTATTTGCAGTTCATTTTGTTCTAAATAACAATGATAAATTTTAGAAGAATGGGTTTTGTTCACAGTGTGGCCTTTAATCGGAGATGGCTGCTAACACAGGTGTGACTGTAGTTAGGTGATACGCCCACCAAATATACAGGTAACCATCATAGAACAGTTAACTACAGAACTGAATATTGTATATTATCCAAACTGTACTCTGGCAAACATTACTTATACAATAAATTGCTATTTACTGACCATTATGCTATCCATTATATTTACATATGTAGATGTATTTTGTGCTGGTACCATAACACTTGTAATAAATGACCCCATGCCAAAGCAAAAAAAATATTGGTCATTTATTTGGGATAAAATTTGTACCTTGCAAACATGTTAATTTGCTTTGCTGTTACATTGACTGGGCAACTGTGTGTTACATTATTATTTATTGATATTTTGTCAGTCTCAGACATGATTTGATCTTATTGAATTTAAGCATTTATTTGGGCGGGTGTTTAATATAAAAGATACGGTGCATCAAACTTACTTTAAAAGAATGAACTTCAGAATGTAAGGTTTTATTTACAATAAGCTTAATTTATTTGTTACATTGTGGTGCCACCCTTTATTTCAATATGTTTTAAAAGTTAAATATGACCATTTGTCATGTAAAACTTAAACTGAGACAGTCTGAATAACTACATCATTATAACAAATAACCAATTTTCTCATTTTGTGATATACATACATATAATGTTAAATAGCCTTATACAGATGTTTAAATAAGTGAAACAGAAAATACTAATTCAAGGATGAAATTGACACTGATGAACCGTGTCACTTATGTTTGACAATAATTTAAACTGAGTTGTCTCCCTTTTAAGATTTTTTAATTAAATAATTCACTTCTTTTATTGTATGTCTATAATTATGACTATTAAATTTTATTTAAACTAAAACAGTTTTATGAATATAACATAAGTCTGACAAATCAGGTTGTATCATGTAATACTATGTGCTTATTACTTTACTTACTTGCTCTGCCGGGTACCAGAATTTCTCCCCACTCAGAGCCACAGGTACCGAAATACCAATAAATAAATTCATTCACTAAATTGATATGTACCTGTTACATGTAATGCAATGATGACTCAGCATATAAATTTTGTATTTTATTACTTACACAGTTTTGATGTACAAAGTGGTTTTATCTTAAAATATTATTATGATCTTTCATCCGCCTTAAGTCAGATTTTATGATTCATCAACTTTATCAGGTATTGAACATTACACAAGGTATCTGTTTGTTTAAATAAACTTTTCAAGTACATCCAAACTTTCTGATTGGTTAAAGCATTGTATAGTTTATACCTATTTATGGTACATCGATTGTAGAACAAGTTGTTACAACTTAAATTTACTACTCACGATGACTGCTTACTGAATTCTGACCAGTTCTTGCATCGAAAGAAGTGCTTGTGAAGGTTCCTGTCAAATCCGCCACCGCAACCTCTGGGTTAGGAGTCTGACACTCTACCCCTATACCACTGCTCCTCCTAAGAAGCACGATCTGCTGATCTCTGTTTAAAATAAATATTAACATAAGAATGATGCAAACATTTTTAAGCCCTTTGTAATGTGACCCAGACTTTAAATTGAATGATTTTATTATAGTGGCTGGCTAGTTGAAAGAGAAACATTTCTAAGCTTTAGTGGTGAATGTGCAGGTTTGCCATGTAGCCATTGTCAAGTGATTAGGGCACTGGACTTGTAACTTGTCGATATGGGTTCGAATCCAAGTCGCAGCCCTTCCACCAAAATGGCTAGGTCCAGTAAATTTGAAAAGGTCAGTGCAGGTCTGATGGTGGAGTGAAGTTTTCTGTAATAATTTCATCATTTTTCAGAACAAAAAATGAAATATTTTTATCTCTCCCAAAACATATTTTGCATTTTACTGCATAATTTTGTCTGCATAATTATGTTCTTTGTTCAGCTGTAAAATTAATAATAATCCTTTCAGTTAGTAAATTAATACATTGTTTTATCCCTGGGTCTGCCCACAGATTTTAGGCAAAATCATCACAAAATGCTGAAGTTTCTTCACAAAAATTGTTTGAGTTTATTTTATTTTGAGATAAGGAGTGTTGTGGTTTATTTTACTTCATTCGTGAAAATTTTGTCTGAGTTTGCTAGAATTGTATAAAGGGAGATAATCAGGATTTTATCATTGATTGATCTCTTCTTCCTTAAGATTTACAGAGTTACTTACCTTGGCAATTAAATTACAGCTTAACCTCTACAAAGCATGTTGTTGTTCAGAGGTTGTTGCTATAGAGAGGTTACATCAAAAGTCAAATCATGCAGTAGGAAAGTTTTTTAAGAAAGGTTGCTGCTCAAGAGAGGGGCACTCAGGAGAGGTTGTACTGTTCTTGTGTACAAGTTTTAAAAATATTGGATTCAAACTTCTATTTTATTTTGCTTTAAATAGATAATAAATAATTCATCATTTACATATTCAAATCAGATTTTTATGGGATATTAACCTGTTCATACATTTTTCACCTTTTGTGATGTTGAAATTCTCAAAACTCAACAGAGAATTAATTAATGATTTTTATCTTGTAATAAGAATATTTTACCAGTGTGAGTCACAGCTTAGATATGCTTTATAAATTAATATTTTCATTTTATTCAGCAGATTGACAGTCATCTTGAAAACAAAATTAAAATTTCTTTGACTTATTTAATGAAAACATGCTCGGGATCCCAGTCACTGCAGGTCATTATATCCTTTTTATGAAAATTTGCCCAAAATGTTGATTTTCATCCAGAGGTGGAAGAAGTCCCCGGCTTCATGTTGTTAATCTCACTGAAACGATTTATCAACCTAATGATCAACACACTGGGCTGAAGATCAATAATTAATATACATAAAATGTCTAAACTCATGTTTTTTTTAAAGTTGTTGAAATCTTCCAAATTGATTTATCTAGTGGCCAGTCTAAAAGATTTTACTATGAGTACAATACTTTTTGTTACTATCAATTACTTGGGGTAATTAGATTATCTTTATTGGCCAAGTCAGACATATGCTGAGGTTCAAGGTCATTCCCCTGAGTATCACTGTACGAAGTCTCCTATTTCTACAGTATTGTCCCTTATCTCTGGCCCTTATCTATACACAGCTGTCTCTGCTAATCAGCCTGTCTGGCTTGGTGGTTAATGTGTTGAAATTACTGCTAATGGTGCATATTTTCACACACAATATTTTTTCAGCCTGAGCCTAATCTACCATTCTTTTGTTCGAGGCATTCAGTGTTATTTCTTTTTTTTAACTTAAGTTTTCTCTGACTTAAACAATGAGACATTAGGGTAAAATCACCACTTATTTTATTTTTAGCATTTACAGCATTTATATGAAAGAAAAAGTAGCACAAAATGTTGTTGTTCTACGGTATGTTGGCTCATTTATGTCATTATGGGTAATAATAGACATAAAGTGTGTTAGAATGTGTGTAAATATCCTGGTTGTGGCAAAATTGGTCTGAACTATGAACATTGTCATACAAGAGTGTTTTTTTAAAGAATTTTTGGATTTGTTTCTGGATATGCTTTGCTTAGTTTAATGACCAGCCGGGTACCAGCATTTGTTGAGTTGTGCACATTGTTCTTTGCTATAAATCGCTCATTCCATGATCATTTTCAACTTTCATGACAGAAAAAATTGGATGAAACTTGTGTTCCCTCATTATTTATGACAAATTTAAGGGTTCTATTGGAGCTCTCTATTTGTAATATTCAGAAGCAAGGAACCAGTGTTATCCTGGGAACCGGTGTTTGATTTATTGGTGAAAACTCCTGTCATCGTAAATTATATTCTCGGAAAATTATCTGTGGCTTTTTGTGAGTAATATTTTCTGAACTATTGCTCATACAAGGGAGGTAATATGAGATGGACTTTTAATTATTGCTGATGGAAGGGAGGTAATTCTTGTAAACATTTGAAGGTTCCATCAGTCACCGAGTGTGTATGTTTGTATGCTCTAGGACTCTAGTGGAATATAAGAAATGTTCCCAGCTTTCTGACTGAGCTTGCCTTAGGAGGGTAATTATTTATTTATTATCTCTCTGCGGTGTTCAGTATCTTTTATTTGTTTTTGTTTACTGAGAGCGTGTACCAGTGTTCCTAAGATAATCGTTCAGTAATCTTGATTAAATTGTCAGAGTCTGTGAAAATAAACCCAAAGTGTTGATATCTTGTGAAGTGAAATTCTGTAACTTTATCTTGGATTGTTGATTGGTTCATGTGTTGGAGTCAGGTAGTTAAGTTCTTATTACCATTAAAAAATGATAATTCTTGAAAATTGTTCATTTATGTTTTAAAATAGACTGAGAGACAGTATGATTTATCATATGGGCCATTTCCAATGGCTTTGCCGTAGGGTTAAAAATTAATTTATTTGCTTGAGTGTCTGTGAGTGGGTTCTTGTTTCGTTACCTGCTAGGACCAATGGCAGACTCTACAAAATTGCCCATGAATTAAACAAATGTCATTATCTAATAGTTTGAAAACTGAAGGCGATCGAGTAATCACTTTAGCGTGTAGTGCGTGTGTATGTACATATCGGTGTAAATGGATTGGAATTTGGACAATTTATAGACAGACATTTACCAAATAATTACTGTTCATATGAATTGTTAGAAGTTATTGATATAATGACATTTGTCCAAATTATGGGCAGTTTTGTCGAGTCTGTCAGCGAGTTGGATTAATATCAGTTGTATCTATATACAGTCAATGTGAATAAAGACGAACTTTGGAAAGATGAAATGTGACCAATTTATGTTAGATGGCCTTTATTCAAAGTATTTTATATTAAATATTCAATGAAGGTTTTTAAAAGAATGGCCTTTATTCACAGGGTGGTTTTTATTCAGGGGTGCATGCTAACACAGGATTGATTATATTTTATGTTTGTACCATATTTTATGGCTCATATTTCTTGTGTCAGACCTTTCTTTATTTATAATACTTACTCTGTCTGTCTATATGTCTGTTTGTCCTTATAGATTACAGCTTTTATAAATATGTGCAGTTTGTAATGTATTGTGTATAAGAGGTTTCTAGCCTTACTTACTCGACTTTCTGGTTGCCGGATTTCTGAAGGGCCATCCTCTCATCATGTGCGGGACCGGGGCCAAATCAAAAAGTGTCTCGCCCTCACAAACAGTCTAATAAGTTGAACTAAAGAGGTTTCTAGGTGTGGCAAGCAATTAAACTATGGATAATTGTCATAGATTATGTTGACTAATATATTAACACACAGTGTTGTTTTGGTCAAAATGATGTCAATAACAAAAAACTGCACGTTTGTTGAGTAGGATATTATTTGTTTATCGCTGTCTTTAATCCACGATAGAAGACAATCCCGATGATCATTGTATGTCATATCGATGATATGATAAAACGTAAACCTGTCATACAGCTGTTGATGTGATAATATAAGTGTTGTACACTTATAACATACTTAGTTCAAGAAGTAGGGGAATCGTCATTTGTGACGTTCTTGGCGTATTTTAAGTAATGAATGCTACTCACACATGATTAAGGCTCTTATTACTTTGTTCTTAGGTTACTGTCCCTATTTGGAAAAAGTGTTGAAATAATGAAAATTTATGTTTATTGTCCATGTCATTATATACACTTAAATTGATTCTGGTAATTGAAAAAGGAATGAATTATTTTATTATTTTTTGTGTCTGTCATGAAATTGGGGTCAAAGTGGACAATATTTAAGCATTTTATTTGTCTTGGCCTAAAAGTATGTTCGGCATGTTTTTTACTTCTTTGTGTACAGTTGTAATGTGTAACACCAAGTGTTTCAAGTATGTTGATGTATAAATTGGATTAGAATGATTCTGGTTGGATTAGATTAAAAAACTATCTCTGTTTTAAGCTTAAGACACTACGCTTGCTTTTTTATTTGTATAATTCAATTAGTGCATTTTTTGGAGCATTCCTGATACTTGTATTGGATTTTAGAACAAAAACTTACTTTGGAATTTATTGAGCTTCAGGGAATGAGAACATTTTTTTAATTTGTGACTAAAAAATATGATTTTAGAAGAAACCTCAATGTCTGGTGATATACTTGAGGTAATTTTGGATGTATTTCTGCTAAAAACTTTTTTATCTTTAAAAATGAAAATGCAACATGTATAATATTATATAAATATCTGAAGAAAAAAAAACTTCAATTTTAGACATGAAATGACCTGAAATAACTCCTTGTATGGCAGCTGTTCTGTTTTCTGATAGTTTTCTACCCAGCAGTGGATCGACTTTCATGTTTTCTGTATATCGGGACATTTTTTGAGGAATTAGCATTTCTATGAAATTTGTTCAAAATAAATAAATCTCATGCTTGAAGCTAGGCTGAAAGTGCTTCCATATGTCTGTATGTGTACTGTAGTCTGGAATACTCTGGATACCTCAATTTTATACTTGTAGTCAAAGTACTTAAAGTATTGTTCTTCTGAGAACTATATGAACCTATTTAATACTTGCAATAAGGCTGAAAATAAAAAAAGTTTGTTTGGAGTGCTCCGACCGTCTCACGAAAATCCTAGCTCATAAAATATTTTTGGCATTTTTTTTTACAAATCATATTGTAAAAAAATCACTACCTTAACCTAACCAGTGCTAACATTCTGGGTCAAACTTATTTTTGTTTTCAGCCTAATTGTTATTTTTGATAATCATATTTATTTGGAAGTTTGCTTGAAGTCTCTGTAAAATCAAAGGACTGAAAGTTCTCATCTTCTGTAGACATGTGAAGTTTTTATTTTTTTCATTCTTGCAAAGTAACTGATCAAAACGAATGATATTATTTATAAATTTATTTTTTGGGTAAAAAAATTTAATACCATAGAATGGTCTGATTATGTTTATTTCTGATTCTAACTGAAAAAAGCAACAAAAATCAGTTGGCCTATATTGTAATCTATGATTTAATTTTTTGTGGTTCTGTTTCTCTATACAAAGTGAACACGCCCTTTCAATTAAATTAGTTTTATGAAATGTTTCTGACTTTTTACATGGCTTTCAATGTTGAATTAGGCCAGATTTTTCTTTTTAAATAGTTGATTGTAGTCCTTGGTTTTTGTGGTAACGAAGTTTAGGATTAATCCAAAACATTTGTCATGTACTTTTATTGGGGAATAAACAGTTAATACACAAAATTATGAATATACTCATTATCATGTAATGATAAAAGGAGCATAAATTATAGCCTGGGCCTTTTTTCATCCTTGATTGTTAGGGTCAAAGATATGGCACCTTGTCTGCTTGCCTTGACATATTTATCCAAGTTTATTAGAAATTCAGAAAAAGAAAAATTGAAACTTGAGTTAAAAAGGGGCAACTATTGATAATTTATAGTATAACAGATTAGAAAACCCATAAAAACAGACCCCTTGTCAATTTTGAAAAGTTCTCCTCATAGCACTCTTTTAAACCCTTAGATTTCAAATGTACTTTATAATGTTCGAAGGCCCTTATGAGGGCACATACCCACAGTGTACTAGTCTACCTATTTATTCCTCCCACAATGCCTGACCAACTTTTTTATTCATTCATTTTTTTGTGAGGTATTTTTGGCTATAGATGAATTATTTTGACATTGATATGCCGTGACACCTGATTTTGTGGGAGTTCTTTATGCGCCATGAGAGATATTGGTCTCTGATATAATCAATGTTGACTGTTGTCAAATTAGGCCAAATTATTGACATTTTATGAATCTTTACATATTTCATTATGATATTAGCGGAGACATTCTTAATTAGATAATTATTGCCGTTAGGGGGCACGTTTAAACTGTTTATTATTTTATTTAACCTTAGCATTTTTAAGCGATTATTTAAAAGACATTTTGCGAGTGGGCAAATATTTTGTCTTATGTTCAGATTGTTTTGTTTTATTTGTGTCGACTGGACAAAATAGTGTTAGAAATATTCTTTATTACTCTTTAAATATTAATGATAGTAAAAAAAGGGTGTAAATGTTACATAGTGGATATATTAATATGTGGAATTAATATTGAATGGTTTGTAGGTATGTGTGTCCCTATTAAAATTTTGACTTACTAGTATAATTATATATTCTGTCTGTAACATCTTTTTGTTTTTGGGGGTTGGATGTACATTTTTTCTGTATTTTGTTTTTGTTTACATAACTGGTAAATATTAATATAAACTTACACCTTGTCTTCAATTTAAAAATATTGTGAATTCTTTTATAAATCGAAATAATTTTTTTTGTAATGTGGATCTATTTAAGACATATTGTATTCATTTTTTATCTCAAACCTTATACAAATACAATGTATAGCTAAAATGTTAAAGTCTCAGATCTGAGGATTAAAGTCTGGGCAAAGTTTTAAGGCCTTAGTGTCTCAAAATCTTTGACATTTTATTGGTTGACTCTTGAGACGAGTCTTTGGTTTGACTTATGGCAAGGCAGCATTCTTAGATCAAACTTGATTCTCAATTTACTGCATGTACATATGTACTATAAATATGACCTCATTCTTTGAGTCAGTATATTATAATAAGTAAATATATGAAGTAAAAAATAATTATTATTGAATTTTGAAAAGTGAATGAACAGCTAATATTTTTAGCTCACATGTCACAAAGTGACAAAGTGAGCTATTAGGATCACTCTCCGTCCGGCGTCATGTGGTGTGCGTTGTGCGTCGTCAAACTTCTTGTTGTGACCACACTAGGGGCCACATTTTTGGCTCAATTTTAGCAAAACTGGGTCAGAACGTTAATATCAACAAAATCTCGGACCAGTTCGATATTGGGCCATTTGGGGTCAAAAACTAGGTCACCAGGGCCAAGTAAGGGAAAACCTTGTGAACACTTTAGAAATCACTGTTTTGACTTAATCTTCATGAAACTTTGTCAGAATGTTTATTTTAATAATATGTAGGTCAAGTTTGATAATGGGTCATTTCTGTAGTAAAATTAGGTCACTAGGGCAAATTGCTGGAAAACCTTGTGAACACTCTAGAAGTCACTGTTTTGATTGGATGATCATGAAACCTTGTCAGAATGTTTTTCTTCATAATATCTTGGACGAGTTCGAACATGGGTCATCTTGGGTCAAAAACTAGGTCGCTAGGTCAAATTTTATGAAAAACCATGTTAACACTGTAGATTTCACAGTTATTATTGGATCTTCACCAAACTTTGTCATATCTTTTGTTTTAATGATATGACGGTCAAGTATAAATATGGGTCATCTGGGGTCAATAACTAGGTCACCAGGTCAAATCTTAGGAAAACTTTGTTAACTCTGTAGATGTCACAGTTTTAATTGGATCTTCACCAAACCTAGTCAAAATGTTTGCCTCAATGATATGTGGGTCAAGGATGAACATGGGTCAGCCGGGTTCAAAAACTGGGTCACAAGGTCAAATCTTAGGTAAAAATCTTGTAAAAGCTCTAAATGTCATGGTTTTGATTGGATCTTGGCCAAACCTTGTCAGATTGTTTGTCTTAATGATATTAAGGACAAGTTTCAAATATTGGTCACTTAGGGTCAAAAACCAGGTCACAAGGTCAAATCTTAGGAAAACCTTATTAACACTGTAGATGTCAAATTTTGATCGTATCTTCACCAAACCTAGTCAGACTGTTTGTCTTAATGATATGTAAGGCAAATTCGAACATAGGTCGTCTGGGGTCAAAAACTAGGTCACTGGTTCAAAACAATGTTTTAATGAGTGAACAGTGATTGTCATGTGAGCGATATAGGGCCATCTTGGCCCTCTTGTTTATTAACATCCATTGTTGACGTATCTTAACGTTTAATGTGATGATTAGTGTTCATATTTCTATGATATATAACTGGTATGTGTTACAGCTGAATGCTGATGAATATTTTATCACAAGATCAAATAGTGGTATTACCAATATTAACATCATGAATGTCATGTTGTAACAATTCATTGGTCAGTATTGACAACTTGGCTTGTCAGAGGAATTCATGAGTACATTAATATCATTATGTTTCTTTGTAAATGGTGTAAAAATATCTTTATATTGACAGTTTTAGTATGAAAGTCATAATATTCTATTATTATAGTTCTTTTCTATATGTTTTTATGTCCTGGCATCAAATGAATTATAGTGGCACATAGTGGTTACCTTGTCTGTCCATCTGTTCGTACAAGATTAAGTCAAGCTGCTACCTTAAGGGGCATATGTGTTAATTGAAAACAGTTTCTTGTTTCTTTCTTTTAATCACCCTGTCTGACTGCTTTCTATTTGTATTGTGTCTAAAACCAGTACCCTATTCCCATGATGTAAATTGGCCATCGGAGAAGCACATTTTAAAAAATTAGGGCAGCAATGGTCCTTGTGTTGACACAGGCTCAAGACCCTGGTTGTGCCATGTGTTTCTCTGTGACCTTTAGTCTGAAAATACTGCATCAAAAATTATAAATCAAGGGTGTGTTTTTTTGTGGGTCAGCAGATTTCCTTGGTTTTTGTCATCCCTTGGACCATTGGGTACCCTAGCAGCCCCAAGCTCCCAGTTAAATAAATTTGATTACCCTCTGTTTTGCTTTAATTCCACGAATATCACAACTTGTAATTTTTATCTCCTTCTGTTCCCAAAACATGTGGGGAAAGTAAGTTTTTGCTTAAAGACTGGAATAGCAATTAAGACATGACTAAGGTCAATCTGAACATTTTGGAAAATTCAGCAGGTTTTCAGAATTATAATTGTCCATTTTGATATCTTTAAATTTATGCCTAGAGAAATATTTGCAGTATTTGCAAAAAAAGTTATTGGGTCATGTGAAAATTTGACATTTTACTTTATAAGGGGTAAAGAAACGGATACTGTTACATTTAATATACATGAAGTTTTGGGTTAATGCAGAAAAACAAACAGAGTGATATTCGTCAATTTCATGTTAATAGCTGTATTTTATGTTTATGTCAGCCATGACAGATGTATGATGTATTTACATGGGTCATTCATGTCATAGTTATGTGAAACTGACCATCGTATTTAATTAATATGATGTTTGCTCAAGTCATGTGACCAAATCATCTGTGGACTTTCTACATCAAGTTAGGTTTTAAATTCCTTCTTATATTTTTGTTATTAAGTTATTTAAGGATTATTTTACGAGTAAGCTAGAAATTGGACGTAAGTTCATGAATTTTTATTTACTATTTATCAGAATATTTAAACGTTTTTTTGGGAAAATAATATTCTTGTTTTAATGCTAATAAAAGCTTACAACAATTTTCAAGTTTATATAATTTGAAATATTCTATTGAGCCAAATAGTTTGAAAATGCGTCGTTTCTGTAAATTACAGTGAGATCGAAGCTAGGATTTAGAGGTTGGCCTTCAAAAACTTATTTGGAACTACAATAATGCTGAAAATACTTTGAAATGTTTCTTAAACTTTAAAGAGATCGGAGGTTGTACAGAGATGATGCTGAGGTAGTGAGGGGAAAAGAGAGAGGGAATTTGAGGGGTACACCGTACAGGCTAGCCTGGGAGAGGGGAGAGATTATAATAATAATGTACAGTATTGTTATAGGGGACAAAATGTAAATTTTTCAAATATTGATTTTTTTATTTGAACTCGTTGACTAAATTATAATTAGAAGCAGTAGGTGTTCTCACGAATTGCTGATAGCAATTTTAATCAAATTTACTAGTCTCTTAACGACTATAAAATGTTTTGTTTCTTACAAATGTGAAGATTAATTTTAAGGTTAATTAAATACAAACAAATTACTCGAGGGCTGAGTGTATATGTTGAGACTGGTATTTAACTGTTTGACTTGTCCTAATTAAGTTATATGGACATAACTGTGGTCGTCTAATTTTAATTAGCAAGACTAATTTGATTGTTGGAGAAACTAGATCATTTTAAATACCGGTAAAGGAAGTTGTCTTCTTTTGTGGAACTAGAGGAGAAACAAAAATGTAATAGACTGTCACTTTATGTGTGCTTAGATCAAATGTGGTCAATGTTTTACTAATTTTGTAATGACCAAAAAATTGAACACAGTCAAACCAGAGGTCTATTTGTTCTAAATAATCAATGACAGTTTTTTAAAGAATGGCCTTTATTCACATGATGTCTTAAATTTATTCGGAGGGGCCGCTAACACAGGTTTGACTGTATATTGGATATTTACTGTATGTGAGAAACAGTCCGCTCTATGATTGCTCCATCATCAATTTATGATGCAGCCTGAAGTCCTTGTTACTTCAACTTAATACTTCTAAGTACCTATATCAGGGATCTCAATAAGTTTGTGGCCAGACTAACAGGCCTATTAGGAGGGATCCAGTCATTTTCTAGCAATATTTCATAAACTTTTGAGATTTCCAACAGGCCCAAACACATTTCTAAATAGCTAAATTGGCCTGCAGCCTGCTGTTATTGAGAACCCTGTATATGCTTGTATGTACCACAATCTCTTCTCGGACACTTTCAGTATTCTTATGGAGTTGTGTGCCATCAGGGAGCTCACTGTATATCAAATGTTGAGAGTCAAAAACTTGCCTACTAATTCAAAAGAAAATTTAACCTTTGGTATGAAATCTCTGAATTCAGTTGATTGTGTAGCTAATATGGTATTTTTGTATCTTTCAGTTATTGTCTGAGATTGTTGAAGTCGAGGAAAACAAAGATGATGTCTCGGTAACATGTGATCGGCATCAACAGCAGCGCCATCTTAAGGACCGAAACAAGCCTGATGTACAGAGGACCGTCAAGGGAAGTAACAAGCGAAGAAGTCTCAGCTTGCCAACAGGTAATTATAGAATTGTCTTCATGTATTCTGTCACATTGTTATCAACAGAAACCTTATGAGGACCAGTATTATTATTATTACCAAATCTTTTGGTCTTCAATGGTTATCAGTTAATTGGATTTACCAGTTACAGTTGTAGTCTCATAATTATGATGTAAGCCTTGATTGTTGTGTATTTTTTCCTGCATGGCTTTTTTAGCTTGTCTGTTTTCGAAGACAAGGTCGAGCTCAGTATAATTGTGATCACTGCTGCATCTGCATCTGTGCAAAAACTTTAATGTAGCTCATAACTCAGAAACTATAAGAGGTAGCAACATGAAACTTCAAAGGTGGATAGATCTCACTGAGGCAGTGAACAGACAAGTGTAGCAGTGCTCTTGTTAGTTTTCCTAGTCAAAGAATGATGCATCTATTCAGCATTGAGTCAGCATTCTTGTTGTAAATCAGTCTCATGAAGTATTGATTTGAAATGTTGAGTTTTCTTATCCACTTGTCTAGCATGCATGTATTATGCTGGAAAAAAACATGATTCACTAGTTAACCTTATATATATATGTATATATATATAATGAAAAATAATAACCGGTTTCATCACTGACTCATCAGGGCATTAATAATAATTAATAATATTAATGCCCTGATGAGTCAGTGACGAAACCGGTCGGCAAATGAAATATATAATAATACCTATGGAATATTAGTTATTTTTCATTATATATATATATATATATATATATATACATAAAATGTTAAAAAATATATCCGAGTCAAGCAAATTAATAATGAAAATAACTATATATATATATATATATATATATTAGTCATCTTTAGATCCACACCACAGAGGAACTCATGAAATCATGAATTTTTCTTGAACCATTCCTGAATAACTTTGACATGGACAGTTCCCCATGCTAATAATTGTTTGACAATGAATGTGCAGTCAGTCCTTCAAAGTCACTGTTGATATGGTATATACCCAGATAAACATCTATATTGTGAATACCAAGTCCCTTTGCACATGTATTGGAACAACATATATTTTTATTGGTACCAGTTGGTCTATGTTTAAGTCAGTTATCTTAGATATCACACCAGATTACAGTACATAAAATGTTAGTTACTCTTCCTGTATGTTGTCTACTGTGTCACTGATACAGGGATAGATCAAATGATAGACTCTTTCATCTTGTTTTGTTGTTTTATTGCAAATATGTTTGTGTATCCTTCACAACAATGGGTAGTTTATGATTTATGAGTTCAGAAACAGATGTATAGTTGGTCATTCTATACAAGAACACCACATTCCCGCTGACGGAACTGATGTGTGATGTAGGGATAGTGTATTGTTGCGTATAATATGCGTGTCACCATTCTCCTCTCCTATGTTCTCGGATATTCTGCTTGTATTTGATATTAATTACTGTAACATTCATTTTGGGCCTACATAATGCTATTGTACAAAGCCCCTTTTTCTTGTTTCTTGTATAGATATAAATAGAGTAAAATCATTTTTTGAAAAACTAATGAAAATTTTACTTGTGTGCATGAATCATTGAATGTCACTTTTGTGCGACTATTATGGGTATTAACATTTGTTCCAGAGAAATAATTTAGGTACTGTTTCTGTCCATGAGTCAATACATTGTTGCCCTCCAAATCTGTTCTGTCTTTTGTATGTTGCTGTCAAACCTGTGGACATATGACACCAAATTAGAAAGATGAAATGTTAACAATTGCTTTAGATTTGTTTGTAGTTGGCCTTACTTCAGAGGTACTTGTATGTGGTCTGATTTGCAAATTATTATGGCTGTTATTTGAAGGTGAACCTGTATGAACTGGCTGTGGTTAACTAATATGTTCGTATTCTTAGCCTGTAAATGAGTTTTGCCTCAGATCTTGATGATGCAGTGTTGATTCATACCCAGTATTTTTTCGACATGATTTTGGTGTCAGTGTCATTTTACAGATGTAAGCAAGTATTGTTACTGATTGGTTCTGGCAAGATCTGTATCTATTTTGGCAAATAGTCCTACTATGAAAGTGTATAAGTACATGTACATTACTACCATAGCTCATGAATGGGTGCAAACCTGATGTAACTGTACTGCTTTAGCCTAACTGACTTACAGTTGTTTTGCATCACATTCTGTTAAATCAATGTTGTCATTTCTGACAAGATGTTCTGGTTAAAGTCAGATTGTACATTATCACTGTTTACTTTATGATATTCTGAGAAAAAGTATTTTAAGAAATTTCAATACTTGGTTATCTTTTTACTGGACCATTTGTATCATTTGTTTATCAAATATGATGACATCATCATTTCATTGGTATTTCATAAACATATGGTAGTTCCTCCTGCCATTGTTCATAAAATATTCTTATTATAATATCAGCTCTTGACTGATAGAACTGAATCATCTATGACAATTATAGTATACCTACCTCTGGGTAGTAATTTATTAAATATTTTTCAAGGTCTACCTACTTTCTCATAACATAGGCACTCACCTAGCCAATGTGAATTCCCCTTTGAAGGGAATTCGTGGAATCATGATTTTTTCTTGAACTTTTCTTGCATACTTCATGAATAGTTCATGAAATAAGAATAACTATTTGACTGGGGATACTGGAATTTCTGCTTGCCTAAATTTTAATGCTGGTACCTGCAATCTAAGCTCTCAGAACATATTTATATTCTTTGCATTATTCTGACTTTGATTCCTGCCTTAATGTTGGTCAAGTAATTATTTGTATTTCTCATACATTCTCTGTTATACCTGGCTAATTATCTGGACCTGTCTATTTAATACACTAATTGATTTGTGTATGTATGATAAAAACATTATACCTTGAGGCTCAATTGTTCTGATCTACCCTGTTGATATCCATGAAAAATTGATATGGGGTTAATTAATGGACTCAATTCATTACTAATAACATAGGCTTTATTTATTTATATGATTGTAATCTAAGAAGCTTTCTGATTGGTTGATTTTACCCTGAGGTACAATAGATGACCTTCTATGACATGACTTGACCTCTTTTGACAAGGTCATGACCTTATTTCATATCTTGACTTATCTTGACCATCTATGTTGTTTACTTTTCTTTGTTAATGATTGTGAATATAATAATAATGGTATGGGTTGACTGAGCCTTGCCTATTGAACCATATCAGCAAATGTGTGAAAAAATATCTGGTAATTAAAATCTCATTAAAGAAGGGTTAATTAGTTTGCGAGATTATTTTGACATATATGAACACTTTCCTGAGCCCCTGAAATGATAATGTCTGATTTAAAAAAAGGAAACTCACAATTTACAAATACCAAATATTTTGCCAATTTATTTTATCACAGATTTACAGTAACATATTCCTCAAAATTTATTTAAAGTTCATGTGAATTTGATTATATTCTTGTAACAATCACGTTTTTTTTTCTATTTTAATATTATCATATGAATATGTTGTGTTTATCTAACTTTTGTGAATTTATATGGTATGAAGTTATGATATTCAAAACTTGTAAGCTGAGCTTATGGAATTCGTTCATTCGCTTTTGTCAACACAAGATCTATTTGTATGATAGTCACAGTCGAAGAACTTGCTAGTTTAATAGTCTGAGTATTTGTGTGTTTACCTTATTTTATATAAATCGCCTTCTCAACAATAAATGCTCCTAATCTTCCTATTTCACATCAAAAATCAATTGAAAACAAAAAAATAAATCCTCTGTTGTACGGAATTCTGTCATTTTTTACTCCAAACAAAAAATAACAACAGCAGCTTAAAACAGGGATTAAGTTAAGTTGAGAACTATTCACATTTATAACTATGATTATTTGGTCAATAGGTCACCCGGAGAAGGCATTGTGTTTTTTAAAAACACATCTTGTTTAGTTTTATTTGCCGTTTCTTAACTGAACGAAATATTTATAATTAATTATTTAATATGGTCTGAAAACAAATAATAATTTTTTGCATCTTTTTTATTTTTCAAAATGTGTTGTACGAACACCCAATTATCCTAATTTGTTTTTAATTGGCCTTACCCGTATCTTTTATTATGTGCATACCTGCATAAATCTAGGTTAGACACCACTATATGTGATATGTCTGTATCCTATGTTATAAATTATTCTACTATTTCTGCTTGATAAGCTTAATTGTATACCTGCAGCAATTGTATGGTTGTATGATGCCTTAATTACCTCGAGTTATAGTGTTACATTTTTCATGTGAAAAGTTTTCAAATTTTTACCTATGAGGTTCAACATTTTATCATTGACAATAAAATGAAATTATTGCAACAATTAATATTTTGTGTAAAATTGTGAAGGATTATTTTGAGATTATTAGATTCTGTGCTTAATTGTACAAGTGAAGCTTGGAGATTTCATTTTTCTTTGACATGTTTTATAACGGAAATAATTTTAGTGATTTAAAACATAATTTATATATATTATATAATACTGAACTTAAGATGTTACGACTTCTGTACGTACGTAACAACTGATTTAATTGAATTTCAAGGATTCTGAGTTGTTATCACTGATTTAATTGAATTTCAAGGATTCTTCATGTAATAACTGATTTAATTGCATGAATATCAAGGATTCTGAGTGTTTTCACGGATTTAATTGAATTTCAAGGATTCTATGTGTTAATTTATCACTTAATTAATTGAATTTCAAGGATTTGAATTTAGTGTTAGCAAGTTGTTTCTAAAGTGTTTTATTTTATTTTTTATGAAAGATTTCCAATTAGTTATTAAAAGTATGTTATCTGTGCTGTGTAAATTATAATACATATAGTCCTGATGTTTACGTATGTTCTCGTAAAAAGTGGCTATAATGACTAGGTATGCCTTTAAGTGTTATGTTTGTTGTAATTAATATTATTTTCTCTGTGTGATGAAGTCTGATTCAATGCCGGATCAAGAGTATTGAATTTACAGTAAAATTAGATAATGTCGTTAAAAAGGCTTGATTACGTTACATAATTATATCCAGTGGATAGCCCTGAGTTTGGGGTGGGGAGTTTGGGGATCTGCATGTTTTCATACATTATGTAATTTTGTCTACAATTTGTGGTTCTCAAATTATGTGGGAATAAACCTTGCTTAATGCGGGGTAATGGGTCAGTTCTGTTTGGTTACCCGGGAGCTGATTTCATGACATATAACTAAAATGCTGTTAAAACTGCCATACATAAGATAACTACATGTATTATTCTTTTAAAGGAATGACATGTTATAGCAGTGTTTCACTGTATTGGAAAAACTGTTGTTCTTTTAAAAAACATGACATGTTGCAGGGTTTGACTGTAGATTTTTTTAGGAACTTCAGTATTAACTTGGCTTTTGTCAATGAAGCGACTTTACTACAAAACCTTGACTAAAAACATACAATTTCTACACCTGTTTGTTGAAATATGAATTAATTAACCTTTTTTCATGGAAACTTAAATTGTGATAATTTCATGTGATAATGTATTCTGTCCACATGAAATGCATAAATTAGGCTCATCCAGTGTATATTTCATATTCAGTGTAAAACTTGTTTGTTTCTGGTTACAAGCTCGTTAAAAATAGGGTTGGTAGGTCTGGGAGTTTTTCATTTTTCTTGAAAGCACACAGAAAGGTAAAAAAGTGAGATAGTTGATGTACCATTCCTCAGGCCCTGAAGTATAGTGTTGGGGGGGGGGGGGAATTGGGGTTGTCGTGTTGTTGTTTCTTGTTACCAGACCTACCCTATTTTCTCCCCATAACCCTTAGACTTTTTATTAGACCCAAGGATTAATTAGTACATCCCTTGCAGTGATGGAATTTTCTGTTAATATGTAGATTTGTTTTTTCTTTTTCTGTTCCCATAAAATCATGCTTGGTGTAGAAATTCTTTTTGTTAAAACTTTTTAGGTCTTCCTTTATGGACTGTAAAAAAAGATTTGGCTGAACTTATTTTTAATCTTCGGATGATTGGCTGTTCTGGAATGTTTTTCTGTTCTGGAATGTCATGTAGTCATTTTTTTTTATTTCCCATGTTTTGTAAACCTGCTATGTAGGTCATCATGCTCTGAGTTATATGTATGTACGAATATGCTAAGTCACCCTTAACCAATGTCTTAAACAGATTTCACGTTGAAAGAATCTCATTTTTCATGGAAAATTTTAGATTGTTTTTATTTCTTTCTTCAGGGACTTTAGCCTTTGGTGAAGCGAGAGTTGTGTTTAAGAATGGACATTTTACTATCGAAACCATGGACGGGATTCAAATTGATTCCTCAAGACCAGCATTGTATCAGGCAAACACACGAATGTCTGAGAGCCATCTAGATAACAACTGGAGCATGCCAGATTCCAGTAGAGATGAGTTTTCTAACTCCAGAGTGAAGAGTAATTCAAGGGACATAACTGCGAGTGATCAAAATAGACCTCCAATGAGAAGACAGTATGGTAAAGCTGCTTTGCAAAGCTATGATTCAAGTGAAGATGTGTTCTATAATGAAAGTGAAATTTTAGAAAGTGTTCATGATTATAAAGCAGGTTTGGAGGGCGAATCTCGTGCATTCAGTATGGGACGTACAAGTGACGATGTGTTTAATGAGTCAAGTTCTAGTCGTGCTTCAGATATGTCGGTTGATAGTTATGTGTCAGATAGAACTGATGTCAGTATGAGTAGTGATGTAAATGATTCAAAGAAATTGAGTAGTTCTAGTCTTCCTGAACAAAAGGATGATGATGTTAAACGTGTTATGCAACGTGCCAAACGGACGTCAAGTTTTCGTGCCGCGCAGGAGGCGGGTGCTTCGAGATTGTCAGGAATCAATGAGGATAAAGTGCATGAATCAGGACGCGTACGATCGGTGTCTGTCGACGAAAGTCAGAATACTGATTTGAATAAATTGAGCAAGACTCAAAGCCAAAATCCAACATTCTTAAAAAAGGTCATGGCTAAAAGAAAGTCATTTAATGAAAATTTAAACATGTCTACTTTTGCAAAGCAAAGTGAATCTGCCAAAGAATTCTTTAGTAAGAAAATGACTTTGAAAGGACTATTTAAAAAGAACAAATCTGAATCTTCAGTGGGGTCAAATCCATTAAAAATGGATCATCCCTCAAGTCCACCACTAGCAACGTTTCAAGATGATGACATTGCTAGTGTCGATACTCCACCCGGTTCTCCTTACAATAGCAATCGGGAATTTCGCAGCCGACGTCACACATCTGCTGATATTTACCGCAAGTCTTTCCAACCCGATTCAAGTGAAACTGACTCAAACTGTCCGACCCCTACGCTAGAGAGGAGTAGTTTATCTCATTTGTCGGTGTCTACACCATCAACGCCTTCTCATAAATCTGGTTCATTTACGAATCTCACATCTCAATCTAGTTCCCATGACGATGTACTGAGCATCGCATCTGTCAGTAGCATCTCTAGTAGTATTCATTCACCCCCATCAGAGCAACCCAATAAACCCAAAACTCCAAAACCTGTTGGAGCCTCTCCGCGGAGAAATCCAAGTTTCGGTTCCCAGCTTTCCAGAACTGGTTCCCAATCCTCTCAAAGAAATGTCATAAATTCAGTTACTTCCCTTGATGGAGAAAATTACGAAACTTTTACTGATGATGCAATAAGGGACCCAAGATGCGAGTGTGGAAACAAAGATACGTGCCAAAAACATAGGAATAATTCTAGTAGTGCTACAATTAGGGGCTCTTCTGACTCCCTAAATGCTTTGTGTCGATTCTGTAAACAGATGGATTATTACTATAAAACTGATAGCATTGAACAGAAACAATTACAAACTAAAGAAAAACACTCTGAAGAAAATGTGGGATTTAAAAAAGATTCACCAGCACGGTCAAACTTGGAACGTCTTGGCATCATAGCGCAGCAAGCCGACGTAGCATCAAGTAACAGTAATGACAGCGGAATCCAGCGAGATGCGAGTGTCCACTCTAGCAATGAATCAATTAAGGTGAGTTCTTATTTTTGTTTCCATTTCTTTAGCATTCAATCAGTACACATAGAATAAGTCGTCAAGGTCAGCAATATCTGCAAACGGAGCTCACAGGTGGCAGTATCAGTGTTTGGTCCACAAATGACGGAAAAAAAAAAATTCCCTTCACAGATCTTATATATACTATCAAGGTGAAAAGCCTACTATATGTCTATATGCCAAACAATGTGGAACATCGCATCTCGTTGTTTCAGCATAAAAGATGTGCACTGAAGGAAAATCGCAACACATGTCATTCACTCACAGACCACTCTTGTATCATGACTGTGCATACAAAAACTTAAAACATATCTGTTCTCAAATTCCAAGAACGTTTCTTAATTTCTCCTTGCCAAGAGTTTCTTCCCTTTGGTATTAATTTATTTACCTTAATAATTCAATTCAGTTCAATGTCAGCCAGTTGCTAAATTGCTCATTTCAGCATAATATCTATAAATGTGTAAGTGCCTTATTTACATAATTTCTTCAACTGTTGAATTTTAATTCAATTATTTGTAAAATGCTTTAATACTAAAACTTCTTATACTCAGATTTGATAAGAAGTAGATACATGTATATTGCATCAAGTTTGGAATGTGTGCTTGATATATACAAGTTTAGGTAGAAGCTTTCAAACATGTTTTTATATTTCGTTAAATAAAATCCCTGTGTTGAAATGATTAGGAACATAAATTGATTGAAAGTTATAAGTTAGTGATTAAGAAATGATGATGTATTCTTGGGAATAGTTAGGGTGGTGTAGGTATGTCCTTGTGGCGGAAACTGATGTTAAAGGTATGGTTCGAGATTTGTTATTCCTTTTAGCTTCAGAATATTCATTAATTTTATAGATAGGGCAGCAATTTGCTGATGTTTCCGCCTTGATGAAACGTGATCATAATTAATGTTGTTATTTTGTTATTTGTTATTTTCATGAAAACAACAACAGCAGTGAAATGGTTTCAGCTTATTTTTGCTTTGAAACATAAAAGTGAAATATTTACAATACGACCCCTGATGACCGCATACATTGAGGTTTCAAAGTAGGGCTGGGGATTATCTTGAAGTAGGGATATTATCAATGGGGACTGAATTTGAATAAAATAAGGTCTCAAACAGGGAGCTGGGCATAAATACCAAGAAAAAAAACACATGATTCTTTTTACCTGTAGTTAACGGGTAGTGAGTATGAAGTCGCTTCAAAATCTTGAGTTACGATATTATTACACCAGTCTCATTCATACAGTGTGATCTAATTAACCGTAACTGTTGGTATTTAGACCTGAAATCAAAATTTAATCCTTTAACAATTCTTAATGCTTTAAGTTTATATAATTAGTGTGTTCTTAATGGAATTGAATTTGTTCGGATGATCTAGTCACTATGTTTAGGATTAGCATGGCCTTAAGTTTTTGTACTGAACACAACGTCTGTTTGAGTACTTTGGATTGAATGCAGACAATTGTACAAGGCTCTCACTTGACTCCTACAATAATTTGAAGAGTCAACAAAATTTCTTACTAAGCCTTAATGGCCATCCTTAAAAAAAATATTTATGCCAGCTGTTAGGCTTCATGTACTCACTCACCAAAAAGGCCCCTAACATTTTTTTACCTGTCAGGAGTTAAAAATAAAATCATCATAAATAGCATTCTGACATGTATTTTGGGTTAAATGTAAAAAAATAAATGGAAAACAATTTCCTCAAGAATCAGAGAGCTTAATTTTGCTAATTTCAAGAATCAAAATACCATTTTAAGAGTCTGATTCAAATAAAAGCCCTATTACTATCTTTAATGAAATGATTGTACTAAATAAAGTGTTGTAATTACGTTAACTTGTGTTCATGTATCAGTTGTCAATATTAGCTGCAGGCCATTATGATGAAAAAATCAACGTTTTCAGTTAAGGAAATGGTGGCCACTTCCTTTATATTGACACTTACGGTACTTACCTGTGTCAGAGTTAAACATGTTTTTAGTCATCTGTATTGTTCATAAATTAATTTCGCAGTAAATATTATGTTTCTGAATATAAGTTTGAATTTTTGTGATTAAGTCAAAGACACTTCTACCTAGGGAACAGTTTTGATGACACTGACCCTGCAGCGACAAAATTCACATACATTTTGAGAGTTTCAACAAAACTTCTGATCAGTGTGTTGAAGCAAAAAAATTTTGAAAATTGGATTTGGAGTATGTCACCGATGGAATCTGACCTTCTCATGTTCTGTGGATTGATGTGTTTTATTGCTGGATTGATTTTTATCACGGAATATTATCTTCATAAGAGAAATGACTCTACATCTATATTACATAAAATTTGTAAAAGATAATATTGTTTATATGTATACAGCAGTAATCTTGTTGGAGATGAAGAAATCCATTGCAAGGCAATTTTTGATGGACTAATACATTTTGTACATCTAGTAACAGATAGCAGATTTTCAGACAATTTAGTGATATCCATAATTAAGAAATAGTCAGCAATATATAGCAAGATGAAATTAACTGTATATTCAACTTGAAATCATACTTTGAAACTTTGATATTGTACACGGATATTGTATTCACAACATAAGGAGATTCCCCTATCAAATAGTATTCATACTTCATGAACTATTTATTAACTACCCGGTACATGCATTCATAAGATAAAAAAAAAAGATTTTAAAAAATTCATGTTTTCATGCATTCATTTTGAAGGGGAGTTACATCAGTATTTCGAACTATTTGCTGAATTGCATTATGCTTCAAATGATTAGTATCATAAGATAAGAAAAATGTGAAATACCAATAAGATAGCCATATAGCCTGATTACATATTAGACTAATATTATTAGTGATTTAGACATGATAACAATGAATTATATTATGTACTATTCAATATGAAAAATTGTGTGTTATCAAAACAATTATAAATCAATAATATTCTTGTTTTCATATTATTAAATTTCAGTTATTGTCACAAATTATCTTGTTTACTTTCTCATCTAGCAGTAAGTTAATTGATGGCATAAATTGATGGATGCACTATATTAGTACTGGATCATTTAGAATTTCCATAGTTTCTGATTTGAATTATTTCTGCATGCAGAAAGTTTCTGCTTTATCTGGTTTAGACCTGTTGCAGATGATTTAAATATTGATGTTTATTATTTGCAATTAGTTTGTAACAACCATAGTGTCATATGGAATACATCACTTTTTCATGATTGTGGCTTTTATAAAGTTCTTGAATGTCTTGAAAACAATTTATTGGGCTGGACTATTTAACTAAATTTTTTATACAATTAAGATACCAGTATGATTTTTTCAGCCGAATTCAGCATCATGGAATTATTTTTCTCAAAATAACAACAATGATGATTTTTGGGATGTAAAACATAAACACATGAGTGAAGGAATCTCATGTTTAATTGGAAAATTTATACAAATCAGATGAATTAAATGCTCAAACTGTTTTAAAGTGCTTACTAATTACTTTGGGATATTTCCTAGAAAGTAATGTTCTCTTTAGTTGTCTGTGATAGATGGTTTTGTTGATCTTCTTGCTGTTGTTCAAGTGATGTGGCAGACTATAAATTACATCTGTCAACAAACTACATGAGTAATTTAATGAATTTGAAGAAATTGATCAGGATCCTAGTATTAAACTAAATTTCTGAACTCTGTGTATTTGTTGTTTCTTAATTTGTTCTTGCAATGTTTCAATAAACCAGGAGTATTTAAATCGTTCAGATTTCTATAATTACATCAAACTTTTTTTTATCGTAAAAGATATAAAAACTAAAAATGATAGTCATACATCCAGTGAAGGATGTCAAGATAAGAAAATTGAAAATTATGATCTTACTGACTCTAGCTTTATTTTTAATAACAATTTTCAGATTTTATATGAGTCAAACTAAATGTGCTTGGGTGAAAATGTGCTAATATAAGTTGAATAAATGCATAAATGAATGGATTAATAAATATATAACAACTTAATTGTGTGCTATCACAAATTCTGTTAAAAATTCTTCTTATTGTGAAATGAAATTGAAAAAGTTTTTATTTTAATTTAGAATTTACACTTGATAATTATGACAAGAAAATATGACTTTGTTGAGAAATACTCCATCTTTGTGACATAATCTTGAGTCTCGCTTAAATTGACTCCAAGTTAAATTAAACTTATTTATTGGCTACATATTGTTTGTTGTTGTTGTTGTTTGAGAAGGAATTAGGAAACTAAAAAATCAAACATAATTATGAAGAATTAGCTGTGTGTTGTTTTTAATGACCAATGAAAGATTAGAAGTGTGAAATGAGATGTTTGAGTGCTTTAAAATAGTTAAAAACTTATAATATTTCATCTTTGTATTCCATGGCTATGCATGCGCAGTAAAGATTTGTTAAAACTACTTAAGAGTATTGTTTATGTATCTTTTGAAATTGCACCTGATTTGTCTGGAATTTTTTTGGAATTGAAAACCTTATCTGATGTGTTTGAACAACTTTACAATTAGCTGTGATTTTGATTTATGTAGTCATTAAGGGTCGTGAAGTTTGTCTAGATTAAGGGGCCAATTGGTCAGTCTGTACTTACCTGACTCTGATAGGGGACAGACTTCACTCTATCATTATTACATGCTCTGATTTAATACTTGGCTACATCAGTGGACGTATTTGATTAATTACTAGACAGATATTATATGTGTGTTGGTGATTCAGAGATGCTTGGTAAATTTCTCATCCTAATGGATTCAAACATTAATCAAAAAGTGCAAAATATCTTGACATGTGTGATATATATTTTTAGAATAGTTCGGATATTTGTAAGTGACCTGTAATTTCTGTCTGAATGTGAAATTCTTGTATGAAATATCTTCCTAGTGCAATTTATATGGTTGTTTTCTGGATTGAGGGACTTAAAATTTCAAGCAATATCTAATTCTTATTGAACTAAAATAGTTTGAGTGGGAATGTGAGGATTTTGAATTTCTCAGTTATGAGAATTTACTGCTTTGAATATTCATAAGGGAGAATTGATTTTTTTGTGAAATTCATGAAAAATCCAGATTTGAGAATATAATTGCAAACAATGACTTAAGATTATCTGTAAAATGTCAAAGGATTTATATGTCTTAAAATGGAACAAACAAGTGACTATTATATATAGTTAGTTATTGAAATTGATTACAACTGTTGCCATGGCAACCAGTGGATTCTGGGGATGTTGTTTTATCAGACGGAAGGGAGACTTGGACAAAGCAGATGACATTCACAATTCTTCCCAATACAATTTAGTCTCTTACATTGCGTGCATGGATGACTATGATCCATGCACAGAGAATGTTTATGACAATCATACATCCATGTTTAGAACAATTGCTGCTGACAGCAAACCTGATAGAGAATTATTAAGCCATCTTAGTGCTTTACCAAGACGTAGTGTTCAGAATCATTATGCTGAATCTGGAATTGGAAAACTGTCGCAACCAAACCACAGTTTTCAAGAAAAACAAAGAAAAAGTTCAAAAAGACGAAAAAGAAGAGCTTGTAGTTTACGTCGAATTATTTTTGGAATTTCGGCTTCTGACTTAATTCCTGTTGATCAAACTGCAGGTCTTAGTGGAGATACTAGGGCAGATGATATTCCACAAGATGCTGATGTGCCTAGATGTGTCGATATACCTTATAATACTAAAGGTTATATTTTGGAAACAAATGAAGACAATGATGCTGATGATGATATTTATGAGTTGACTGAACTAGCAGCTCCTGACAATCTAGAAAGCTCAATAATTTGTAATCTTTGTAAATCATGCATGCCAATATGTGGCAGATCTGGTTCTTATACAGTAAATGAAGCTAAAAAGGATGATGGTAAAAATGAGGATGGTTATGATATAGTATTGGCGCAGGAAGGTCCTTTAAACCAAGGAACATGCCTTTGCTTTAGTAGTAGGCAATCAAAATCAAAGATTAAACCTAAAGTGAATAAACCTTCTGACCATACTGGTGAAACTATTGATGCCAATAATGAATCTGACAATGTGAATAATGCCCAACGCGGAAGAGGCAGTCTAAGTCATCATTATTCAGAAATTGACTTAGATGACCTTGATGAAGAACCTATCAATTCAATTTGCAGTCAAAACGATTCTTGTATGACAAATAGTAATCCAAGGGTAGAAGATAATTATCATATTGAAAGAAAATCTGAAAAAGTTAATAATTTTAGCACTGATTCATTTGAGATGAATGGTTTTCAATCTATTGATGATGTGGAGTGTAATGAATTTAATCTTAACGATGTTAAGTATATTGATGATGAGGATGAAGATAATGAAAGTGTCTTTGAAAATGATGAACATGAGAACGAGTTTGATGATAATGTTCACTGTAAACATGAAAAGTTCTGTTACAAAAGTACAGAAAATACAGAGGTATTAGATGAAATTAGTGGACAATCATTAGGAGTGAATAATGTAGTACCTGAAATGGCTGATGACACTGATAAGAAATCTGAACATCCACTTACAGCAAGGAAGAGAAGTTCCAGTCTGTACAGTGCTAAAAAACGATATACAACCAGTCCATTTTGGAGAAGGAATATCGCTAAACGAAGTCAGAGTTGGAGTAATGGGCTTGTTAAATTAGATCTTAAAGTCCATGATTCCAAAAATAGTGGCCAAGTCCTTGATTATGACTCTGATGAAGAATTAGACTCATACGAATCCATAGAGCCTGAATCACCGAGAAACTATACTAGTGAAGTACCATGGAGACTGGTTAAAAAATATGAACATAGAAAACAATCAAAATTGAACATAGAAAACTTGAACCAGTCTGCTAATGACATTGACAAAAATAGTAACTTTTCGTTTGGCCCAACTGATAGTGGAATAGATGTACATGAACATATTGAACATGATATTGATGCTATGGATGCCGTTAGTGAATTAAGTAGTTTTGACCTTGAGGATTCTGAAATTTTGAATTTTGATGAGTTTTACGACTTTATAGATGACTGGGATAATAAGCTATCAATGATTCATAATGTTCAGGTAATTAATTATTCAACTGACTAATTGACTTAAGTATTTCTTACTGATGGTGACATCTTTAAAACAAATCGCCAAAATTTATGTCAACTAATTACCAAAACTTTAACCAATATCAATAATTCATGTGATCAGTATGATAATATTGGAATTAAGAAATCAGAATCCAATCAAATTAGAGTATCTACCTGACAAACTCTGAATTACTGGCAGTCCCCAATTTTATTTTTCTGGCTAATTATGTCCATTTTTCAATCATTCATATTTATCGAATTTACATTTATTACTGGCCGAGGTCCAGTAGTTAGTGTGCTTGACTTGTAACCAGGCGATCTGGGTACTGCATCCCAGTCATGGCAGATCTTACCATTGTATGAAAATTTGACAAAAATGCAAGGCTCCACTGTAGTTTCAGAATTTAGTTTCTGTTTGCATTTTAGCATCACAGTAAGCATCTGGTAACATTAAACTGAAGTGTAAGATATCTAAACATGGCTTAATGCCTTTCAACTTCACTGAAGTAGAACCTATATGATTGCTTAACATAACACAAATGAAGTTAATGACCTATAAACTAGATTTATCAAGAAACAAATCTAATAATTTCTAATCCAGTTTCCTGTTAGATCAGTAAGACTGTATATCTTACAACAAAATCTGTTTCACAAGTAATCTATACTTAAAAAAACACATACTTAGTATTAGGCCATAAGAATAGTTTAGATTCTCATGCACAGATCACTTAACTATTGTTGAAAATCATATTAAAGTTTCGGCCCTTTTCACTGGATTTAGACCTGCCTCCGTGGTCAAGTGGTTAAGGTCGCTGACTTCAAATCACTGTAACCTCTCACTGATAGTGGGTCGTGGGTTCGAGCCCCACTACCGACCATGACTCTTTATGTGAGAAAGTAGGCAGTTGCTTACTGAGGATGGGAGCCTTGTACTGGTTCTTCCCAGGAACGATGATTAGGTGAACTGTCCGCCTCCTGCATGTTGAAAAGGGGCGTAAAACCCGATATAAAGAAACAAACAAAATTCACTGGATTTGTGAAAATTTTGTTTTTCATAGCATCTCTCTCATTCCCAAACTAACTATTATTAATAAATGATACAATTTGATATAGAGGCTCAATAGTTCAAAAATAAGGTTTATCCAAGGAAAATAACATTTTTCATAGCTAAATAACATTAGTTTGGTAAAAATAGGGTAGGTACAAATGTACAGTAAGTAGGTTTAATTTATTCGTGAAAGTGTGCAGTAAGGTAAAAAAGTGGAAAAGTGGATGTCCCATTCCTCGGGCCTTATAAAATGTCTTGGGTCCCGTGAGAGAAATTAATGTATGCCATGTTACCATAACTCTGTTTACACCTTGCTTGAATTGTATTTTTTTTCAACTTTTGTAAGCTCTGAAAAAAAGTTAATATGATAATTTTCATAAAAGTTTGTCCTCATTTATAATAAATCTGAACCTATTTCAGGGAATACCAGATGGACATGTTCGATTACGTAGAAACAAGTCATTGTCACCTCATCCAGATCGTCCGAAATCTGAAATTGCTGTACGCTGGGCTGATGGGAATTCTGGGGAATATGACGGAGCTGAATCACCCGTCAAACTTCGGCATCGTGAACAATCAAGAGATCGACCTCGGCCTAAATCAGATCTTGGTAAGTAACGATATCATGCTGGTGATGGGTGTATCAACATAACATATGCAGTGCAACTTCTCCAAAGTAACACCCTTTCAGAGAAGCAAAACTGTGTTGTTGTTGAGAGGTTGTTGCTCTAGAGAGGTTAAATAACAGTCGAATAGTACAGTTGGGAAAAATCATGCTGTTGTTGAAGGGAGGTTGTTGCACAAGAGAGGGCCACTCTGGAGAGGTTGCACTGTACAGTCAACCAACTCTCTCATCATATGCTGTGTAATGAATACATCCAAGTTTGGCGCATTCTCCATAATTGAAGATTTCATATGTATTAGAACATTACTTGTGTCTATCCGAGATACATATAATTATAGTATTGTATATATCTATATAATCACAGCCAGAAACAGTTTCAGAATCTTAAGTTATGTGAAACTGAACACTTCATTTGCTGCTATCTGATCGCATGGCCAGGCCATCTTTATAATTTATGTCCTTGATACGCAACTACAGTGTAACCTCCATGAACGGTCGCTTGAAACAACAGCCACCTCTCTGTTACAGTCTGTATACTAGCAACCCAGAAAAGACTTATTGACGTTTTACTATATTTTCACTCTCTCAACAACAGCCACCTCCTAACAACAGCCATTGTCATCCTTCCCATTGGTGGCTGTTGTAGGGAGGTTGCACTGCGAACTTAAATGTCTCCAAGAGAGTGTCTGTATGGCCCTTATATCCTGTGAACCTTACATCCTAGATATGGATTGTGTTTTCTCTGGATAAAGACTAACTGTGCTTAATGGATGTATTTCCTGTCTACATAATTAATGTGAACTTTGTTCACAGGTATTATTGTATATACATGTGGGTTACTTTCAGACCTTAATCGTTAACACCTGAGTACATAGCAAACTTTTATAATTCATTGTAAATTTTGAATCAGGGTTGGTGTTCTGTTAAAGAAAAATAAGAAGAATGTGTGGAGAAGTTTCCATGTCCTAATGCGCTAAGTTAGTACTGGTTTGTATATGTAGTCCAGGAAAACTGTTTAGGTGAACTGGCTGAGTATATATACATGCAATTGAAATGTAGTTGAAGACAGGTTTAAACCCACTGAAAGAAAATAAATGATAATTTTGAAATTATTTGCATTCATTTTTCTCAATTGAATAAAAATGCCCTTAGACTGGTCACATGACTGTAGAATGTGACTGGTTATCATATTTATAAGTTAGTGTTCAGTATAATAAATTTATGAGTATTATTATTGTTTTATTAATTTTATTACGTTGTTGACCTGGGATGCACTATAAGAAAGTATGACAATATCAGTTCATGGTGGATATTTATACTAACAACAATGGCTATAAAAATCTGTCCTTTTGTTTTTAATTTATTTTTAGTGTGTGAAAATATGGATTTAATATCAATTAACAATTTGAAACAGTGATAAGTATTAAATAATTAGGGTTTCTAAATGGATTAAATGAAGTACAGTGGCTTTTTCATATTTTGTCAAACTGGTAAAATATTTGGGATTCCATACCCCACCCACCTTCTTGTACAATAGTATCGCCTGATGTAATATTCTTATTATTTATTAGTAGTGTATGAATAGAATAAAAGCACATGATGAACTTTTTTAACATAAATTATAAGAAATTCTTACATTTTCACAATAGTTGATGTAACACAGTGATATTATAAATTAGGTATATTTTTTTAGACTAGCTTAAAATAAACTTGGATATGAAAATAATCAATTGTTGTGATACAATGCAAACACAGTCAAATCTTTGCTAGTGGCCGACTCTGAAAAAAGGCCTACTTGTAAATAAAGGTCATAATTTTATAAACTGTTGTTGATTATTTAGTACAAAACAACCTCAAAATAGAGGTCATCTGTCAATAAAGGTCACATTAAGTCTTTACTAAGGATGGCCTTTGTTCACAGGTTTGACTGTACATGTTTAATTATAGTTATGTAATGTGATTTATAGCATTGAGATTAAATTGACATATAATGTAAATGATACTCAGACATATAAACTTATCTGTGTCTTTTAAATCATTCCTATCGTCTTAATGGGCATTTATTATCTAGATTTTCTAAGATATTATCTATTTTAAAAAAAACGTCCCACTCCAATACTGAGTGACATGGTATGCATGTAATCTTTAAACTTGATGTTATTTTAAAATATTTAAAGGATTCAATTTTCATCCTGAAGGTCCAAATCCCAGGTGCTCTGTTTTAGTTGAATACTCAGTTATGGTCCAAATCCCAGGTGCTCTGTTTTAGTTGAATACTCTGTTATGGTCCAAATCCCAGGTGCTCTGTTTTAGTTGAATACTCTGTTATGGTCCAAATCCCAGGTGCTCTGTTTTAGTTGAATACTCAGTTATGGTCCAAATCCCAGGTGCTCTGTTTTAGTTGAATACTCTGTTATGGTCCAAATCCCAGGTGCTCTGTTTTAGTTGAATACTCAGTTATGGTCCATATCCCAGGTGCTCTGTTTTAGTTGAATACTCAATTATGGTCCAAATCCCAGGTGCTCTGTTTTAGTTGAATACTCAGTTATGGTCCAAATCCCAGGTGCTCTGTTTTAGTTGAATACTCTGTTATGGTCCAAATCCCAGGTGCTCTGTTTTAGTTGAATACTCAGTTATGGTTCATATCCCAGGTGCTCTGTTTTAGTTGAATACTCAATTATGGTCCAAATCCCAGGTGCTCTGTTTTAGTTGAATACTCAGTTATGGTCCAAATCCCAGGTGCTCTGTTTTAGTTGAATACTCTGTTATGGTTTAAATCCCAGGTGCTCTGTTTTAGTTGAATACTCTGTTATGGTCCAAATCCCAGGTGCTCTGTTTTAGTTGAATACTCTGTTATGGTCCAAATCCCAGGTGCTCTGTTTTAGTTGAATACTCTGTTATGGTCCAAATCCCAGAAGCTCTGTTTTAGTTGAATACTCAGTTATGGTCCAAATCCCAGGTGCTCTGTTTTAGTTGAATACTCTGTTATGGTCCAAATCCCAGGTGCTCTGTTTTAGTTGAATACTCAGTTATGGTCCAAATCCCAGGTGCTCTGTTTTAGTTGAATACTCAGTTATGGTCCAAATCCCAGGTGCTCTGTTTTAGTTGAATACTCTGTTATGGTCCAAATCCCAGGTGCTCTGTTTTAGTTGAATACTCAGTTATGGTCCAAATCCCAGGTGCTCTGTTTTAGTTGAATACTCTGTTATGGTCCAAATCCCAGGTGCTCTGTTTTAGTTGAATACTCTGTTATGGTCCAAATCCCAGGTGCTCTGTTTTAGTTGAATACTCTGTTATGGTCCAAATCCTAGGTGCTTTGTTTTAGTTGAATACTCTGTTATGGTCCAAATCCCAGAAGCTCTGTTTTAGTTGAATACTCAGTTATGGTCCAAATCCCAGGTGCTCTGTTTTAGTTGAATACTCTGTTATGGTCCAAATCCTAGGTGCTCTGTTTTAGTTGAATACTCTGTTATGGTCCAAATCCCAGAAGCTCTGTTTTAGTTGAATACTCTGTTATGGTCCAAATCCCAGAAGCTCTGGGTTAATTCTACAGATACTCTAGTTAAAATCTGCTTTGGTCCAAATCTTAGGTGCTCTGGTTTAAATCTGCTGATACATGTTGGGCAAACAAAATTCTAAATACTTAAAAGGAATATTTACTGATGTGTGTACATCAGTTCTGTGTTTGACTGTATATTTTCATAATTCTAATATGACACAGGTCTTTAGCATAAATATGGATTGCCAGAAGATAAGAATTTTAAAAAACCTAAGGCAAATATGATAGATTTAGATATACACAATGTATATAGATCAAATGATAATTAAATCATTGTAATGTCACATAGTTAAAGGTTATGTCAAAGTAACTGACGTCACCGCCAGAAGAAATACTTGATAAAAAATCTTAAAATTGAGTTGTTTTAAGTTTTTGTTAGCTCTGCTGTTTGTTTTTTGTTTTTTTCGAAGAAAACGTCGAGCTATTGTGATCACTGTGGTGTCTGTGTCTGTTCAAAAACTTTAATGTAGCTCGATCATAACTCTTAAGCCATAAGAGATAGCAGCATGAAACTTTGTACGCCGATAGATCTCACTGAGGCGGTGAACATAATTTTTTTTTATATATGAGCATTGGCACTGCTTGTGGCGCTGTTGTTAAATTTAGACTTAAATCTTTTTTTTGAAAGGATTGTATTGATACTTAACTTATCATAAATAATTTCTATGATATTTATTTTTATAATTCATGTTATATATATATATATATATATATGACGAGACAATGGAGTGATGATGTTCTGTAAATATATGATTGGACCCTGACTCAGGTCCCAAGTTTGAACTCTGCAAAGTGCAGTTTTGTTTTGACTGAGATTTGTATAGCTGTTATAATATGACCATCGCTTTTTCAACTGAACATAAAATGAGTTTGAATTGAAATTAATCATTATCGAAAGTTAAGTAATTTTATGAATACTTGACTATATATGACCTAGTAGCTGACCTAATATTAAGCATTTATGGAAAATTATTAAGTTGATGAAATGATATCGAAACTGAACTATGTATGGTCTGCTTCCTTACTCGGTGTTTGTCGCTTATTCATTTCCTTAACAAGTTAAAAATGAATTAAAGTAATTCATGTACATTGAAACTATTGTTTGTACTTAAAGTTCTTTTGATTTAAAGAAAAGATAAAATATTTTGTATAACTTGTATCTGTTTAAATGGCTTTGAGTTTCAAACAAGTTTACATGGAGCATTTTCTGGAGAAAATATTAAATGATTCTAGTTTGTGGATTTAAAAAACTGGATTGGAGTTTTTAAAAATGTGTGATATATAAAAGCAACGACTTAGGGTTTAGATAGTTGTAAAAAAGAGTTTTAGAAATCGAACCTCTGAATGCTGATTTGCTATTGGTTGATTCTGAGATTATGATTAGTAAAGTCCAATCATGTGCTTCAGTTATGAGATTTGTGTCCAAACTCAGATTTGTACCCCTCCGACCTAGTTTAGAAAACAAGACTGGAATATAGGTTATGTGAAATCTTCAGTTTTGTGGATTAAATTGAATTAAATCAGAAAAAGAAGCTTTTAAAATCCAGTATGTCGAGGAATTCTCGAAGTTCGGAATGTCTTTTAGACACTGACTACCGATGGAAAGATTATTTCGACTTTGTCTGGACGGTACCTCAAGATTCTAAAATTTTACATCTGTGGATTGTCAGTAAGTTTTATAATTATGGTACAATTATAATGATAATTAAGAAATAGAAATAATTGTTATTCATGTTCCAATGGTTAGTGCACTGTATTTGTTACCCGGCGATTTGGGTTCGATTCCCAATCCCAGTCGCGGCATGTCCTATTTTTACCTTTTCATGGCGAAGTTGCCAGATCCTTACTTTTGCCCATGTAAAAAAAATATTATGTTCATTGTATTTACAAACAAGTTAATAAATAAAACATAAAAGTTTGCTATGCTCAATATTGAGGGAAAATTTATTATTTTTAGTACCAGATTAGCTCTGTTGGTTTATTTAGTTATGGTTTGTGACCCACTTTTATTCTTAGGAAGTCATTTTATGTCCTTGACCTTAAAGTTTTTATCTTATGGAGTCATTTTTTGGACTCAATGATGGTAGATTACTGTTATATAGTGTTAAAATAAATACAAAGGAACCTCTGAAATCTGGGCGTGATAGGGAGGTTTTATTGTACAGTTAGTCCTATGTGTTGTCCTGCTAGATTATTACTATACTAATGCTCATAATTCTTAACCCCTTTATTTGTTTACAGAGGATAATATTCATCTCTTTGACGAACTATTTGAAGATGTTCTTGAAGATTTTGTTATAGGTACAAATCATGTTTGCCAGTATGATGGTATAATTGACCTATGTGACATTGTTTTACTTCCCTGCAACATTTTTATTATTGCTATGCATTTTTGTAATTTTACTATTTTCAAAGTATGTACCCCATACCATTTCTAGTGATTTAATACCTTTTGGACATTTTTTTGTAATTTTTCAGTTTCCTCAAGTCATTTTATATCAGACAAATTGTATGTTGGTGCTTAAAATTCATCTTAGCTGCTTAAATATAATTCAAGGTAAATTTTGTGGGATGAAAAATGTAATTTCTCATTGGAAAAATAGCATTTTCTTGTTTATCACATGAAAATTGTCTCCATGGCAATTGCCAAGAAGTTCATCTAAATATGTAAGGTCATGGTGATCCTAGATGTCACAAAGGTCAAATACTCTCTCAAATAGTGTATACATGTATGTCGTATATAATGGTATTGTCAATTATTAGTCATTATTATTTTATTTCATTATGACTCTGTTCAGTTTATTTTAACACTTTGGGTTCTTTTATATAGTCACAAATTTATGCACTAGTTATACACTTTTTTGTACTTATCACTCTTTTGTTTCATTATGTTCATAATATATTATTTTGCTCTAATGTAAATTACTGTTGGGAATGTTTTTTATTGTAGCTATTTGTATTAATCCTTTGAGATTATACACCTTGAGATTGTTCAATATACTCAGTGAGATGTATACTTTGTATGATCTCAATAAAATTCAGATTTGATTTTATAAAAAATAGAAAAATTAACCAGTTTCCTTTAACTTATGTTAATGAGAATTGAGTATGAACACCAATCTCAAGGGTTTAATTAACCTAGCCTTTAGATTATAAATTTTGAGTGTGATCTCAATGAGTATGTCATACAAGATTTTCTTTAAAATGTTTACCTTCTATCTTTAAGTCTGAGATCTAAGTTCAGACTCAAGATTTGGTCTAAATTGTAAGAAAGACACCAAATTTTAAGGTTGAAATCTCAGAATTAATAACTTGGCTATGTCTGATTTAAGACATCACTTCAAATGTACCAGTCACAGAGATTTGTGTGCATGATCAGACTGATCTCAAACTGATGTAATCTCAGGCTAGTGTTATATGAGTGATCTCTATTACTCAAATTTATGATGTTGTGATTTGCTATTGGTAGAATATAGTTTATAAAATGTCTATATATTGTCATGTTATTTTGGTTATTAATTTTGTCACTGATTCTTCTTCTTTATTTGTAAATTACTTTTGGAAACTGGCAGCTTATTTGCTCAATTTAAATATAAATAAGCACTATGAAATATTTGACTGCAAAATGGAGAACTCTCAGCTGAAAGTAAAACGAATATTTTTACCTCCTTGAATGAAGAGCTCTGTGTAAGCTGCTTATCGGTCACTTTCTGTCTCCAATTATGGAGAGCAAAATTGATTTGTGTCGGTTACCGTCTTCAATATTTGATTGTCTCAAATTTTATCGAAATCAGAACAAAAATAATTTTATTAAATGCATGTTTAAATAACATTTACACTGAAGTAGGTCAGCCTACATGAGTAAGAATGCTGAATGGCTAGTCTGTGTACCCTAGAACACAAACAAACAAACAATGGCTTGTCACTGATCATGTTACCATTATGAATAAAGGTTCACTGTTAACCTGCTTTATTTCTCTCAAAGTCACAGTTTCAAGTTACAAATTCTATTTTAGTGTATAATAATAATTAGTGTTTTAGCCAAGCCTGTTGTGTCTCACAAAAAATGAATTATGTGACTTTTGTAAACTGTAGAGTTACCTTATTTTTGCACCCTCAGGCAGACGAAATTTAATTTATGAAGGAAAGCATTTATTTCTGATTAAGATTGGTGAATGTTAAGTTGATAAAGTGATCTCCAAAAGTGTAGTGAGCAAATTTTGTTTACTGATAAAAGATCAATTGGATTTTATTTTATCTATTTTGGTATGTGTTTTATATAAAATTTAAACTTTATAATTGTGAATATGACGATGTCTGCAGGGCTTAATTTTATTTCTTTCGAGTTCTATTTAAGTGATGCCAATTGTTAGCAGTGATAACTAGGTGTACATACCGTATATATATTTACATGAAAATGGCACTTTAAGTACTTTGACAAAATTCTAGGGATTTTGGTGTGTTTTATTAATAAGTGGACAAAGAAGGGGTCATGATTGAAATCAATATATTTTAACTAATATAAATATCTTCAAATTCATTTTGTTCACAAACTCAGATTTGTTTAAACTGAACTATAGTTCAACTTTCCATAGCAGTCACTGGTTCGGTGCACATTCATTTTAAAGGGGACCACAAAGTACTATGTTTTTCTACATCGAGTCGTAAAGTTTTATGTAAGTTCAGCTCCCATGAGTCCTTTCAGTACTTTGATTTGGGAAAGTGTATTGTTAGTTGATTTGTTTGAATATATTAGAGTACAGGTTTGAACCTGGCAATACAGAGTTTGTTGGTCATTCACGGGTCTGCCATGTATTGTATGTGACTTGACTTTCCTCAAATTAAGGATACCTGAGTACATCAAGTCAGTTTAAGTTTATAGATGAGGTGAAGATCTGATAAAGTGAATGCTGTACACATTAAACAAGTTCATTGAATGAGGAAGTGAATGTTAAATTAGATATACATGTTTCTACATAGATATATTATGAAGTGTGTTATCACTGTGTTAAGTGAAAATAAATTGCAGGACTTGGCATATCCACTCTAAGTTACAAATGGAATTTGACTCAGGAATTGTTAAAATTGATATAGAATTAGTTAAAATTTTAAGCTGGTTGTCCTACAGGACGAGTAGCCTGAAAAAAATTGTGGAGCCCTAGCTGTATTGGATGAATTAAGTATGGAAAATTGGAACTCTGGTGAGGAATTAATGTGGTTGAAGTTTTGAATTTATGAACACTGTAATTTTGGATCTTGGGTACCGGTACATTAATTTTCTAGTTTATGATATTACTTTATTCAAGGTGGAATCCTTAGTTTTCATTATCTTATCCAGTGTTATCAATAAGAGGTGACCAGTCTCAGGCCAAACTGACATACTTCTTAGAAACGAAAATTGGCCACCTAAAAATTGTAAAAAATAGATTGTCTATGACATTGGAAATGATCATAGAATGCCTCCATTTTAATCAAGTTTTGGCCTCTTACAGGAATACTTAATGAAAACCCAGTTATATAATGTTTTATGTATAATACTCATGTGTTTTTAAATTTGTTTTGTGTAATGGTTATGCTCTAATTATGTATTGTAATATTTTACATGTAATTATTTAGTTACAGCATTCTAGCATTTATTGATCAATATGCATGTTGACTTATGTATACATTTTAAGATGAAAGCTAAGTGATGGTATCTACTTTTTACCTTTTTGTTGATTTCAAAATGTTTCAATTTCTTTTTTCAATTTAAATTAAGAATTTTTTTTTTGATTTCGGTCGTACTCTTCTATTGAAATTTAATAAAAACATTAATTTTCCCCCATTTGGGGAAAACTTGCCTTCTCCTAGTAGAAGGGTAAGTTAGTACTAGTTAGAATACAGTTCAGGAAAACTTGTTGGGTGAATCGTATGCTGTATATTACTGAAATATCAGTTAAAAACAGTGTTAAATCCACTAAAACGAAAGTATATGATGGCCTTTACCGATCGATAGGTGTTTTCTTCCACATTTAGAAAAGTTTCCGGTTCCTAGTGGAAGGGTAAGTTAGTACTGGTTAGAATATACATCAGGAATACTGGTTAAGTGAACCTGCCGCTGTATATAACTGAACATTTTCGAAAAACAGTGTCTGTTAACCTTTCTGGTTTGACTGGGTAAACTTGACATGAATTAAGTGTATATACCATCACTATTAACTAAATGGCTTACTTCCTTCTTCTTGTTGTGTATAATTTATATACATATGATAAGTTTGCATGCATATCTCATTGTTCACTAAGGTAACAATGTCACTCTATTTGTATAAAAAAGTCATACTCAGATAATTCCTTGTTAAAATTTTTAACATCACATTATTTGTATGAAGTTAAGCTATAAGTGTATACTAGAACTAATTATATAAAATTATGTTCCCTTTTGAGTTACACTACAAAATTACTATCAAACATACTGTTCATCCATCTGTCAGTGTGTTCTACAATATCTGAGTGTCTTGTTTTTAAGCAAGCTATTTTTGTTTCATTATCTATGAAGATGTGAATATTCTTAATTTCTAACCAAGGGTAAGGTTGGCTGTTGAATAAGAAGATGTCATGGAATCAAAATGTTCCATGTTTACAATTAATTTGTGTGAAGGAATTTTTACGAGTAGATAATTACATGTAATATTTTTTAATATTTTATTTTATTTCTCCTTATAATTGTTTTTTCTTCTAATTTTTTTCAGAAGGCAGCTCATTTTTATCGGACAGGATGAAAGCCTTTGGTAGTGAGATTAATTTACAGCCATACTGTTCCCTACGGAATCTGTACGAAATGAGACGTAGGGATAATGACAAACAGAAAAATAGACGGGTTTGTTGATTATATCATAAATTAAATATATAATTATGTCCCCTTTCAAAGAAAGGGTGTATATTGCTTTGCACAATGTCGGTCGATCCATCCATAACAAAACCTTGTCACAGCAATAACTAGAAATTAATTTGGCCTAGGCTCCTCAGATTGTGTTGGGAGGTTGATCATCACATGTAGATGACCCCTAATGATATTAAGGTCAGTACATCAAAGGTCAAGGTCACAGTGACTTTCAACACAAAAACCTTGTCTGACCAATGACTGGAGATTAGAGAACACTTTTGCCTAAGGTCCTCAGACTTGAACTAGAGGTTGGTCATTGTATATAGATGACCCCTATTGATTTTAGGTTCAATAGGTCAAATGTCAAGGTCTTGCTATCCAGTTGGCCTTTAGGGGGCAACCATGTTTCACAAACACTTCATGTTATGGTATACTATGTGATCATTTAACTTCTTTTGGTATGAACATGAATTTAGATGTATTAACTTCAACAAAAGCTACATACAATCTAGCCTGTCAACAAAGACCTACCTTTGGACACAATGTGGTCTTTATTGCCAGTTGACTTTATTAGAAGAATGACCTTCACAACAGGTAAAACTGTTAAATGATGTATTCAAATGTGTAGTATTAAATGAAACTTCATAATTTCTATTTTTAGATGTCTACCCCACATCCAATCAAAACACGGCTACAGAGTTCACGACCTCACAAGTTGCAAAAACAGATTCCATTGGTCAGATCTTCAAGTATGCCAGAAAGTTTGGATAAAATTCACAAACAAAGAAAAATGCATCATTTACTTGGTAAATATTTTGTCGCAGTCATATTGATAAGCATTGTTTTCAGTTTTGCACCCATGGAACACTACAATGTATACAATAGTTATACAACACACATACAATATCATCAATTGTATGTCTGAATAATGTCAGTGTAAGTCTAAATAATTACAATGTATGTTTGAATAATTACAATGTAAGTCTAAATAATTACAATGTATGTTTGAATAATTACAATGTTAGTCTGAATAATGTCAATGTCTGAATAATTAGGTCTGAATAATGTCCATGTAAGCCTGAATAATTAAATAACCATGTTGGTCTGAATAATGTCAATGTATGTCTGAATAATTAGGTCTCTAATGTCAATGTATGTCTGAATGATTAGAATAATTATGTTTGAATAATGTCAATGTATGTCTGAATAATTAGGTCTGAATAATGTCATTGTAAAGCTGAATAATTAGGTCTGAATAATGTCAATGTAAAGCTGAATAATGTCAAGGTAAGCCTGAATAATTAGGTCTGAATAATGTCAATATAAGCCTGAATTATTATACTGTGTGTTCCTTAGTCACGTAAACAAGATCTTAATCACTAATTTCAGAAGGTGTTATAAGATGTGACCAATCCAAAAATTATCCTTGTTTCCACTACACATGTCATCATAAGATTTGTTTTATTTATAATTTCGCCTCGCTTTTCTCTGTATATATTCTTGTCATCTTGGCTTTATCAAGTGGATATATTAAAATAGTGTTTCTTAAAAGGTTTAGAATCATATTTCATTGAAATTTAGTATGCTATGTCATATATAAAGATTGCCATTACATATTTTGTGTTGTTTTTGTTAATAAAAAATTGGTGGGGAAGCAAACAATAATTTACCTCAAGCCTTGTACTAAGATCTAATATTTGAATTGTTTATTGCTTCAATACTCCCATTGACTTTCTTAATCTCCTTCTTTAAATTAATCTTGAATTAATCATTGCTGTGCAAAGTAGATAATCCATTACTGTTGATTGTGACTCCTTTGTGTTTTATGATGCAGCTTTGGGTCACACTATGCTCCTTTGTGTTCCATTGTTAACTTTGATTTAAAGATTAAAAAAAATATTGTTTTTATCACCTGTTTGATAAAAAATGGGATTAATTTTATGCAAACAGTGAAAAATAAATACAAACAAAAACTTGGTCAAACATAGACTGATTTCAAAAATCGAGTATGATGCATTTTGTGAAATAAATTACAGACTGGTTTTATGACGATAACAAAAATTTGTGATTCATTTTTTTTGGATAATTTCATAAGCTCTTAGTCTTTTAAATTATTATTCATAATCATATCAGGATTAAAAAAAGTGTTGGGTTTTTAATTAATGGAATTTTGATGTTTCGGTTATATTTAGTATGAGTGTATGTTACTTGTTCAGCTATTCGAATTTTGTAATTACATTTGTGTGGATGATTATAGTTCTGTGGAATTAATATTTTAAAAGGGTACATTTATCATCTTTTTGCTTCTATTTTGAACACAAAAAAAAACTTAAAATAGTATATGTATATACCCATAACATCAAGCCAAAAGTGATTCTACTGAAAAAATAATGAATGTAAAAAAATATTTAATAATTAATAAATAAATATTTTTTACTTTTTATCTTTATCGATTTGTTCATAAAATTAAGTCCAAAAGTTTATAAACCTATGTTTTATCATTGTCATTTTTTACATAATTTTTAATTTGTACAGTACTCTTTAGAATAATATTTTCAGTTTTAATTCTTAATGAAGTGATACTCAAATATATTATGGTTTGTGATATTTTAATTTTGAGTATTTCACAACTAAAGTGGTGTAAATAACTATATGTATGTCATGCTCTGATTGAGTTATGCCAAGTGTTTGTCTGATTGTCTAAATGTCAGTAATTGATGGCAAATTTTGTGTGATAAATGAGTATATTGTGTCTTAATTTTGTTTGCTATACATGTAACAAAATTGAGGAAGAATATCATTTCTACACTTCATACTCAGAGAGTGTAGTCCTGATGCTCACAGTGTGAACAATCAGTTAATGTTGAATTTTTGGCTTATTGATACGATTACTGTACATTTGTAATTGTGACATTTTAAAGAAAAGCAGCACATCATAATGTTTAAAATATGTGGCTTTCTAGGTATAATTTTTACATAAAATAAATTTTCTTTATATTTTATTTGATTGTTTCATTATTTATTTATTTTATGTGATTTCATTTTGCCAAATTTATGATAGCATTAATTTAGAATATATGTTGGATAAAACTAAATTATATGTGTGAAAAAATATCCTACTGGTGTATATGCATAATGAATTCATGGTTTAATTTTTACTCTAATTTGTTCTTAAATTTCAACTCTAAATTGTACAAAGTATGTTGTATCAAATGACTGACTGGACTGGTATGAAACACAATTAGTAGTTGATATAATTTACAAAACTTTGTTTTACTTATAAATTTGTACTACTTTTTTCTTGTTTCACTTTAATTCACTGATTTCGAGAATTTGTTTTTTCAGTAGTGTTTACTTATTTGGCTAGTAGATATTCAACTTTTATTGGTTTATTTCAGATTTTCATCTGGACAGTTTGTCTCGTCACATGGATCTGGATTGTATGTCGGACGGATCCGATCTATCATTTGATCAAGCTAGTCTACAAGAACATAGTGTCAGTGTGCAGTCATCAAACAGTCAGCTCACGTCTATGGACGAGGTAAGACATTAATACTTGCTGGCTAGAAACCAAAAATGTCTTTAAATCAAAGTACTGAAAGTACTCATTGAAACTGAACTTACATAGACTTGCATTGCAACATGGAACAGGAACTGGTTTAACAATTGCATGGCAGATGTAGGAAACAAAGTAATCTGGTCTGCATAAAAATTCATGCGTGCCAAGCGTGTGCAAGCTATGGAAAGCCAAACTATCATTCATTTTCCAAAAAGGCAGAGTGAAAATGAGTAAAAAATTCTTTGATGTTTATATTTGCATTGTTGAGGCTTCCAATTTGTACTTAATAATTATTTTATTCTGTGAATGAATATTAAATGATGTTCATGTCATGCAATCAGACACTGAATTTATATAAAATTATGAAATGTAAAATGTCTGTCAAGAACATGGGCATGGCTTTACTTTGACGGCCAAAGAAAACAGTTTTGTGCAATTTCACTTTTAAAAAATCTAACAATTGCAGACCCACTGTAAGTAGGCGAGTTCTTAGTTTTTCCATGGTTTTAAATGTCACCCAAAAGAGTGAGGGTTTTCTTTAATAGTTTAAGTACAGACAAACCTGTGTTAGTATCCACCTCTGAATGAAGGCCACCCTGTGAACAAGGGCCATTCAAAAAACATCATTGGTTGTTTAGAACAAAATGAATTCTGAATAAAGACCACCCACCAATGAAGGCTGTATTAATATATTTTCCAAGGGCGGTCTTGATTTACAGGTTTGTACTTTAAAAAGCAGTTTGTGTAGTCTATCTGCATGTTTGCTTATTTTGACATATCTCAGTTTTGAGGGAAACTATTAAGATTAATGTCAACCAAAAGTTTGTATGAACTTAAGTATGTATGTTGATAAGTGATTTTGTTCATCATTATGCCTGATAGAATGCCTGTTTTACATTGTGTGGTTTATGACACACTTAGTAGTTATACTCATTCCACTTAACTTACGTGCTAAGCCTAAAAACTTTGTGGACTAAACATTATATTGGATGACTTTAATGTACTTGATTGTGGCCTTAACTGTTTGGAATTTACACAAAAAGATGTACCCAATACACTGAACTATTATTTAACAGTCACCTGAGAATAGTGGCCTCCTTGTGGTTAACAAACCAATTTTAAATATACTCTTATTGATCAATATAGGAGCTAATCTATCTTTTTTAACAATATTGCCCCAAATCAAAAACACAGAATAATTGATAATGAACCAAATCTATCTTTCTGTTTATATTGTGTTTCATTATAACATTTGTTGGTGATACTATAAATTTAAGATTCCTTACAGAGATCATAATTCTTAGTTGGGTAAAATACCTTTAGAATTGAGATACTCACAAATTTTGGATGAACGTCGAATTTCGAGAAACACCACATTCATGTTATGAGGTCACTTCCGCTGTTTTCTAAAATGGCGACATCTAAGCGAAGTGCAGAAACATTTAGTTTAACTTTGAGAGCCCTTTTTCCCCCAGTGACTGTTTTAAAAATTTTGTCTGTTCAAGTGAATAAGAACTTCTTGCTTGATATGTTAGAGGCCCGAATTGTCTCAGTCGCTATGTCAACAGGAGTTTCTTGGATTCTAGGACTGATCTTGTCAAATTCTTGTCAAACTTAGTAATTATTGAATGGATGGGTATCAGGCTGGTTGAACATCATTGGTCGAGAACAACATGATATCATGTTCAAATGTAAAAGTTTTGTTTTAAAACATGAAAACATATTAGAAGGATGAATCCACTTGTGGTAAATAATAGATCGACAAATTTTACTCATTAAGTGAAGAATTTCCCCTTAAGATATGGAATTTAGTACTTCAGAAAGTTCTGTTTTTACTGACTTTTTAACCGTCCGTAATTATTGGCCTTTTAAGAGGCTCTTGTTGGTTAATTTGATGTGGTGAAATGTGAGACATAGCAGTTAAACTGTAGAAAGGATAAGTTTAGATTCTTTTAGGTTGGACATCATGATGTTGGTATTAATGACAAGTAGCTGTGTTAGATCTCCACTTTATAACTCCATATTGTTAGAAACAAGTCATTGTATTATTCATCCCTTAAGTGGACAGGATAAACACTTTGTGGTTTGGTCTATATTTTGTATACGTAATAGGTTAGTGTTACATTTTGCAATGTTCTATATCATTACAAACTGATCATCTGTTCTATTTTGGTTCAAATTGTGAGTAAATCATTGACATTATAGTTTGAACTTAACAATATTTGTGATTAATCATTGAGTTTATAGGTCGAACTGCAGTTTTATTTGTGGTTCATCACACTTTGTTGTATGAATATTTGACCATATTTGGTGGAATCTCTAGTCTAATTACTACTTACTCTGTTGGTATAAATAATACAATAACACAATTATGTCTATCATAAACTCTGATTTCTAAAAAAGTACAATATGGAAAAGTTCTTAAGAAAAGCAAATTGATTTATCTGCATATAATTGAAGATCTATTGGTTGGCTGCTTCTTAAAAAATTGTAGCTAGGTGATCTTATTTAAAGAATATTTCTATGGAAAAATCATATAGATGATGTTTTTTTTATATGAGCAAATTGAAGAGTTTCTAATTGGAGATACATTTGCTTCAAAAAGAGTTTCTCATTGGAGATACATTTGGTTCAAAATGAAAAGTTTCTTATTGTTCAAATTCCAGTTTAAAAGCAATGTATCATTAAAGGGGCATACCCTACAACTTGGTGCATCTAGAATCAAGGCAAAATGATGATAAATTAGAAGCTTAAAAAGAAAAAAGCCGACGAAGAAAGTTTCAGCCAAAAATACATCCAATTAAAGATAAAATAATAAAGAATATGTATTTATGAAACATACATTTAGTCATGGAAATTATTGGGTGGAAGTGATTTATTATTCATAGCTATGTTTTTTTGCGGCTAGTACCTAAACTAGTCATTTTATGACCCATGTTCTTCCTGCAATTATCCATTATATATTGTTTTACATATACATCTAGCACATTTTTACACTTTCACAGAATGTTTGTCAGTTGTAGGGTATGCCCCTTTAAACTAATACTTGATTAGAATTAATTGGAACAGATATTTATTTTTTCCTTACAAATAAGATGTAATTGATGTGCTGATCACTGTCTGTCTAGGAATTTAAAAGAAAATTGCTTCATATTTCAGGATGAAGACAATATGACCTACGCTGAGGCATTGTGGGATCACATCACTTTAGATCCGGAAGAAATCGGTTTCTGTGCTCAAGATGTTATCCAGGTGCTAGATATGGACGATAAAGATTGGTGGTATGGTATAATAGATGGCAGAGAGGGTTGGTTCCCAGCAAATTTTGTACGGGTTAGTAGACTATTGGTTTCTAATTGAGCAGAGTACCGACAAAGGGTTAAGTTTTTGTCAGGGAATACTGCTAACATTTGTCCTCATCATCATGGATTAAAATGTAGAATGTAATCTAGAAACTTGAAGTTAAAAGAATGAACACATTTCTGTGATTAAGACTTTTTATACGCCCGATGGGACGTTTTACGTTATTGTGTCCATTCGGTAACTCTTTAAACCTGCAAAGGATTTTGAAGAAACTTTACTCAAATGTTCATCACATTGAGATGACATGCAGACCCGATGTTTCGGAAGACTCGCTTTAAGGTCACACGCAAAGGTCACATGCACGAAAAGTCCCCAAAAATAAAGTTTTTATAGTATCAATTATACCTTCTGGTGTATATTGTTCCACCTTGCGCTACTTGTATATATTCTCTTTTATTTTTCACTTGTGTCATAATTTCATAATAATAGCGTTACATTTTTTTCAGTTACGAGTAAATCAAGATGAGATCGATGATGATGACCTTGACCTTGATGTTACGATACAGAACACTTTAATGTCGAGTCCAAAACTTCGACGTATAAGTATGCTCAACAAAGATCAAGCCAGAAGTAATGTCGTCAACGAGATTATCAATGCTGAAAGAGAATATGTAAAACATCTAAAAGATGTTGTTGAGGTGAGTACAATAATGGATCTCATGAATAATCTCATTTGAGATCAGTCTTAAGATTCTAATATATAAAAAATCTGGCGAAAAAAAATATAAGTTTGAAATTTTCTTTCTAGTTAAATATAAATCTAAGTTTTTATGAAATCAAATTATGCTTAACTTATCATGTTCTTCAATATTCAACATAGATTTCATAATTTATAACAATACTTGACTTGGTCTTTCTGGTGAAATGGTAAAGCAGTGTATAAAATACTACCAGTAGCATGCATTTCACAAAAGTACTGAAATATTTAGGTTAGGGTCCAGTGGTTAGTGCATTTGAATTGTAACCAAGCTGTCTGGGTTCAATCGCGATCACAGCAGGTCATGCCCTTCAGTGAAAATTTGACAAAAATGTCAATTTTCCTCCATGTATGGAAAAGTTGCCAGCTCCTTGCTGAAGGATAAGAATACAGTCCAGGAATACTGGTAAGGTGAACAGACCTCAATAATTGTATAAATGAAAAATTGTTGAAAAATGAGATTTAACCCAATGAAATGGCCTGAAATATTACTGGAGAAAGTTGAAAGAAAATTAGTCATCCCTTTTCAGCTCCCTATGACCTTCACTTCTAAATTATTACCTTCACAATTTCAGGGTTATATTCAGCATGCTCGGAAGAGAACAGAAATGTTTCCAGAGGAGAGGATTTGTCTTATATTCGGCAATATCGAGATCATTTATGAGTTTGCTCAAAAGTTTTTGTCCCAGTTAGAAAAATGCATTGATGTCTGTCCACATCTTAGCGAGATTGGTCAATGCTTTCTCGATAGTGTAAGTACATTGTAAATGCAAATGTTCAGTTTTAAAGTAGTATTGTATGATGTTTCCATGTGTTTAAGCAGTGTCAAATGATGCTCTCAAAGAACAATATTTTAAAGCAGGGATTTTTATTATTTTTTAGGGTTTTGATCGGCAGATTTCTGTGGTTTTGATCATCATTAAGGGCCCCTAGTGGCCCCTAGATTGTCCTCCTTTTTAGTTATCACATCACTGTTATGTAATGAGTTTAGATCAGTTTGTCAGTAGTATTTCAATTAATATGTTCGATAGACATTTAACCTTACTGGTTGGGCTAGATTATAGTTACTTGTTAAACTGCCCCCCCCCCCTAATTATGCCCCCACCATATGAAATGGTGACCCCTGTAAGTCTGTCCATCGTTCTGTCTGGCTATTTAATTCTTGGTTTCTGAGTGATAACTTACAAAATATGTCATGTATTTATTTCATATTTCACATGAAGATGTATTATAATAAGATATAGTTCAAGTTTGATTTTCGTTAGATTCCAACTTTTTCACAGGAGTTATTGCCCCTTTTTGACTTAGCTCTCTGCTTGGTACATTTGTGTCCTCTGGACACATTTCCAGTTCTTTTAAGTAAAAGGGGTTAGACACACAATATTCCATATTTTTATCACTAAGTAATATATTGCATCGCAGCCAAACTTGAATCCTACAGATCCTGTAATCAATTGACTGGGCTAAATTGGCAGATTTATTTAAAGTATCTTTTTCAAATGTACTGTTAATAGATTTTATCATACATTTACAATTTATTTTCTATATTACAGGAACATGGTTTTGAAATCTACTCTGATTATTGTAATAACCATCCGTCTGCTTGCGAAGAACTGGATGAACTCTGTAAAAATTCCAAGTATAAACATTTCTTCGAGGTAAAGTTACATTTCGGAATTTCATTAAATTTGCATTGCTTCTTAAATTTCAGACTCATTGGCATTCATGTTTAGATATCATTTTTCTTCCAATCTTGAATAATTTTACTTGACAAGTTTTCTTGATTGATTGCATATTTTTTTGTGTTTTTTACCCGACCAAATCTTAGATAAACCCAACTAGATGATTTTGTCTAGAAATTGACAGATATTTATGTAATGAATGAAAAACCTTCCCTGCGCAAATTCAAATTTTTTGGACAATGACAAGTTTACACTAAGACTGTTTGGACTAAAGTTAGCTCCCTTTGATTAATGAGCTTTTATATTTTTTATTCCAGGCTTGCAGATTGTTGCAGGAACTGGTTGAAATCCCACTGGAAGGGTTTTTATTAACTCCCGTACAGAAGATCTGCAAATATCCTCTTCAACTCGCAGAACTTTTGAAATACACACCCCCTGACCATGCAGATTATGCTCGAGTACGGGATGCTCTGGCAGCCATGAGAAAGATTGCAACATTGATAAACGAAAGAAAGAGAAAAATGGAAAGCATAGAAAAAATTGCCGTGTGGCAGAATTCAGTTGTTGATTGGGAGGTAAGGGTTATAATTTTTAATTTATTTATTGTTTCGGAAAATATTTGTGAAAAAATTAATTTGTTGTTCAGAAAAGTCAAATGCCTTATACTCTTATATGTTCTGCAACTTAAATATTTTCAACAATCAACAAGAAAATATTATACCTTAGTTATTGTACTAACAAATATGGTAGAGTGTTTGCCTAAATTTATATTTACTATTTTCTGGGTGTACCATATCAATATTTAGTTTTTGAATTATTATATATAGATAATTTATCATGAGAAAATGTTTCTCTATAATAAATGATTTTATGTTACAAATTATGTTTGATTTATTTTAGGGACCAGATTTATTAGAAAGTAGCTCAGAATTAATATTTTCCGGTGAATTGAACAAAATCAACTCAGCGGGTTGGTCACAGGAAAGATTCTTTTTCTTGTTTGATCATCAACTTGTTTATTGCAAAAAGGTTTGTTATTATTATTATTTGCTACTATTTTAGAGCATAACAATTATTAGAAAATATATTGTCATTGTAATGAATAGGTCAAAGGTCAAACTCTTCAGTTGGCCTTTAGGGGTCATCTGTGTTTTACCTGTTTTATTTTGGGATCCAGTTCTATATTCAACATACATGACTCTCTATAGTTACTGTTGTATTTTCAAAATGGGAAATCTTACAATGTTTAGTTTTCCTCTGAAAACTTTTATTTCGAAAAATTCTTTGAATTCATGCTACATTGACCATGAAGAGACTGGATTTATACAATAAACCATATTTGAAATTGCTCATAAATTATTCCTTATTAGTACCGGTAATAAATATTTCAATATGAAGGCTGAATGCATGATAAAGTGTATATTTTAAATATTCATTTACTGTTTTATCATCTTGTAAGAATGCTCGTAAAATTCTGTTAAAATTTTCTTGATATAGAAATAAAAAAAGGTGTGATAGAATTATACACAGTAAGTATACAGTCAACCTGGTGTTAGCAGCCACCTCAAAGTAAAAGCCATTCGTTTAAAAACTGTCATTGATTATTTAGAACAAAATGACCCCTGAATAAAGACCATCTGTTAATAAAGGCCACATGATGTCTTTCCCAAGGGTGGCCTTTGTTCAGGGTTTGACTGTGTATGTTTGATTATAGTTTAGTATGCCGTTTATGGCAAATGTGAATGATTCTCTTAATGACAGATTTGGCTGTAATTTTTATTTTTGTATATTTTATGTACATTATAGGAACTGCTCAAGCGTCATGTGTTTAGTTATAAAGGAAGAATAGATCTAGATAATTGTGATGTTATAGACATACCAGATGGTAAAGGTATGTAGCAGATATATTTTTTGCATATTACATACTTATTTATTCAAAAGAGATGTGTATCTCTTGTGCACTGAAATTGTGTGATAAATACTGTATTTATAAAGTGTTACGAAAGTTTGAATTTAGAATCTAGGTATCTGCACAATCGAGTGCATTGCTTTGATTTTACCAAGATGAAATATTATCTCTTTGTCATTTTCTATAAAAGAATGTTTATTTTTACCGGTAATAGTTTAACAGCCCATTTGACAGATATGGTCATTTCAGTGCCGCCCCAGGGAGAGGGGAGATAAGGTACAGGAGAACGGGGCATTTATATCTGTACACTTTTTTAATAGTATTTCCTGGTTATTGTGCCCGGTGTAAAGGACCGACACATACCTCACCCATTTTCTGTGATTTCCTTAACGCAGTACCTGGCTCTGTAGTTGGGATGTGGACATTGAAAAAGCGTCCTGAAATAGTTTATCAGTAGAGCCGAGATTCGAAACCACAACCTTTAGTTTAGTAGTCTAATTGTCTGTTGTGATCTGTACGATCTATTTTGCTAATATTATTGATTGTCCATATATCAAATATTTGGAAGGATTATGGCCCTTCGATTTTTCTGAGGAATGAAGATATGCAATGATAACTTACTCAAAATTTTGTATGGATCACTTACTTAATGTTTGAACGGCCCATAAATTCAAATATTGACACATTATGTTGCTTGAATGACCAAATTTTAATGCAATCTAATCTACAGTAGTATTAAAATTATGAAGCAATCACTACAAGTAATATCGCCAATTATCCTTATCAAATTTTGAGTAAGTATAATTATAGTATAGATGGATTACTTTCTTAATTATTGAATCTTTTTTTTAGATGCACAATATAATGTGACTGTTAAACATGGTTGGAAATTTCACGAGCGTCACAAAGATAAATGGTATCTTGTTTACGCGAAAACTGAGGCTGTTAAGAACCATTGGTTAAAGGCAATTAAAAACGAGCGAAAACGGGTTTTAGAAGACCAAGAAAATAGTGAGTATTTTGTGACTTATTTTTTACGCTAAAATGGTTGTCTTAGTATCATTTTTCAATTTTCTCGTAATTCAAGCGTGTGATTTTTGATGACACGGACGTCCAATGTTATGGGGACATTTAGGGAGAGCCTCGTTTGTCCATCTGTACAAGGTTGAGAAAAGCTGGCACTGGGAATATAAACATTTATTGAACGCATTGTTTTGTTTTAAAAAGCAGCGATAAACCATGTTATTTTATCTTTTATAGCTACTGAAATAGGTGTTAAAGTTTATGTCTATTTATCTTTTATAGCTACTGAAATAGGTGTTACAGTTTATGTCTATTTATCTTTTATAGCTACTGAAATAGGTGTTACAGTTTATGTCTATTTATCTTTTATAGCTACTGAAATAGGTGTTACAGTTTATGTCCATTTATCTTTATTTTGCTTTATGATTATTCTATTGTATACATTTATTCCTCCTTTTGTCAATACTGAATATTTATATTACAGATTTTTGTGTACCAGACCATTGGAAACAGACTGTGTTAAATAAAGTCAGGTCACAGTCTAGTTTGAAAGGTATTTTACATTTTTCAGCAATATCATTCAGATGCTTGACATTGCAAAATGCGAGCTTTTCCATGACAAAGAGAACATTTCTACCAAGTAAACATTTACCCAACAATCATACTAAACAAATATTTTGAAGGTTACAGCTACACTGTAAATGGTGCTAGTTTGAGAGATTTATTCTTGTACACACTGATAATATTTTCTTAATGTGTCATAATTGCCTGAAATATGCTAACAAAACATACAAAAATATTTTAAGATATACAAAGAAATTAAATGTCATACTTTCATGTCAAGCAACAAAAATAACTAACTGACCACGCAAAAAAATATTTATTGCAATAAATACTGTACTCCTTTATCGACTTCGCTTAATTGGCGAGAACCATTTTTAATGTCTTGTGCATTGTATTGGTACGATATGATACCATTTTCACAATAATTTGTTATTAGGTCTCTGACTAGACATCTAAACTGGGCATCATTATGTGTAAACATTTATGAATGAATGATGTTTTTGACGTTGCTCAATTTCTCTGCAAATCAATTTTTCGAGCACCAGGATCTATTCATACTTTAGTGTATATTTTTTAAAAGACTAGATATTTATTATCTCCCTTGTTTTTACAGACAAACAATCTGGAGGGAGATTATCACATGGACAACTTATGCTGCAGAGAGATAGCAAAGATTTCACGTATTCCACGTTACCACGACTACGTTCAGCGCAAAAGCATGATAACAAGAAAAAAGGATGGTTCAAATTTGGTGCTGGCAAAAAAAACAAAAGATGAACAAATGACTGTTGATTTTATAGCGTTAACTTGTGATAATGCATTGTTGGGATGTCCCCCGAGGAATTCATAGCCAGAGGGGAGTTATGTGATCACAGAAATATATTAGGTCATGTGATCAAACGGATTATGGGTAATTTATTACTCGGAACAATGCATTATTCAAGATGTATGTGATAATGTGAACTGCTGCATAATTTAAGGTCATGTGACCAAACAGTGCTGATAAATCATCATGTGATATTGCAATGTATTGCATTATGGGTAAATTGATCACATGGGAACAAAATTGAGAATTATGGGTAAATTATTTTAACGCATTGTGGAAATCATAAAATATCAGTAGTGCATCATGGGATATTACTGGACAACATCTTGCATTATGGGAAATAATGTAATAATGGCATTGCATTATGGGATTTACTGTGATCATTATGGAGCTTTTGCATGCTGTATTGCAAAATTAAAGAAGATCTTGCACATTGTGATATCTGAAGTGTGGTTCTTAATAATCATAGTTTGGGAATTTCCTTTTATCCAAACACGACCTGTGCCAGGGGAGAGAACTATGAGATGTATTATAGAAATATTTGATAAAAATCTTATATTATATGTATACTTGGAAGTTTTTATATGAATATTTTGTCAACTATTAGTGCTATGCTGGTGTAGCCTAGTTACATATTTTAATTTAAAATGTACTATTTATAGCAATTTTGAAGCAAATATTTCTTTATATTATACATGTATTTTCCAATCTGTGGTTAGAATGTAGAAAATGCCCCACATAAAGAATTATAATTCTTAAGATCTTTAATGATTCGGAGTCTCTGTTTATGGCACTAAATTCGTTGTATTGTTTTTTTGTCAAAATCTTAAAATGCATTTTAAAATTTTTGTAGATTCCTTATGTTCACATTGTATGAGTGAAACAACTTAAATTTTATTCTTTTTCCCATTTTTCGGCATTGAAGATTGTTGTACAGCTGTAGTGACACATTATCTGTAGTCTTAGATGATAAATTAATCCTTGTTCTGGGCTTGTGCAATACTGTTTAATGCACATATTGGGTATAGCGTATTTTACAGTATACATGTATTCACATAAAATACACATCAGTAATATTATTACAGTATCGTGTACCAAACTGTATACTGGTGGTTTAATCGACAAACGAGTAATTTAACTCAATTTTTTATGAAGAAGGCATGTTTTTATTTCTCGAATGTACTTAGACCTAAACTTGAGAATATGATGTTATAAGGAAATGTGTCTAAGTCAATCAGTTTTGGTCATGTGACACAAGGTGTTCTTGTCATGTGACATTAACATAGTTTTGTCCTGTGACTTGGCTTAATTCTTCGTTATATAGGAATATTATATCTTAGATTATTTACGATATTCTAGACTAAGTGGTCTTACGTTCCCAATTTCTAATTTTACTTTCAATAACATCAATTTGTCAAAAATTAAATGCTTTCTAATAGTTGTCATATTACAAATTCTGCAAATCCATTTCACCTTGACCTTTGAACTTGACCATCAAGGTCAAATTTTCTCAGACCTCTGACCTTTTATGGTCATATTTTCTTTCATTAGAAACAATTCCTGTGTGTTTTTACCACATTTTTTCCCTCTCAATATAAAAAAAATCTGAATACCACTGCCATGTTGTATTTTTTAATCGTCTGACATTTTGATTGAAATAAATGTGTATATTTTGAAATTATTTATTCTTATAATTACAGTGTAACTGGTTTAGCTGATATTTCATTTGATATATTTAGTATGGCTGTATAAATCAGTTTTTATGATTATTGCATTAAATATGCTGAGCATACAAGGTGCTTATTGAAGTTTCGTTTTGAAGCAAGGCATGTGTTAACATTTATTTTGGAACTCTGAATTAAGAGATTTTTGTTTTTAATACTTTTCTAATGATTTCATTTGAACATAACACAAGTCTCTTCCTTATCTAAAACAGATTTAAAATGAATCTGATAAATCTGTATTTCAAATTTTCTAAGTCCGCAAAAATTTATAAAACTCAGTGATTTCACTTCTGGCATTCAAGTTTTGTTTCGACATTTTCTGATGGAAAATATGTATTGTTAGTTCCATGTTTCTATGCTGCCATCAATAAGTTAGTTTATTGTGCAAAATATTTCTAAATCATCAGAATTTTTATGATGGCTTTTTTAATAAATGGTGAGTGCTATAATGTAATGATTTTAGTAAAAAAAATATTGGTTCTATTTAGTTCTAAAATGTTTGTAAATGTATGTCTTGACAATATTTGTATGTGACTTTTAAATGTCACATAAATTAACGTTTTAATTAGCATATTATTGCCTTTTATTAATATATTATATTTGTATATTTTATCACGTTAAAAAGTCCAATATTTAATGATATAACAAACTTGGCCTTGTTTATACATTTTGTGTCTTGTTGCTAGTTTATTTCTGCTACATATACCACTTTGTGGTACATATGAATACTTTTTGGTACATTTGAATACTTTTTGGTGTAATTATCATGTAGTTCTATTTTGTGTGAACACTATTAACTGACAATTGTTAAGTGAGAAGATAAAAAAATACAAATTTATAAAAAAATAAAAATAATGTAAAATACTCATACGTGTTTCTTTGTTTTTGAGAAAAATAATCAGTGATGAAATCAGTGTTTTAGAATTGTAGAAAATGTATGTAAAAGTACTGTATAGTCAGAATTTTTTTAGAAACAAGTCTACATGCAAAATTGGCTCCGCCCCAGAGGTAAATTGATTGTAGGACTATTCTAAAAATCTTCTTGTCAGAAACTCCAATGCCTAGAGCTTTGATATTTGGTGTGTAGCATTGTCTAATGAAACTACCAAGTTTGTTCACATTACGGCCCTGGGATTAAATAGGCACCGCCCCAGGGGTAACTTGATTTTTTATGGGCTAATATAGGAATTTTTGAAAATCCTCTTGTCTGGAACTACAATGCCTAGATCTTAGATATTAGATTACAAAGTTTCTTCAAATCATGGCCCTGGAAGGGACATTGGCCCCACCCCAGGGGTCACTTGATTTTACTTAGGTTCATAACTTCATATATGAAAGTACAGGAAAGTCTTCTTGGTGCTGAGCTTAGAGCTTTAATATTTAGTTCATTCAAATTATGGCCCAGTGGTCAAAATTGCCTCTGCCCCTGGGGTGACTTGATCTGTGGAAGTGGTTCGCTCCACAAACTTGTGATATTGTATGCGGACAGACCAACTGACTGCCTGACCCACCGACAGAGTAACTCCAATATACCCCCTCTCAAACTTCACTTGTGGGGGTATAACAACATGTAAAAATATAAAATGAAAAAAAAAATATAATAATGTTCAAATTTTGAAAATTGATATTTTTTCTGTTTGTATAGCCTATTTAAAGATAACTCGATATAAATATGCATTTAATATCATCCTAAGACAAAGAATCTAAGAAATATTGAAGAAATTATTTTCAGATTACGGAGAATTTTGCACCAAACTACCATACCATTACGTTCAAATTATCTCCCTTATTAAAAACCACAAAATGTGATAGTCTGGTACCCGTCTCCAATCTTACAGTATTGGTCAGTGGTGTCATATCATTTTACCTATACAAATCAATAGCTAGTGGTTTGGTCTAACAACGTGCCAAGTTTCATTGAATGGCAGCGCTGAATAGCGAAGAAATACCCAACAATATATTTTTTCCTTCTATAAATCACTTACCGTCGCCATCTTGGATTCTCTACTGGTAGGAACCATTGATCAGCGTTTGCCAGACCCCAATACTGTAAGATTGGAGACGGGTACCAGACTAAAAATGTGATTCCTGTTTTTCTACCTCAAATCATTAATTATACATCCTTACTAATATCCCTAAAAGTCAAACATTTTTTTAGCTGATTATAAACACAAAAACGATTTTATGTAAAGATGTGTCTGAGGACCGTGAGAAAATTTATTTTGGATTCAAAAGTCAGTTCGAGTTGCTTCCCTTAGATATTAAGGTAATATGAATGTTCACGAACCCTACACATTATATTAGGTAATTAATCTCTAATAGTTGGTGTTATTTGATTTTTTAAGAATATAATGTAAGTAGAAGTATATAATTAATATGAAAATAGGCTAAGCCTATGGAACGGGGAAGTCGAGTATATTGGAAAGGAACGACAACTCTAGGTAGAGATTGGTCGAGCACCTTGCGTAAACAAAAAGTGACGTCATTCTACTTCCTGTCAAGCGTTTATGCGCACACTTTATGCAGACGCTTTTCACAAAGTTAACCAAAGCGTTTGTATTTTTAAAATAAAGCTTCTTTTTTAAAAAACTTCGAATAGTTTGCTTTCTATTTCTTGTAAACAGATAGGAAAACATAAATATAAGTGAGTAATTATATTACGATGTAAAAAAATATTCCAACACGAGAACGAGAATTTAGTTGTTAAAAACAAAATGGCGGTCTCCATTCAATGATTTAGAAATGAGATTTTCGGCGATAGGTAATACATTTGAAATTGTTTTAATTCACATTGAACCTTTTCTCACGTACGCATTGTCTATAGCCGGACAAGGCCAAAGCCCGGGACCCGCTTCGCGGGCCCCGGTCTTTGACTTCCCCGTATTAGTTGTTACAAACAAAATGGCGGCCCCCATGATTTGGAAATGAGATTTTCGGCGATAGGTAATCACATTTGAAATTGTTTTAATTCACATTGAACCTTTTCTAACGTACGCATTGTCTATAGCCGGGCAAGGCCAAAGCCCGGGACCCGCTTCGCGGGCCCCGGTCTTTGACTTCCCCGTATAAGTCTGTAAAATGATTAATTTCAGTGAGAAACTGCGTCTAATGTACTTGAATATTCCGAACATAAAACTGTCTATAATTTAAGGTATCTAATATATAAGCATGACTTTCTATTTCTAAAGTGTAGGCACGTGCCTACAGTGCCTATAGGAAGCTACGCCAGTAGCCGAACATAGCCATAATATGGTGCGACGCCAAAACTCACTTCAAACACATCCCCATCTTTTGCTCCTCCCATTCCATTTAAGCACCGCCTCTTTGTATGAACCATACGTACTTTTATAGCTCTTTCCGTTCATTTAAGCACCGCCCCTTTTGTCTCATCCGTATTTTTATAGTTCCTCCCATTTCATTTAACACCGCCCCTTTTGTACGACCAATCCTTTTCAAGTTCAATCCTAATTCATTTAGGCACCGTTCCCTTTTCTTTCTCTAAGAGAGTCGTTACAGTACCGTAATTAGGTCACGCATTAAAATGTTGATACAGGTCAGCTAAATAAATTTGGCATTTGGTCATATCTAAGTACTGTATATTAATTCAAATAAATGTAAAATGGTTCACGGTCAAGAACGGTTTATAACGTACAATAGTTCAAACCGCATAAGAATCAGTACATTTTCGTACATTTTTACATTTTACTTTTTTTTACAAATTTTACAACCACAAGAAGAACATATTAAACAGTTGCAGACTTGCTATAAGGTGGCGTGGTCTTATTTTTTCTACGTTTGTAGATTTCACCCAATGGAAGAAAGAGTATCATCTGAATCATCCAACAGAACGGGGAGTTTCTTCTGAATAATTAATGCATCATGCCAAGAAATATAGGTCAAAAGTTAGCCCGGACACCTTCGCGAAAAAAGGATGACTGAATGCAGAAATATCGTTTTCTTACATATCGCTTTGAGATATACAACTCAGTCATGTCCAACTTTGGCGGACATGGCCTTATCGAGTATCTGATCAATTTTCAAGGGAAACAACTACAATTCAGGGGTTTATATACAGTCTACCTATTGTTACCCTCCTTGCTTGCGTTATGCTGACTTTATTAGGGGTCATAAAGTAATAAAGTCAGTCACGCGTAACAGATAAAATCTGTTATCTTAATTGATCCAAAAATCGATATTCCTAGATAGATAGATAGATTCCAATATACAAATGTAGGTCGGACAGGGTTTTTGTTTGGCTCATGAAAGCGTGTGGAAAGATAAAAAAAACGTAAAAATTGGATGTATACCGTTCCTCGAGCCTTATAAAAAGTCTACGACAGCAGAGGGAAAAGGGAGTAGATATCGGATTACCGTTTTTATGAAAGATTGTTTTGGGCCCATCCTTAAGCACCTCCCATAGTTTTTGAGTGAATTATTGTCAGAATAAGCTAAACTCAAAAGCATCAACACGTCCAAAAGGCAAATGCGGCCAAGTTCAGGTGCATCGTGCGTTCGTCCGTCAAAACATACTAGGCCAAGGGCCCATAATCGAAACCCTCCCCCCCTAGCGGGATTTTTGTAAACCTATATATTTTTGAAGCTTAGGGTATATGTTAACAAATTCCGGTTGTTGGACGATTAAGGGATGCTGGATAAGCAAACGGCGGGGCTGTTTCCATGGCAACCAGCAATATTTCTAAGATTTAGCTTTGTCGTAATAAATACGCAAAAATGTCGTTTATTTCAGTTATAAAATATACAAAATAGCTTTAAAATATTATCAATATAATTATTATATCCCAGGCATAGTTTGTTATTGATTTGCTCATTTGCATATTCGTGAATATTAATGAGAATCTAAAAATTGGGCTTAAATTGTTAAAATATGACCTTATATGGCAAATGAGTATCGTTTGTTCTTTCATTTTTATTTGAAAAGGTTTTAAATGACTAATAAATATTCGGAGATTGTTTATCTATTCATTTGCTATTCAATACACTCATTATATTACTTTAGTATAGCTAGAAAGTGGGTGGGGTAAACTGACCCCAAAATATAAAAACACCATTGTTTGATAAATAAATGGTTTTATGACAAATGACAAGTAAATTCGCACATACTTATTACAACAACATACTTTATGTACAAAATTGTTTGTTTGAAAGCAAAATACTACTGTGCCTGTGTCTGCTTTATACACCCCCCCCCCCCCCCCCCCCCCCCCGAAAATGGGATATTATATATATCACCAAGACACAGCGGAAATATCGAAAGGATCATGGTAAACTGAACAGTTACTACATTTGTCGCAATGTTATAAGTTCTTTATCAACAATCTTATATTGCATTTGTAATTAAGACTTATAGTCAACCACATAGATATGCGCAGAAGCAAACACTTGCATGTTAATGTCTCATTCTGAATAGCACTATCATATACTCTCATGGAATCACAAGCAGGTTTTAGGGTCGGAATGGCTACGATTGGTCACATATTTGTACTGCATAGATTAATTAGATTTAATTATTAATAACGCACTTTTAGCGATTGTTCTAAAGCTTTCGATTATTTGGTTTGCCGAAATATATGATACACACTTTATAATTCAGGGCAAAGAGGAAGGTTATATAAGGTCATTAAGTCCATGGATGTATTATCAAATTACAACCAGAGTAAAATTAAATAATGAGATCGGCGAATTATTCTATGGTCATCTTGGACTAAGACTGGGGGAAAGCTTGTCGCCTTTTCTATTTTCCATGTACCTTAATGATCTGGATGACCAACTTTTAAACGGAGCAAAAGGCATTGATTTACAGGTTTTATTAATGTAAGCCGAGGTCATCGTGGTATTTGCTAACTCATCAGAACTACAAAGTAATCTTAACATATTGGATGTATACTGTGACCGTTTGAAATTTACTGTTAACAAAGATAATTAATATATTCAGAAAAGGAGGGCGTTTGCCAACAGTTACCAAAGTTGTGAATAGGAAATCGTTAACAAATTTATGTATCTTGGAATAGTGTTTTCATCTGGAGAGTCCTTTGTAGAAACGCATAAAAGTAGCACACAAAAATGTGTGCATTTTATACACGGAGAATTAGGTCGATTAGATCTTCTCACTAAGAATTATGCAAGGTTGAAAGTTACTAATGAAAGCGAAAGGAACCAGATAAACATAATACATTTATACCAAATCATGTTTAAAGATATTGAAAAGAAACCGTACATCACTAATTGGGCATATAATGTTAAAGATACATTAAATGAACTAGTATCCCTGAAGCGTTGTACTCACAGGGTGTATGTAATACTAAACTATTTCTGTTATTGTTAAAACAAGAAGTTGAAGACATTGTCATGCAAGAATGGAATAATCGAGTACAAACGTCATCTTATTCCAGGGTGTTTAGGGTTTCTGCAAATTTTGACAACAGCATGTATCTAGTTAATGTAAATGTTCAAAAATTGCTCATAGCCATGACAAGATTTAGGCTTTCTTCTCATCCTTTAAGAATTGAAACAGGACGTGGTTTATTGATCAAGTTTTCAGGCCATATTTTCATGATTTTTGCAATTGTCTTTTGAAAAATACGTACATTGTACATGCAATGTTTATCCACTTCCTTACTTATAAACGACAACTTTTACTTTGAACAGCTGAAAATACTTTTTAAAACTCCGAAATCCAACTCAATTTTTAGGGCTTCCATAATAACGGGCAAAAATGTTAGCTGGGACCATTATATACGCATGAATAATGGTCCCAGATATCAGGGAGACTATCTCACCCTAGTCTCCCTCTAAGCCAATCCCTGCATAACCATCAGATAGACTACAATTTTCCTTACTGTTTGCCATCTCTACCTTAAATCATGCAGTTCTCATTTTCGTGTTTAGCATTAATACATGTTGACATTGTGGGATTTTAATAAAATGATCACTCAGTGATATTGGTTTAAATCTAATTACATGTAAATGTGTCGTATTTCACTGTTAGTTATGTGAACTACCTACTTGAAACTGAAACAATGTTGAAAATTGACAGAACTGAAAGAAAACAAAATTAATGATATTTGTAACTGGCCATTGTGACGTGTGAAAAATCGTTGCCTATCGCTTGACCGTCAATGACACACTGATAAATGGCTTCATGATCACCAGTATCATTGAGCGAATATTGCCTTAGTAGATTTATTATGAATATTGTCATGATGGTCATTTATTATTCTGCATCAACTATTACAGTGAATATTGTCATGATATTTTGAAATTTTCTAACTTCCTGACCTACTGATTATTTCAAAGAAAATCACTTCAAATGTGAGGTATGGAGGTCCGTTGTTGACCCTACTTTTGTTAATATTTTGCAAACGACAAAATCTATTTACGGTAAGAAATCAAGCTATAGTGTTCTTTCAATTGTAGCCTATACAACCCTCTCAGATCAAGACAATACACTAATCTTCAATCAGGTTCAAGTCTGTATGCGTGACAGCAATAGATTCACATGAAAAGTACCATGCATTATAATGCTTGAGAAGCCTCCTTCTTCATTTCTACACGTATCCTTTCTCTCTCTTGATTTATACAGTAATATTATTTTCCCATTGTGTTCCTGTCTAAGTTTTTTCTTTTTGTTTCCTAATTTATTTTTACTTTTCGATCACAAGACCCATATCCCTATCTCTGTATGATTTAATCTTTAATCTATTTTATACATACCAATAGTTAAATTGTTGAATAGTTCTTGAAATTTAACTGGAAGTCTATCCAAGGAGAAGAATTTAATTAGAAGTTCTGTTTTCCATTCCAATCCTTTCCAAAATTGATGTAAATTTGTGTACAATTACCTATATGTACAATGTATCATAGACAGGAATAAATATGTTTAAACGAATCGTAGCCTAGAATCAACCGACAAATAACAAAGCATAATTATGTGCAGTAATTTGAAATAGTTGATGGATGCATTACATATAACATAAAAATAAAAAAATCCTGAAGAAGCAATGCGGCGAAACGTAGATATAATAAATTAATCGTTTTCATGTTTCGTGTTTGGTGATTTTTCATCTTTATTGATTACATATAACATGTATTTCAAAGTAACCAGAAATAATAAAAGTGTTAAGAAATTGTTCTTTTTTGTTAGCTCACCTGATTGATCAGGTGAGCTTTTAAAGTCTTCACCAATCCTAATAATATTTACAGTGAATGTGTATGACCTAAAGGTCTTTGATGAGATTGATTATGGGCGAAATTTAATTGGTACATGCTGTTATGGGCCCTTATATGAGATGAAAACTATATTACCTGGTCATTGATTAAATTGTCTTTGTTTTCAGGTAAGCGATCTAGGGCAATCTTGGCCCATTTGTTTCAGATATTATCTAAATAATTATATCCAGTGCTTTCTGCAAATTGTTGCCCTATATACATGAATAACTGAAATATTAGTTTTTACTCTTTTTTACAGTTAAAAGGGACATAATTCTTGTTATTTTTAGTTCAGAGTTATCTTTTCCTTTTCAAATATGTATATTAATATAAAATATAATGATCTTAAGCAATGTGGGTTGAGAACTTGGTCATTTTGGACTCCATAATCTCTTGTATACAAAAATTTAAAAAAAATGAAATTTCGAAATCAGGGGGAGATAATCAATCGCATACTGTAGGCTTAATCAGCACCTATATTTCGTCCAACAAGTGACATTCGATGGGGGATATATTAAGCTTTACAATGATATATGTGTCATAAAATCCCGCTAGGGGGGGACCTAGGGTACAGGTAGCCCATACTCTATACGGTTCGCTTAGGCAATGACACAGCAAACGGCAAATTCGAAAGCATTATTTTTTATTTTAACGTGCAGTCTTAATTAAAATAAGATTAGACCAACACTTACTGTCGCCATGAACGAAAAGTACTTAATCAGAGAAAATTTGTAAAAATTGGGTCAACATTTGTGCACATTTCGTGAATCACGTCAAACCTGGTAAGTAGGTCACTGAGACCGTTTTGTCTCGGTCACGGAGTGTGTTGATTTTATACTTACCTAATGACATTGTCTTATCTTTTTCAGACGTTACAGAAAGGAGTTACTTATATGGTGTGGTGATAATTTTGACATAATAAAGTTTAGCACGTACTGTAGTTCAAATGTGAATTACGTCCAGTTACTTAATATCTCTATGAATGTATATATTGACTCGAAATGCTTTATCATAAACTTTGCATGAAAAACAACATTTAGTCGCAAATTGTAAAAAATCTATATTGTGTACGTGCTGTTGACTTAGTTGATATAATACTCAAGACAGTTATTTCAGATAGAGTGGGGCTATAGTATTGTAGATCATGTCTGACAACTGCTGTCCGCAATCTAATAAAATCCTTATTTGACATTTTTTTAAAATATGTTTTTAATCGCGAACTTAGTTCTAGAATGCTGTTCACGATTTGTGAATCGCAGACGATTTCCTTATTTTATTCTAATTTTTTGAAAATGCACTATTGTTGGCACGACTTGTGTGTTGTATATGTATACACGAGAGGCTCGATGGTCAAATGGTAACGCGACGGACTAGAGCTACTATATGAAAAGTTGTGAGTTCGTATCTTGGCTCCGCCTTACGATATTTCAAGGACGCTTTTTCAGTGTCCCCACCCCCCTATCAAGCCCAGTTTGTGTTTAGACAATCACAGGATTAAGGTGAATATACGTGCTTTACAAATAAAAAATACTTTTTACTAAACTGTATTACGATATGATAACCAAACCATAAATTGTCCATCAGGCCTAATTTTATTATTGTCTCATTTATAATTTCACTTGAATGTATGAAACTAAGTTTATTATAGCAACCAGCGTAAAACATCTTGAACGTCATTGGTTGTTTTTGAACTTAGATTTGACCAGTGGCATTGTTTCAAAATAATTATTTTGCGTTGTACCAGGTACATTAATTTATCAAGTGCACTTATATTTATGGGCAAAATCCACGGAAATCCGGTAGGTAAATAATCAAGGATAAAAATCGAGATCACAGCATAATTTATAAATTTGTGTATGAAGTTCATAATATGGTAGTAACATGGTCACTTGGTATAAGTCGTACGGTCACAACGTTCAATTTGTCATTCTGTTAACATCACAAATGAGTTTTTGACCTCAATGGTCATGTGAAGCCCGATAGACTAGTGACATCAGAAAATATGTGTATGGCTTGATCAAATACAGTCTTCGCGCCTATGCGTTTTCATTCGTATAAAAGATAATACTAATTGATGTAAGTAGGTATCTGGTTATATACAGTCAAACCTGTGAACAAAATTAATGCAACCCGTTGAAATACATAATATGGCCTTTATTGATAGATGGCCATTATTTGTAGGTTAGTTTGTAAATAATCAATGACGGTTTTGAAAAACAAGAGGGCCATGATGGCCCTATATCGCTCGCCTGAGCATTGTAACATTAAAGGATAATTAAATCAAGGAAAGTTATTTGACATGGTAAAGATTTATCTACCCCGACTGTTCAGTAGTTGCTGAAATCAACTGACCCCCAGGACCGGACCAATATTGACCATGGGGCCATAATTTGAACAAAGTTAATAGAGATCCACAAGAAAATGCAACATCCGAAATATCTAAGCCCATGGTTTAGGACAAGAAGATTTTTTAAATTTTCCTATACAAGTCTACATAAATCAAGTGACCCCCGGGGCGGGGCCAATATTGACCCTAGGGAAATAATTTGAAAAAACTTGGTAGAGGTCCACTGTACAATGCCACATACAAAATATCAAAGCTCTAGGCCTAGTGGTTTGGGACAAGAAGATTCTTTTTAAATTTACCTATAGAAGTCTTTATAAATCAAGTGACACCCGGGGCAGGGCCAATTTTGTACGGTGGCATAAAGGGGACATAGGAAATATTTTATTTACCGCGTGTGCACGTAGTAGCTACGGCGTGCGCACGTGATATCTACTGCGTGCGTACGTGAAAGCTACTGCGTGCGTACGTGAAAGCTACTGCGTGCGTACGTGATACCTACTGCGTGCGCACGTGATATCTACTGCGTGCGTACGTTAAAGCTACTGCGTGCGTACGTGAAAGCTACTGCGTGCGTACGTGAAAGCTACTGCGTGCGTACGTGATACCTACTGCGTGCGCACGTGATAGCTACTGCGTGCGCACGTGATAGCTACTACGTGCGCACGCGATAGCTGACCAATAAGAATACGTGTCAGCTCTGCCATTTTGATGATGGATAGGGAATCTGACACTTATTCTTATTGGTCAGCTATCGCGTGCGCACGTAGTAGCTATTGCGTGCGCACGTAGTAGCTATCACGTGCGCACGCAGAAGCTATCACGTGCGCACGCAGTAGCTATCACGTACGCACGCAGTAGCTATCACGTGCGCACGCAGTAGCTATCACGTGCGCACGCAGTAGCTATCACGTGCGCACGCAGTAGGTATCACGTGCGCACGCAGTAGCTTTCACGTACGCACGCAGTAGATATCACGTGCGCACGCCGTAGCTACTACTATTTCAGAGATGTACTTCAATATATTACAAACATAAAACAGGGTTTAATAGCCACCTGACATTTTTGCTATGCGTCCTAAAAAGTGGCGTTGTTCAATAATTACTGAAAGTACATAACTAAAATGAGTTTTTATCAATAGCTAATGATTCAATGTACATTTCTACACCAGTAAAATAATATTTGATGATTAACAAGTATCTATAATTCTCACCTGAACTTATGCTAATTCCATTAGCCAAAATAATGTATCATAATATCAAAATTAATTCAAACTACAATGTCCAACAATAACTTCAATATGTCATTGAGGGTTTCCATATTTTGAATTTTCATTATTAAATGTTTTTCCATGTTTATTTTCAATTCTTAACACAGTCCTCAACTTTCACACAGTGAATTTTCTTCCATGTGTGTTTAGGCTACTGTGTAGTACATAGTGTAAACACGCGTGTGGAGGATTTTTGTGAAATGTGAATATTGAGGACTGTGTTTAGAATAGAAAATAAACATAGAAGAACATTTAAAACATTGTAGGTTAAATTAATTTCGACATTATGATACATTATTTTGGCTAATGAAATTAGCATAAGTTCAGGTGAGAATTATAGTTACTTGTTAATCATCAAATATTATTTTACTGGTGTAGAAATGTACATTTAATCATTAGCTATTGATAAAAACTCATTTCAGTTATGTACTTTCAGTAATTATTGAACAACGCCACTTTTTAGGACGCATAGCAAAAATGTCAGGTGGCTATTTTTTCACAAATTTGTGCTGTGATGATTCCCCTTAAAGGCTGTCAGCAAAAACAACTAGAACTATCACAGAGTGACTTAAAATACCCCCACATACCGCCTTGTCACAGATGTATGGCTTCTAGTTGTACAAAATCTGTGGGATAATCCAAGCTTGTTATTATAATGATGGTGATCAGCTAATTTAAAATCCCACAATAGATAACTAAAAGACAAGCGAATTTATGGCCATTTTTGAGAATTGATATTCAAGTGTGACCATGACCTTGGAGATATATTGACGTAATTCTATCGCATGTAGTCTGGTTCCCGTCGTACTATATGCTACGTAATAGTACGTAGTGTAAGGGGCAGGTAATCCAGGCTATATCGCATGACACACCGTCCTATGATGGTGAACCAATGTACCAAGTGATTTTAAAATCTCACAATGAATGACATAGTTATGGCCCGTACAAGCTAATTTATGGCCATTTTTTACCTTTGAACTCTTAGTGTGACCTTGACCTTGGAGATATTGGAGCAATAGTGCTCAGGTGAGCTATAGAACGAGGATTTGCCGAAGTCCTTGTAATTATCTTGTGCTGAGGGCAAGATTTCCTTATCTACAACTCACCAGTAATGGTAGATTATATTCTCACGGCTTGATCGGCATCATTTTCGTCAATATGACTTCAATATTCAATAAATCTACATGATGATTTTGCGGGAAAAGACGTTGCGCGTCGTTGAACAAACTGTAATTTTATGACGTTGTTAACACGATTCTCTTAGTAAATCACATGCAGACGATCCAACGTTGCTCCCGTTGCAGATAACCCCATACAAGATAAGATTTACCAGCAATGCTATTATTAGTAACTTTTACGGATTTTTCTATCCAGTTAGTGAGAAAAAGATTACCAGATTAAGATTAAGACAAACCTTGTTGATTCTAATTTCTGCTTTGATCTTTTAAGCTCTGCATTTTCATTTCAATATTCTGTCAGTCTGAAATAAGGTTTGATAGAACTTAACTTATTTATCAACTATATTTCAGTTATATACAATGGCCGGTTCACTTAACCAGTATATTCTAACCAGTACTAACTTACCCTTCCACTAGGAACCAGCAACTTCTCTACATCTGGAGGAAAATCATTATTGTTGTCAAATTTTCATGGAAGGGTATATATGACCTGTCTGCTTTGATCCATAGATGCCAAGGGAAATTTCCGCTGTTAGTCCGCTAGGAATGTCACAAATCAGAAGGGCCAGAGGTAGCCAGTGGTGAGAGGTTAATTTATGTAGAAAATGTATGGAGGGAACTTGAGAGGTGACCATTCAAGGAGGTTTCACTGTATATGATGAAGAAAAAAATCTTGAATCATGTTGAAACTTGAATTAACAAAATTTAAAATTTATTTAAATACATGGATCTTTTAGTTCAACATTCAATTCACCTGGTTTCTAATTCTTGTAACTGTCTTCACACTAAGTTCCAGCATTTGTTCTCGATGATTTTCTTGTAAATCATCGACCATAGCCTCATGCCTCCTCTGTACGTCACATATCTGTTCAGCTATCTGTTATAATGTAATAACATACATAAGATCAGACCTTTCATTACTGATATGATTTATCATCATATTTCATACAGAATACATCCTATTGATTGGTTGAGCCGGGTCACATGTTGACTTAATATTTTCTCTTTTAAGGTCTGAAGCAATTTATACCCAGTCAGCAATCATAGTTTTAACATAAACTCCAAAAGACTTTAAGTTTGGTTAACTAAATTAAATCAATTAAATTTAATAAATTCATTACATGATTTATCATTGTCCTGATACGGTTTGATACACAGCAGTAATAAAAGTACATGAAGCTAAATTACCCTTTTCTCCATTGTAGAACTGAGATCAGCTTTCCTATAAAATACAAAAATAGATTGATATTAATATTACTTAACAAGAATTCTGTACCAGAATACTGTCATTCTCAACTTATGCAGCATAAATAAGCAACAAGACCATCCTTAGATATTTGGGGGGTCTCAAACAGGGTTTTCATTCAGTTTTCCTGTAAAAGGCCAAACCTTGATTGAAGGAGGCTTTCCATGCTCATTTCCAAATGTTGTAAATGATATATTTGAGATTTCTAGGCAGCCAGTTTTCGTTTCTACACAGTCAATTTGGTCTTAAGTCGCCTCTTATTGATAACACTACTCTCAGGTAGCAGTGTTCCATATAAAAAATCATTTTCCAAACCTACCTATACATTTAAAATTCTCTGGGTAGGATTACTGCAAACAAACATACTCTAAGGAGAGCCAAGACTTCTAAAAAAAGATTTACAGAAAAGAGAAGTCTGTGGCTGTAGTCCAGTGGACGTCATGTAACCTGGCAGGCAATCTGGCTTAGAATCTCCGTCGCGGCAGGACATACCCTTCTATTACAATTTAACAATAAGTCGAATTTCCCTCCTGGCTGAAAATAAGTTTGTTTGGTGCTAAAATTCTGGGTTGGAGCACTCCAAACAAACTTATTTTTATTTTCAGCCCCATATGCAGAGGAGTTGCCAGCTCCTCGTGGAAGGGTAAATTTATACAAATCAGATCAAAAGCAGTAGTCCCAAGAATTTCAGCTGATTTTTTTACCTACGTCTCATACACAGGTGCTACCTATACACAATTGTTTACAGTAATTTAACTTGGGTTTTATGTATTTTCTACATGGGAAATAAATTGGTAATAAATTGATAAGTCTTGGGATACCCTGTAAAAATCTGGTGCTCTTGTGATCCCGGGACCTCATTATTGGGGAACCAACCCTGTTACTATTTAAAACAAGTACAAACCTTCTCTCTATGTGCTGCATCAAGGTCCATTTCTAATTTCTTCACCTTAGTGACAGCTGACTGGTATTGCTCCATTATCTCCTCAGCTAACTTTCCTTGTTCTTCATTCTTAGCCTGTAAATGGTGATAGACATAATCTTTACTTTGTTTAAATAGCAAACTGATTGATTGAGATTTCATTTTATTGGTTTAATAATACAAAATCATGCTAATTGGTGCACTTTTCTGATTTTATGATGATTTTCTAAAAAAAAAAAGGAAATCAAATTTAAAAAACACGGAAATGGAGTTACCTCCCTTTGTATGTGACGTGTAGTCATTTGAGTACTTTGGGAAATCGCTTGGGTGGCAATAACATTTGAGATATTTACAGTTTCCAGTTCCGTGATGTGGTCATGTGAACATTTGCCCCCCAGTAGAAATGGTAGGTAGGACATGTGCCCCCAAATGTTTATTTTTCAAGTATTTTTTAAAACCAACGTGATATACAACTGTATAACGTTTTTTTTTGTTTTTTTTGTTGGGGGGGGGGGCAAATGTCCACATGATCATTTTTTCACTGGGGGGGGGGGGGCAAATGTCCGTATCCCTAATGTTATACATACAACTCACAGGTATGTGCTTACATTATGCTATTTTTCTAGACCATGGTGTCACCTAAGATAGACCATAGTGTCACCCTATACCATTCATTCATTCATCCCCCCCCCCCAATATCTAAGGATGGTCTTGTTGCTTATTTATGCTGCATAAGTTGATAATGACAGTATTCTGGTACAGAATTCTTGTTAAGTAATATTAATATCAATCTATTTTTGTATTTTATAGGAAAGCTGATCTCAGTTCTATATGTCGCTGCATATAACCAGAGCCAGAGGGAATATATCGTCTGTATTGCTATTCAGTATTGGACATGTCGGTAAATGTGAAGCCATCTAACGACTGTCGAACGTTGTGTAAGTCAGATACCAACCTCGTACATCGGCCTATCTGTGTAGAAAAGATCTGAGCTACGTGCTCTCGGTGTTCACGTGAATCCCGTGATATATAGCATATGTATATATGATGGATGATTGTCGAGAGCCGTGAATGTTAGATTGGTATATATGGCCCGTGATGGATGATTGTCGAGAGCCATGTTAGATAGGTATATATGGACCGTGATGGATGATTGTTGAGTGTCGTGAATGTTAGATTGGTATATATGGACCGTGATCGATGATTGTTGAGTGTCGTGAATGTTAGAGTTGGTATATATGGACCGTGATGGATGAATGTTGAGTGTCGTGAATGTTAGAGTTGGTATATATGGACCGTGATCGATGATTGTTGAGTGTCGTGAATGTTAGAGTTGGTATATGGACCGTGATGGATGATTGTTGAGTGTCATGAATGTTAGAGTTGGTATATATGGACCGTGATGGATGATTGTTGAGTGTCGTGAATGTTAGATTGGTATATATGGACCATGATGGGTGATTGTTGAGAGTCGTGAATGTTAGATTGGTATATATGGACCGTGATGGATGATTGTTGAGAGTCGTGAATGTTAGAGATGGTATATGGACCGTGATGGATGAATGTTGAGTGTCGTGAATGTTAGAGTTGGTGTACATGGACCATGATGGATGAATGTTGAGTGTCATGAATGTTAGAGTTGGTATATATGGACCGTGATGGATGATTGTTGAGAGTCGTGAATGTTAGAGATGGTATATGGACCGTGATGGATGAATGTTGAGTGTCGTGAATGTTAGAGTTGGTGTACATGGACCATGATGGATGATTGTTGAGTGTCATGAATGTTAGAGTTGGTATATATGGACCGTGATGGATGATTGTTGAGTGTCATGAATGTTAGAGTTGGTATATATGGACCGTGATGGATGATTGTTGAGAGTCGTGAATGTTAGAGATGGTATATGGACCGTGATGGATGAATGTTGAGTGTCGTGAATGTTAGAGTTGGTATATATGGACCGTGATCGATGATTGTTGAGAGTCGTGAATGTTAGAGTTGGTGTACATGGACCGTGATGGATGATTGTTGAGTGTCATGAATGTTAGAGTTGGTATATATGGACCGTGATGGATGATTGTTGGGTGTCGTGAATGTTAGATTGGTATATATGGACCATGATGGGTGATTGTTGAGAGTCGTGAATGTTAGATTGGTATATATGGACCGTGATGGATGATTGTTGAGAGTCGTGAATGTTAGAGATGGTATATGGACCGTGATGGATGAATGTTGAGTGTCGTGAATGTTAGAGTTGGTGTACATGGACCATGATGGATGAATGTTGAGTGTTATGAATGTTAGAATGGTATATATGGACCGTGATGGATGATTATTGAGAGTCGTGAATATTAGATTGGTATATATGGACCGTGATGGATGATTGTTGAGTGTCGTGAATGTTAGAGTTGGTGTACATGGACCATGGTGGATGATTGTTGAGTGTCGTGAAGTTAGAGTTGGTATATATGGACCGTGATGGATGATTGTTGAGTGTCGTGAATGTTAGAGTTGGTGTACATGAACCATGATGGATGATTGTTGAGTGTCGTGAATGTAAGAGTTGGTATATGGACCGTGATGGATGATTGTTGAGAGTCGTGAATGTTAGAGTTGGTATATGGACCGTGATGGATGATTGTTGAGTGTCGTGAATGTTAGAGTTGGTATATGGACCGTGATTGTTGAGTGTCGTGAATGTTAGAGTTGGTATATGGACCGTGATGGATGATTGTTGAGAGTCGTGAATGTTAGATTGGTATATATGGACCATGATGGATGATTGTTGAGAGTCGTGAATGTTAGATTGGTATATATGGACCGTGATGGATGATTGTTGAGAGTCGTGAATGTTAGATTGGTATATATGGACCGCGATGGATGATTGTTGAGTGTCGTGAATGTTAGATTGGTATATATGGGCCGTGATGGATATATACATGTTTTCTTTTTTCAAAAATGAATATCATATCTGTATACCCTAGCATAATAAAACTTTATGAAAGCATCATGGCCGTACTGTGTAAACCAAGTGAAAATCTTGGCTGTCTAGATTTAAACTCACTCACCCTTGTTAAAATGTCTGGTTCGTCATTATAGTCTCGACAACATTCTGGAGGTTCAATATTTTGGTAATCTCGGATGTTATGGACCAGTAAATTTCTAACAGTAATGTAATTTTATGAATCATAATTTTGAATAGATGAAATACAAAGTGACAATATGAAATTCATATTACAATTTTTGAAATTTTATAAAAAGTGCCTTATTTACATCTGTGACAATACACCTGAAGCACCCCCTGACTTTGGTTTTCTTTTTGTTGTTTACTACAATCGCGGTTTTACAAATTATTACCGCAACACGTAATGAATGGCTTTTAGTGCATTCAGGTTGTGATAAGTACCTGTTAAGTTACTATTTATAGAATATAGACTATATTGTATCACGAAGTGCCCGGATAGCCGTAATATGGCGTCAGCAGCAATTGCGACATTTTGCCCCATGATTTGGAGAGCGTATAAAACTAAAACACTCCAGATATCATGTCACAATGCTTCGCTTCTGTTGAACTACTAAACACAAATTTTACAGACGAAATTTTTAGCCGATTTTGGACTTCTCGTTTGTCTTAATTTTCTTATCAGTTGGAACATCTTGGTAACAAATTGATATTAACTACATAATGGTATACGTTTAGGTATATCTGCAACTCATTTTGAAGTATCGTGTCTTATCTTCGTAAAACCTTTGGGAGGTAACAGGTGTCAATTGTCTTGTCGTATGTCACCGTAATAGCGGTCCTTTTCAAGTGTGACTTCAGTGAGAGCAGACAGATAGTTGTTCCAGTGTCGGAAGGCCGCTACTTAACACATTGCCATCTTATGATCCGAAAATTTAGTTCGGATTGTGCGTGAATTCAATTTTGGTTTATTCAATCGAACAACTTTAATCCGATCAAACGATTCACGGGTAGTTCATATTTTTTTTCGAAATACTTGTGAATAACAAAAATGTTCGCTACGAGTTTGTGCGTGTTGGCGATTGTCGCCGGAATTAACAGTGGTAAGTAAATGATTTCTATCTAATATGTTTTGTTTCACTTCTTTCGGTAAAATGACAATGCTTTCTACTGTACTGTCATTTTTATCAACTCATTATAGATAACATCCTTGTTCACTTTGTTACAAAAGAAACGTGTAGTATTATTTAGAGATGGTATTTGATGATAGAAAAAAAATGTTGTTGTATCAACTGCACAAGCGTTACCCTCTATCAGTATAAAAATATGAGAATATACGGCCATTCAAAGAAGACGCAGAATGTCCAATTTGCTGGATGTTGATGAAAATTGTTTTTTTTTTTCAAACATGTACAATGTACATAGAATGTTCATGTACAATGATTCTCTGGAAAGTATTTCTCGCTATAAGGTATATTTTAGCGCCTCCTATGATGTTTTGGCTAGTTATTTGGATAAAGATATTATGTTCGAACACTTACGGTTCCCACCACTGACTCGAACACATTGAAGGAAATCAATCCGTTAATCACGGAATGAAGGAAACATGTTTTTTATTGGTGTTCTTCCAATGAGCGTCGGAATGGTACGTGTAATGTCCTCACCATAGCATACGATTCTAAGTCCAATATAATCCAAAAGATTCAAAATATTGCTTGATGAAAACATCATTGCATTTCATAATCAAGACATAATACAACTTAATTCACATTCATTCACTTACGTAGATACAAACAAACAAACAAGCAAGATAGCTAGCAAGCAAGCAAGAAACAAATAAACAAACAAAGCACCAAACACCAGGAAACTGTCCTGTAGAAAATCCTCACATCGTTGCATGTTTTATATGGTTTCAGAATGTATTGACTGGTTACCGAAATGTCAAGAACTGGATGAGGTATATTGTAGCGCCCCCTATGACGTTTTGGCGAGTCAAGTCTGTGCTAAACGTTGCGGCCTTTGCGATGGTATGTTGCGGTTAAATTATTAAAAAAACATATCTTCTAATACATTGTATTGTCAACTTGAGATAATACTAGCGATAGTTAGAACTCGAAAGATTGACTGACTTTGCAAATGCAAGAGTGTAATTGTTTTACTTTTGGAATTTGTCTTTTCAGATTTGCCTTCTGGTATTGCGAAATGATATCACGGGGGAGTCGGCACTATTTCCCTTAAACAAATAAAAGCAACATATCATGTTATTCTTATAGTACGGAATCTAAGATAATCGTTTAAAAAACGTCAAAGACCGATGGTACCTAGACAATACAAGAACTTTGTCAATTACACTACTAAGTATACCAATGTTATTTCAATCCCAACAATTAACACCTGATTAAATTGCATTATCTATTATTTTATGATATACATGTCAGTGAAATAGTTCTTGCGACATCGTTTAATGTATGTATGTATTTAACAGATAACAACAGTATGAATAAGCGATCCCATGGACACCAACCTGACTGGATTGATCATTGTTGGGACAATAACGCGAATCACATCCAAGATCCATTCTGTAGTCTTCTTACAACAACAAGTAAGCCATCTTTTCATCCACTTCCGGTTTAGTTAGCATCTCTTTTATCTGTTTCCGGTTTGGTTAGCGTCTTTGATCTTCACTTGGATTTGCTTGTATTTCTGATCCGCTTCCGTTAGCGTTTCTGATCTACTTCCGGTTGAACTTTTATGGTTCTGACCTACTTTCGATTTCAAGCTTGATTTATGAATTCATACCTTAAATTCGATCTGAATTTAAAGCTTTCTGCTTAATATTTATAACCAACTATTAAGTACTGCAGCGAATGTTTATACGGGTACCAGTTTATTGTAAAACAATTTGAAACATTTTCAATGATGAATTCCAATAGCAATCTTGAGCTCTTGTCAAAGTTTTTAAGAGACCAATTGCACTGTTCTTTTATCTATTGCACTATTTATTGCTCTAAATTCTTCCGATGCATGTTCTTCAAGCTATGCATGTTTAATGGGATCTTTGCTTTACTTTAATAAGCTTGTAAAATCCCATCTATACAGGGGAAAACTTTCTACAAGTGGATTTGTCCAATAATGTCGTTAAATATGTTCTCATGTATTATTTTCTCGCTTGACTTATTTGCAGCTACACCAAAGCCAACTACTCGTAAGTCCTTATTGTATTCTCTATGCAGCCTCATTGGTGATAAAGATACATATAATTTCGCCTTATTGTCAAACATTGAGGGATCATTTTGTTCATCTTTTTACATTATGTAAAACGCATTTCTTCAACATTCAACCTCACCGTTGATTTACTAGGGGAACTAATCTAGTTATGGGAAAGGTCCATGAAGCTGTTTCATTGGTCAAATTTAAGAAAGATTCCAGCTGCAGCGAATTAGATTCTTCCGATTAAAATACTTGTGTCCGTCTAGCCGTGAATAAAAACTTTGTTCGGTATGGCTTTTTGTACAAGCGCTGTAGTGAAACCATGACATCCAACCAGCCAAAAAGATCACTGGCTGAAGTGACGTCATACATTATAATCTTCACTTACTTTCGACCATTATGAGGGGGTACTAGTATTCCTTAATCCTTAGTATATAAGTATAAATACCTGCGAAAGAGACATTACTCTTCTCGAAATGAAATCATTTTCTAGTGGCTTCGCTGATTTGTTTTAGCTTTTCTTCTAAATATCTGAGTGCTTTTCTATTTGAATGTTTATTTCTGCATTTGTTAGTAAGATATTTTTGTCGTAAATGATGTTGATTTTTGTACCCACCATACTTCAGCAACTACAACACCACCTACCACAACACCTGCTCCAACAACTACAACAACAACTGAGCCTACAACAACAACAACTGGTTAGTAACATAGTTGCCATAGCAAAGAAGTTATTTGTCACAGAAAAATACATTTACATTGTAGCTGTGAACAAAGGCCACTATTGGGAAAGTCAAAATGCCCTTGTTCACAGGTGGCCCTCATTCGGAAGTCATTTTGTTCTAAGTAATCAATGATAGTCTTTAAAAGAATGACAGGGTGACCTTATATTTGGAGGTGGTTGCCAGCACAGGTTTGACTGTATAAACAAATTCGTACTAAAAGATGGTAACTTGTTGATTGAGACGAGGACACTGGTAACCAAGGGGTTCATGTCTTAAACGCAGTCGTCAAAGAGACATGTGCGGTACACAGAAATCGAACTCACGAGCCCAATGTCCATGAACAACACGTTTTCCATCTAAGTTATGTCGTCGGACTATGGCAATGTATTACTACATGTATGTTGCTATTGTACTTCATAATAAGCTTGTAGTTACATCGTAATTTTGTTTCTGGTTCCCCAACTTACCCTACTTTTCCAGCGACCCTGGACTTTGTCACGGTTAGGTCTAAGGCACGGAACATCTGATTTTCTTATTTGTCCCCTTTCCGCACGCTTTCAATAACTAAAAACCTTACCTATCTTTAAATGAGCATGTACCCAGAAACCAACATGTTTTACGCCTAAGTAAAAAACAACAACATGTCCTTACTGATGTTTTAATATAAATGTATTTCTGTATTTTCAGAGGCAACCACTACAACAACGGGTATGTGTTCACCTTGTTAAGCTAATATATTAATATTAAGTTTCTCTGGGTTACTTACATTTTTATCATTCCATTAAAACAGTATATTGTTCTTCCTTGTTTTCATTTACCTTCATGTTTTAAAGTCATTGATGATTTTAAAAGAATGGCTTTTATTCGTGTGGATTAGGCCGTTAACATATGTTTGACTGACCAGAAAACTATAATTTAAATATACGTATCGGCACATACGACGTCACTCTACATCTCACGTCAATTCATATTGCATCATTGTATAATATTCATGATTTCAAATCTACATTCCAGTGCCCACGACAACAACTACTGGTAAATAGAGAACTTTGATATTTTTCATTTAGCTCGCCATTAATTAGACTCGCTTGATTTTCAACCAAGTCAATACAGCAGCTTCTTGGTACCAGTCAAGAACTTCCATTGTCATATATGTCAGTGTTCTGAACATTCACTTTGAAGTCTATTTAATGGTCTACTTTACTTCTTGCGCATGCGTAGCACAACCAAGAATCTATGTATTGTTGTTCTAATTCGTTACCTAATTATCTAATACTTACCGTTTCTGCTTCTGTAAACCAGGGTGCTCAGTAGACGACAAAAATTGAGGTTTAAACTTACCATTAGCTGATAATAATTTGGAGAGTCAGCACAATTTCCTACTAATGTGACAATACATTTGACAATAAATTCGGTAGAAATTTCCAAGAGTAAATAGCTTCACCTTGCTAATTAAAATGACATTTTAAAGGTCAAATGAAAGCCCTGGTACATGTTCGTTTCTCAGCAGCGACATCCTTTAGGATAGCTTTATAATAATGTCATCTGCTTGCTTGAATATTTTTTTCGGCATTTTTATGTCCTGTGGAGCATTGTCTCTTGGCTTGCTTTGCATGACGTATTGTTCTAAAAGAACGTATGATTTGCTTTAATCACGTGATATATTTCTAATTCTATTTCCGCTTTTTTTCACGTGATTCTCTATAAATAACTTCTCGCATGTTGGGTATGCAGTCTTAGAATCTTTCTCTTTTATTGCATGTTTATCGCAGAGGCAACCACCACCACCACTACTACTGGTATGTTAAAAACACATATTTTGTTCTCATTCATAACAATGTCAGTAAGGAGTAAAGAATACTTTGCTTATCTTTGCTTATCTTTCAAGGTTTTCATCCGTCAATGAAATCAACACAAGAATTCACTACGGGCATAGTTCATTTTAAGATTTAGAATAAATGTCAGCCTATTTCCATTTTTTTGTCCCGTTTAGTCATTCGGCATGATTTTATAATTACCATAAAATCAAAAGTCAATCTAATATTTACCTTCTCCAATGCATGCCGCATTTACTGCATGAACCACTCTTTGTGCATGAACTATTTCATCATGTCAACACACGCCACTTGCATGTTTAACCGGAAACCATTTTGAATGCATGACGTCATAATGGTTAGCCAATCAGGTGGTAGTTTATTTATATGTGCATTGCATGTTGCTTATTCATTTCCTTCAGAACCTACTACTACTACTACGGGTATGTATTATTTCTGTTGGATTTTTCCTTCCATATTCCACAAAACACTAAGAAACAGTCAATACAAATATTGTACGAAACCAAAATGTTATTGTTAATTAGATTTTAACCAATAATGGAAGTATCGTTCATTTAAACTGTTGAATAAAGTTTCAAAATCACACCGACAGCTATTTTGAGACACCCAAAAATAAATCCAAAATTATTTTTACGATTTCATTATTCACTTTGCTACATGATCGTGTCTTGCTTTGTCTTTAGTACATATTCATATTATACCGACGTCCTCTTTTTCGCGATGTTAAAAATATTCCAATTTTCCACAAAAAAGAACAATACTTTTTTCTACACAAGTATTCGCCCTTCCCCCCCCCCCCCCCCCCCCTGCCTGTGACTATCTCTCTAATCAGGTATATGGTATATTTCATATTGCATGTTTGCTATCTATTTCTTCAGAGCCACCTACCACCACCACCGGTATGTAACTTACCAGAATATATACATGAATTATAACTGTAAATCTTTGTTGATTTAACTATCCAAGTTTTTACAATTTATGACGTCATAGTGGAACATCATATTTATCCAGTTGAAAGTACTGTATCTGGACGTTGAATTTGTACTGGCTTAAATTTGTCAACGTATGGTCTCGTTCGTACATAGACATGGTCTGGTTCCCTGCCTACTTTGGTTCCCGGAATATCGCTGGAGAGTAGTGTCAGGGGCAGGTAACTCCAGACTTAAATAGACAATGCTAAGCGCGTTTGACGCAATATAACAACGGCTTTTATTTGATGGAATTCAAATATTCTAATTACAAATGTCAACCATCTGAAAGTCCTAGACAAAGTACATGTACTTCAGTTTAAGATAACACACAACTTGAAATAACCTGGTGATTGGTTTCTATATATGAGACACCCAAAAATAAATCCAAAATTATTTTTACGATTTCATTATTCACTTTGCTACATGATCGTGTCTTGCTTTGTCTTTAGTACATATTCATATTATACCGACGTCCTCTTTTTCACGATGTTAAAACATATTCAAATTTTCCACAAAGAAGAACAACATTTAGTATTCGCCCCCCCCCCCCCCCCCCCTGTCACTATCTCTCTAATCAGGTATATGGTATAGTTCATGTTTGCATGTTTGCTATCTATTTCTTCAGAGCCACCTACCACCACTACCGGTATGTAACTTACCAGAATATATACATGAATTATAACTGTAAATCTTTATTGATTTAACTATCCAAGCCTGGCAAATATCACAATATCACAAAGTACATGTACTTCAGTTTGACACACAATTTGAAATAACCTGGTGATTGGTTTCTATATACATGTAATATGTTTGTTTGTTATCTATAAATTAGTACAACCCACAGTCACTGTTATATTGCAGCCTATTGGTGATTGTGCATAATTAGTTCAAACGTTTTTGCGTTTGTTATGCATTTGGCATTCGATAAAACTAGGATTCAAGACTCTGCATTAGTATGTTATATCATATTAAAGTCAATGCATTGAAAGTATTGACGGAATATGATATTCCATAAAATCCAGTTAAAATTTAAACATCCTACGGTTTTGGTAATCTGGTATATGTGACTGCTTTGAATACAAAAATATTTTCAGAGAAAGTTTCAGTACAAAATTGTAATCTGTAATAATAGGTTGTAACTTCTTTTTAACAATTTTGTATGTATAGAATATTAATCCGTATTTCATATATTTTATTTATTCATTTACACAGAACCAACAACAACTACGACAAGTAAGTTATATAAATTGTAGCTTATATATGCATGAACTCACTCTTGTCTCGAAGAAGGGTTTGGTAATTGTAATGTTTACAGCTGCATGCGCAAATTAGTGAGCTTGGTTTATTTATTTTACGATACATGAAATGCCTTCAACTTTGAAATGCATGATAATTATATATTATGGAGTAAACAAGAAACAGTCTAGAGAAATGTAGCTACCGGATATAGATGCGCAGATATTTGGGGGGGGGGGGCATTAACCAATTGTAGTGATTTTATGATATGCCAATTACCCGAATATATACATGTACTAGTATATACATTTTGTATAAGAGAATTACATACGAAGAAGAGTTTTACATTTAAAAAATATCCGTATTAGTATTTAAATGGTAGTGTAAAATATCCAAAGAAAACTCCATTTCGTGTTTTTCTGAGTTTTATTATCATCGAACAAGTCCTATAAACAATACTCGGGCCTAGGAACCGGGGTTATGGGGATTAGCACCCCCATGGTAATGGTACTAGTAATCAAAAGAGTCATAAGATTCTCTTCTCCCTATTGTCAGCCAAATTCCAAAATTACCTCCTCCCCCTCAATCTGAAATTGATTCCTCCGGACCTTATAATTGTGTATTAAAACATGTGTATTCTCATTTTATAATTATATACTCACATTGCATGAATATGTCTTTTTATCGCATATCTTACATATATTTGGTGTCCAATAACCTGCATGCCCATCTATGTAACCTTGTACAGATTTTTCTTTTATTTATGCATGTTTCCATGTTATTGCTCTTTGCTCAAAATAATATTGCATGTGCATGGACTTTATACACAACCCTGTATCCATTTCCGGTCAGATATCTTTTCTAAACTGGTTCCCGTTCCATGTTGCAATGCACGAAAGGTCTCTGAATAGCAAGATTCAACGCGAACCAGTTTAATGTCTTTTCTTGTTTGTGAAAAACTGGTTTCCGTTGATTTCTGGCTTTTAAACGACCTTTGGTGCGCTGAAACGTAGAACGGAGACCAGTTTATATTTACTTGATAATTCTGGATAGTAATTTCGCAATAGAAATTCAATTCGCAACTTTTCGGACAATACTTAAAATGATGTCTAAAAATTTCAATGTTCCGAATAATCTAGCAAATTTATTGGCTGCCGGATTCTTTGCAACAGCTAGTTAGTCTTTTCTACGATTCTTACGCATGCTTGCATTCGGGTGTCTTACCATTCTGATTTCTATTTGGTTTGGTGACCACGCAATACAAGATTTGTTCGGATCTTGAGACAGTTTTACAACAAGTGTAAAATTGTGCATGCTGCCATTTCTGACATTCCTAAATTTCTGCTAATTATTTTAATAGTGCCTACAACAACCACTGAACCACCAACTACCACAACAAGTAAGTCACGTGACATTGCGTATTCAGTGACGTCACTATTGGGTTTTATTTCTAATACCGTAAATATATTATATTATAAAGCATTTAAATATACATATATAAATATTTGTACATGTAAAATCAAATAAAGATTAATAATAAACATGTAAATGGAATACTTAATAATTTACAGAAATGTAATGTGCGTTACTTCCTATTGAACGTGTGATTACGTTCATTTCATATGCATGTCCCAGTTGTGACTTGGACCAATATTTATTGCAAATAAAAATGATGAAATGGTGAAAATTTAATGAGTAAATTTATTGATATGTCGTATGCATGAACCTGACTTATTAACTTCAACTTAACGCGTGCAGTAATAGAATGCCTTTAATTTATTCATTTTTAATGTTTTAGCGTTGCCCCCAACTACTACAGAAAGTAAGTATTTATTTTGTTCCCAATGATTATAGTTCACTACTTTGTAGCAAAACATGTATTTGTTAAATAATGGATGTTGTTCAGAGGTGCCCGGCCTTCATTGGCATACATGTAATTACATAAACGAGATATTTCTAATATCCGAAGTCTGACGGAATGTCCCGATTGTGTCCGAATTAACGCAAACTACACGACAAATGTTTTGAACATGTATTGAGGAAGTAACACAAATGTGATCTATCTGTTTAATAGACGGATTATCTCAAATATGTCCGAATTCATACGAGCTACCGGAAAAGATACATCCGAAGCTTACATTTATTATCAAAAGTAACGTGGATTTACATAATAACTCGACTATATCAGAAATTATACGAGTTTCTATCGTACAGCATGTATTTAAATACATTTGTAGGTTCATGATCTTTATTTAACTGCTTTTTTTCGAATTTCTCGGAATGGCCCGATTTTATCCGAACTTATACGAGTTTCTGGTGGACTGCATGTATATAAAAGGAAACATGAGCGCCATTGAACTACTTATCCGAATTTTACGGAATGGTCCGATTTTGTCCGAATACACACGATCTTCATGATTTCAGGAAACTGCTTCTATGAAATGTACAACGAGAGCGACATCACAGACACCGACTTTGGAACTGATATCCAGCTTGTCCAGAATGCCAACATTACCTTGAATGATTCAGTCCATCTACTTGGTAACATCGATTTCTGTCAGAGCATGTGCGCTCAGTCCTTCCTTAATGACGGCTTGGAATGCTGGGCTTTTACCTACAACGAATACGACAAGTAAGCAAGCAGTCGATGTTTTAACCAGCATATTTTTACAAATCGATCACATTGAGATAACCCTATTTTGATCTTCCGGTTTATTTCGATGATCTAGTGGTAATGCTCAGGACTATTCAAAATAAAAAAAATGTCGTAGGTTCAACTCTCGGCTCCGCCATCCGAATTACTCAGGGACTTTTTCCAGTGTCCCCATCCAAACTACCGAGCCAAGTACTGTACCTAGAAAATCACGAGAAAGGGCCAGGCGTGTATCGGTACTTCAAAACCTCGAAAAACTTCTTGAAATAAAAGTAGGGACACAAATGCCCGCCGTTCTCTCGTGTCTTCTCTGCCTCTGAAAATGTCATGCCAAAGATTACACTCATTGCTTTGATTATTTTTGCAGATGTTACATGTACTACTACAACAGACCATTGTCTCTTATAATTGATGAGTCTGGAGAAAATACCACAGACACCCAACTTTTCTTGAAAAGATGTTCAGATGGTATGAATAAAAAATCTCTCGATGGATATAGTAAAATCTCGATTGTCCGAAATCGACGGGACCGAACTGTTATTTCGGATACTAGTAATCAATGGTTTCGCATAACACGATTCGGATGATCGAGTTTACTTTACATTGAAATATAAATGGGGACCATAGTCACTCGATTCCGAGATTTTTATACGTTTACAGACGTTATTTTACAATTTTACACATCAAACAACGCAAATCTGTCGAAAGAAAATTTTTCAATTTTTTCCTTTATTGAGGACATCGGGACCGAAAAATCATTTCGGATAACACCAGGGATTCGGATAATCCGAGTTCGGATAATCGAGATACTAATGATTATATAAAAAAAATTGCTTAAAATCCTAATTGATTTTCATTTTATTATAAGCCCATGGATGAACCTTAATATCATTTTGGAAAATCAATCATTTTGTGTACCCTGAAGATTAGGGTTGTGTGGAAACGTTTCTAAAGAGTATAAAATGTCAACTTCATTTTACATAAACATGATATTTTTTCCAGACCCAATCACCACAGCCAGGCCTACCACCCAACCTCCAACCACGGAAATGCCAACCACTGAAGATCTAGGAAACACAATCTTAAGACCCTCAGTTACAATGCCAACTGTTGTTAACGCAACAGAAATTGTTAACACGACACAGATCATTTACGGTACATCAATTATCACCATTGTTAACGCTACCACAGAAGCCCCCACTGATGGACCACCACCAATGAAGACCACCGCCACAACAGGTGAGTGTATTTGTTCCTTGGTTAGTCTTGCTTGTTTAATTTATTGGTAAATGATAATCAACAGCCTATTATGTATTTCCCATTTTTCTCGTACATGTATATATTTACAGTATAGCTATATTATGTTTACAGTATATATTTACGGTGTAGTTACGGAATATTTACAGTATAATTTATATTTCCAATTCATCTTCAGAATAATAACAATACATTTACAGTATATTTTCAGGTTATCTTTTGTACATTTAAAGTATATCTACATATTACCATACGTTTACAGTATATTTTACAATACGTTTGAAGTACATGTATATTTAAGATTCTTTTTTATCTTTTGGGCGTTTATGCATTAAAAATGCTCATGTGGGATTTAGGAAAATCCGTAAAGCTCGCTAACACTAACATTTGTTTACGCATAAGTAAAAAACAACTTGTCTTACTGAGGTTTCAATATAAATGAATTTCTGTATTTTCAGAGGCAACCACTACAACAACGGGTATGTGTAGAAATTAAGTTTACTCTTTATCTGTGTAAGGTTTTCTGAGGGTTACTTCCTTTTTTGTCATTGCATTAAGGGAGTATAATATTATTTTTGTTTCATTTAAATACATCCGATGAAATAAATACAATGTACTGTATATTTACATATATTTAGGATATATTTACATATATTTACAGTATATTTATAAATTTGCAGTATGTTTATAGTACATACAGAGATATCTAGACTTTATTCACAGTACTTCCTCAGTATAAGTACACTATAACTACGGTATACTTACTGTATATATACAATATATGTACAGTAATATACTTACGCTATATATAAACAAAATTGAATTATATAATAATACCTATGGAATGTTAGTTATTTTTCATTATAAACAATATGTATTTATATTTACTCTATATCTACTTGGAATGGGAACGGATATCAAAGTTATATTCGAATATTGAATAGAGATATACTATAGTATATATGCAAAGGTAAGTTACAGTGTGTCTTATGTTTACTGCATATATTCACAATATGCTAACAGTGTATTTACACACTCACAGTATATCAACAGTATATTTACAGTTATGATGCTTATGTTCTGTTTATAGAATCTGGCCCTGTTGGACCATCACCTGGTGGTATTATCTATGTAAGTGCTACAAGTTACAAGATGATTGGTGGAAAATCTCCAGTTCCAGGTTCGAGTTCTCATATTTCTCAACATTTTCAGATATTTTGTATGGTTTTTACATCTTAATTATTTGTGTGGGGGCAACTTTCATTATTACATACACTCGGTTTACATCAGGCATTTGTAAAATCAAATACGTATAACCGGGGTTCATTGGATTTAAAATACATTGAGACAAATTCGGGACCGTCGATCTAATATCTAATTCGGATGATAACGGGTATTCGGATAATCGGATGTCGAATATTCAATGTTTACTGTTCGTTAGTACCATCACATAGGCCGCTGTTTTACATCTAGTTCAATATCATTATTTCTTTGTCAATAAGGCAATTAATGTTTGCTATATATTAAATGCTTCTTTTAAACCGTATATTTCTTATTTTGATTGCTAGTTTTAACAGTGTACGCATGACAATAGAATCAATTTGCTGTGTAATAATAGCATAGTATGCATTATTCTTTTAATTAAACGACATCAAGGCACCATCAGTACCGCTCCCTTATTTCTTTCCACACACAATTTTTAATTTCTCAGACCATTCTGATAATTAGTATTAATGAAACTTTTTATGCTGTGAAAACAAAACATACCTCGCGCCAGTTAGGGAAATCGTGTTTTTGTAACAATATTCGGCAGCCGATTAAAATGGGAAGTAACAGTTTTGCAGCTTTCAGCTTTAAATGTCATGGAATCTTTTGTTGCAGGAATGTGCTACTTCTTGAACCAGACATTCGACCAGGGAGAACACTGGAAGGATACATGCAGATATGATTGTGAATGTTTCGACGCCAACTCTAACACAGAAATGTGCCAGGATGTGTAAGATATTCACTTGACTTCTGTTAAATTCATATTCAATATACAGTCAAACCTGTGAACAAAGACCAACATTGGGAAATGTATCATTGATTGACAGTTGGTCCTTATTCAGAGATCGTTTTATTCTAAGTAAACAATGACGACCTATCAAAAGAACGACCTATGATAATCTTTATTCGGAGATTGTCGCTAACACAGAGTTGACTGTATTATGTTAATTTCATACCAAAATTGAGCGTCTCAATAAAGAGAGTGTTACGAGCATTTAGAGCCCTGGGCACACCATATTTTCTCTATGAGGATTTGGTTGAAGGCATGGCTAAAGCCATTTGTCCTCCAGACCTGATTAGATTGATTCAAATTGAGACATTGACTGAATCATCTGATGAGCAAGATTAGTACACATAAAATAGGTCAAGTTCCTGCCGTTATATATGAGGCTAACCAGTTTCTTCTTTATTAAAGCGATGTTATGTGGCAAAAAGGCCTCAATTGCTGCCTCTGATGTACATGCATAATAGACCAACAATGCCCGTCTGACAATCTACCCATCAGTGGCGATTGGAAACTTTCATTTTCAAGTATTAAACCAAAACATGTTCCAATTATTTTTTGCTTGACTTCTTTTAAAAACTGCTTTTCCATAAAGGGTAGGTAAATATAGGTCATGTGTGGAATCTAAGTGGTTCCCGTTAAACCCTGACTCTCCAGAGATCCTTTGACGTCCTACAAATTGGAACTGGAACTAGTTAAGCTTGGAATAAACATATAATTATACAGTGTATATATTATCATTGTTTCAGATGTCCTCATTACACAAGCATTCCTGCCGGATGTACCATTGTTCAGGAAGCCGGTCAATGTTGCCCACAAATTGATTGTGGTAACAATACAAATTTACTCAACAAGACAGACGTTAATGTATCTGGCAGTGGAGATGGAAGTATGTAATCTTCTTTGGTCAATTGCACTAGCCTTAGCCAGTTGGGGGTGTATAAATATATAATCTATCATAAACAAATAGTTAAAATGACAACATTTCCTGACCATATTTTAATATGTTCAAGGATATAAAGCATGTTTTTTTCAATTCAAACTCGCCCATAAAAGTCAGAAAAGTAAAAATACTGTCGCTGACGGTGTGTAAATCAAAGATGAGAGACACATAACTTATTTTGATTATACAATCTTCTGTCAAATTGTCTCGGAACACCGTTTGCTTTGCTCAGGTCTCGAACAAACGACCACTTGATCAAAAGTCTCCTGCAGTGCATAAACGACTGAACTCATTGAGTCCGGTGTTTGCCTAAAAAAGGAGTTCTAAGATCTATCAAGAATAACACGAACTTCTAAAAAAGTTTAAACCTGACATTTTCAGGCGACTGTAAAGATGTCCTAGAAAAGTGTGATTATTACGAAGAAGAGGCTTGTGTTGGATTGTACAAACCTTGGGCACAAGCCAATTGCGCCCTGAGATGTGGTTATTGTGGTAAGTGGATCGTCTTGCAACTCATTACTTCCTTCAGTTCTGTGTATGACAAATAAGCAACGATGCATATTGATGTAAAGATTTGATTCACGATTTATAAATCAGTAATAGTCCCTTTCAAAAACAGCCAAAATCATTTTACAGCCATTTTTATGTACAGCAATTAATAGACTAGGAAATTATTCTTGTTTAACTGCAAAATACTTATTTTCAAATATGAATAGGATTGGATGATTACAAGATTTTAACCATTTCAATTTTAACCACGTAATGTAATACATGTATATGATGTTATTTAAAGTCATAACAATAGTCGTAATTACGTTTACCTGATCGACCCATACTTGGCATCAGAAGATTATATTAACAAATTCCAAACAACACAAATACCTGGTAATGAGTTCATTACCAGGTACCTTGTATTCTTGGAAAATGCTTTTTTGCAACTATGTTATCCGAATTGTTATGGTCAAGAAAGATTTTCTTGACAGGTCACGTGATTTAATGATATGTAAAATAAATCACGTGATTAAGATAAAGAACATACCATTAACACATAAACTGCGTAAAATTGATACTATTATTTTTCTGTTTTACAGACTATAAAGCTCCATGCATTGACAGATTGACGTACTGTGGTCTGTATGAGTTGGAAACCGTCTGTACAGACTACTCCGGATGGGCAAGATACAACTGCAAGCGCTCATGCAATAAATGTCAATAAAAACATTATTTTAATTGTAATTATATTAACAATAGTCTTGGACGCCTCAGTGTTTTGTATAATGTAGTTTTATAGGCGTCATTCAACTAGAATATATGACATTAATTGTCAACATTTGACCGAGTATGTAAACATAAAATTGCGTATGGATAAAGGGAGGCAACTGTGTATAATTCATTAATATATTTCAATATCAGATGCTTTTAAATGCCCAAATTAATTTCCTTAGCAGCGAAAACTTAAATTTTTAAACGATCATTCAATACTAATACTGACATCTTAGTTTATGTAAATTAGAGATTTTTGTCCACAATTAGTTTGATAAGAGACATTAATCTTAACACAGTTGTTTCCCTTTAACCAGTCAAACAGTTACTCCATTGACCTACTTATCTGATTGCCTGATAAACCTTTTGATACAAGATTAAAACAGAAACAATAGGATTTTTTTTGTGCTTAATAACAATATTATACCAATAACAAAGTTAAGAATCTTATTATAAAGGTAATCAAAAGATTATACAAATTCTCCGATGGCGTTAAAATGAAAATGCAGACCACAGAAAGTTTTCCTAATTATTGAACAGATAAAGAAGAATCCGTGGAGTAAATGTGAATTAGTGATGTAATCGGATATTGTCAGCTATTATGCTCATCATCATTATTGTTGTGTATGGAATAGAGTGATTGATTTAATAGATTGTATTCTGTATTCCTATTGTGTTAAATTAGCTAGAATAAATGAAAATGTTAGACGGGACATTGGGCGTTGAGTTGTGAATTTTTTATGTTATCGTTATACTTTTAACGTCTTAGATCATGTACATAAATGTAAAAAATTGAAGAGATGTAATTATATATTGACAAGTGTATAACCACTGGAACCTGTTATCCATCAAAACAAACAATTATGTCCCATGAAAAAGGACACGGGTAAACATATGAAGAAAATTTTTCACACAATACAGTTCAATATCTCAACTTTATGGAATGAACAATAACTAAGGAAAAAAGAGAGTCCCAAGACCTCTTTTTAGCGCCGAAAGTATGGTGGGGTGCATGGGCCAGAATCACATATATCAATTTCATATGCATATTTTTTCAACACGTTTTGAAAAGTTTTCTATTCAGCCTTCATTTATAAGACAATAATATACAATGTATATTTATTCATTTGGAGTCATTATAACAGCTTTATATCCAGTCAAACGCATTCTAAAGAACATTATATGTAAGTAGTCGAATATTAATCATTCTTTTTCTTAAAGGTTCATTTTGGCATCATATTTTGAAGAAATTGATAACAATCATGCATTAAAATGAGCAGTTACTCGTCGGTGTCATATAATAATTCCTTACAGTTATTACAGAAAAGCTCAGGGAGAGCTGTTAGCGTGCTATTGTGTCTGTCGTCCGTCCGTCTGTCCGTCTTCAATTCTTCAAAGGACTTTTCCTCTCAAACGGCTGTGTCAAATTTGAAGAAACTCCACAGAAATGATCTTTGGGTGGTCATTTACAAAAATTAAATGATAAAAGAAGCTCATTCCATGCAGAGCTCTGGTTTCCATGGCAACCAAAGGAAATTATTAAACAATCTAATTGTCTTAAACCATATGGTGTAAAACTTAGATATTTGACATGGAACATCATATAGAGACCTTCTAATAGAAAAATGTCAATTATTCGACCTGATGTCTAAGAGTTTGTAGAGGCTGGTTATACCAGCGTGGTCTACGTCGAATTCGTCTAATTCCGGAGAAGTACATGTATTTCGAACAATCCTGAGGGTAAAAAACTAGGTCACCCGCAGGATAAATCTTAGGAAAACCTCACTAACACTGTATATGTCAAATTTTGATAGTATCTTCACCAGGCCTTGTCGGAATGTTTGGCTTATTGATATTCGAACACGGGTCATCTGGGGTCAAACATTGGGTCTGATCTTAGGAAAATATTGTTAACATTATAGATGCCACAGTTTTGTTTGGATCTTCACCAAACCTTGTTAAAATGTTTGTTATAATGAAAATATAGATCAAGTTCAAACATGGGTCATCTAGGGTCACACACTACGTCACCAGGTCAAGTCACAGGAAAACCTTGATATCAGCAGACCTCTTGACACAGTTTCAAAACGATGTTTTAATGAGTAAACAATGTTTATCATGTGAGCGATATAGGGCCTTCTGGGCCCTCTTGTTACATGTATATTAAATATTTCACTAATACAGGAAAGAAGGCTGAATGGGACTATTTTTTGTACTTAGTTCCAATACTGGTGGATCGCCCCGAAAAGTCATCTAAACAATGAATTAATTTCCTGGAATTTATTTTTGGTTTTATTATAAATTTTTGGATGTTGGGAATTTCTCCAATGTACTTAGACTTTAACTTGCTCCAAATGGTTATGCTTAGCTTTATCAAGAAAATATCCATCATCAACTTTTAAAACAAACATTTGGGTGTATTGGCATAAGTCTGAAGGCACTTTTAGTGTCCATTTTGAACAACTTATATACACTTTGTTGATACTTCATAGGTCTTGAATAATACAGACTGCTTCATCTAAGCTTATGTATCATACTGAATGTAGAATAGAATATCATTATCAATTAAATATTGCTTTTTTTGCAATTTCAGTGTTCAATTAAAAATTAACTAGAACATTTAAAAAAAATCTGAACGGTAGAAAGTTAGATATATATTTTATGTTTAACATGGTATATTCATTTTAAATATCAGGTGCGTATTCTTATGCACCGGGTGTTTTGAGTAAAACTAGTACAAAAGTAGTGATTTTATTTCCTGAACGGGAAATCTGATACTATATTTAGTAACATTTTTATACAGATTTCCCGTTCGGGAAATAGGGGAAAACCCATTTAGTGATTTCCCGATTGGGAAGTTTCCCCTACTGTTTATTTCACTCATATCACATCCATGACAAAATGAGGGAACAAACATGATATCATTATATAACAAAAAAAATGAAAATGATAAATGAGATATTTCTAACAATGAAAAATTGAGAGAATGTGGAGAGTCAATATTTTCTTTTTCATTTAAAAAAATATATATACACAATGTTTTCCGACAATGGAAATAAGCCGAAATTCACATTCCCTTTTTGTGTCATCCTGGGTATATAAATACATGTCCTGGTACATCTAAAAAAATAGTATTATATGTCATATTGCCTTTGAATATGTGAACATTAAATGTATATGCCGTTTGTATTATCGATTTGATATACTCATATGTTTGGCAACAAAGATTCAAATTTGCACTAATTTCAATACATAATATCAGGTAGTTGTACTACCTGATAATATGTAATATAGTATAGGACTTTGTTTCAAATATTGAAATCAATTTGAGTATATTGTTACAAATACAAAAAATGTTTTGGAATTTAAGACTATACCATTATATAGAAAATAAAGTTTTGTATAGAATCAGATGAGTTTTGACGTATTTTGATTATAAGCTGACTGGTATTTATACGTCTCTGCTGGAATTTAGACCGTTCTGACCCGACACATGTATTTTAGACGTTACCCAAATAAGCGAATTTTTTGAATGCCATTTCCTCGTCAAAGCGTCCGACTTATTCGCTATGTATGTTTCAAACAAAGGGAAACATGCTAAATCATTGTACACTAAAGGTAAAACAATTTCTTTTTCCTATTTGCGAAGTTTATGATTGGAAAGCTCGCTCTCAGTTTATGTTTCATTTTCGGATAAATATTTAATTCGGATAACGTTATTCGTTAACGTGTAATGAATTTCTGACCTGTATTATCTTAATTTATCACTGATAATGATTTTGATTTCTGTGGTACAATTATTGTAATGCTGTTATTGATGAATTTAAGAAGTGAGCAATGCAAGGACAAGATTGGATGCTACATTACAGTCATTGGTGGACAGAAAGGATGATAGTTTTGACAGGTTTGTTTACAAGTTAATAGTTATACATCTTATGTCTTTTTCCAATTAATTGGACAGTTTGTAATGGCGAGACACTCTTGGCCTGTCTTGTACATCCATAAAATCACTGCAATTATGTACAGATCTTCACCAAACTTGCTGAAAATGTTTACCAGCAGAAGATCTCGATCAAGTTCGATAACCAGCTTAATCGCCATAAGTTTTTCAGAGTTATGTCCATTGATACATTGAAAATTTACTAAAAATGCAGTGTTCATCCTCTAAATTATAAGCTAATTATCAACTGATCTTCACCAAACTTGGTGAAAATGTTCATGGGTATAAGGTCTCGGTCATATTCGATACATGTATGTTGTAACAAGCCCTTTCACGCCACTGAGGCACTTCTGTGTAAAGCCCCTTTATAAGTAACATTGATGATTGAAAATTGACATAGAATTCTGTGTCCACTCTCTAAGTCAACCAATCATCAACTGATCTTCATCAAACTTGGTGGAAATGTTCATGAAATCTCAGTCAACTTTGACGACCAGCATAATTGACCCTGGTTCATCTGAGTTATGTCCCTTGATACATTGAAAGTTGACTAAAAATGCAATGTCTGCCCTTTTAGTCGACCAATCATCAACCAAACTTCATCCGACTTGGTGGAAAAGTCAATAAGCATGAGACCCTATCGCACCAGGTACTAATTTGCCACTCATAGTATCCCAAACCTTTTGTCGGGCATATTTGTGAGGAGGCACTCTGACTCTTGCTAAGTATAAAGTGATTTTTGTGAAACGTGTCACAATGTGTAGTTGTTCAGTTTGCTGCCAAAACAGACCCAATAAACATGTGCTAAAATTCACGATTTGCATGTTAATTACATCAAGCATAAATTGTCCTACTGTGTACCAGTTCAACAAGATGTATGTATTTACAGCTAATGTACAACAAGAGATATATGACTTGTGATCCTTTAATTTAATATTTTGAGCAGTATATGTAAGACTGAGAGGATGGCCATTCCAAATTTGTTTATAAAATCAACAAACTGAAGTAAGGGTACACCTTACAAAGCTTTGCTTCCTAGAATTATCTATTAGTAGCAATATTTAAATATTGGTTATTGTGCATCCATTGTGATGTTTGGTTTTAACTTTTGAGGCTTTAAAGTCCATTTATTATGTTTTCAGTACCCAAGAGAGTGATGATGATTCAGATTTACCCCTCCCTGTGACGGTACAAGTTGTGAGAAGTAGTGGTTCCCCTGCGGCTTCTCCTGAGAAACGAATTCTTCCTTCAACCAGTGTACTAAGAACTAAGAAAAGGAAAAGGAAACATGGTGGAGATGACGTGGTTGAGCCTGGGTCCAAATATCATCGTGAGTTGTTCTAGTTCTCTATTGAGCTTTTTTACAAGGTTTCCATATAGAAAATACTGCTTTTTAGTAAAATGAAATTTTAGATTGGTGAATGTTGGCGGGCGGATGTCCACAATTTCCTCTGTGTGTTAAGAATTTTGACTGAAGTTTCAACGAATTATCAAGTACCCTATATAAAATTGAAGCGTATTTCAGTGTTTTGTGATTTGAACATTTTGGCAGATTTATCGCCCTTTACTAATTTGTGCATATGTTAAAGAGAAGTACTCTTCTCTGCACAAGTCATTCTACAATGTCAGTGAATTTTTATCAAACTTTCCTAAAACTATATTTATCCTGTGACCCAGCACAGATTGTCGGGGTTTGTGATTTGATCAATTTTGGCCATTAGTTTAATTTGCACATATTTAAAAAAGGAATGCAGTACAGTATCATATTCATAATTTAGTTAAAAATCCTTGAAAATTAAATGTACAGTACAACCTCTCCAGTGGCCCTCACTTGAGCAACAACCTCCCTTCAAAGACAGCTTAATTTTTTCCCACTGCACAATTTAACTATTGATTTAACCCTTTAGAGCAACAGCCTCTCAACAACAACATAATTTTGCTACTCCCAAAGGGTGTTGCTTTCGAGAGGTTGCACTGGATAACTAAAAATTGTTGAAGTATTAATATTAGATGTCTATTAGTTCTGTCGGTTCTTTGTTATTTTAGATACGGCCTATGTGATGAAACTATTTGATCGTAGTGTAGACATGGCTCAGTTTGATGAGAACACACCATTATATCCTATAGCTAGAGCATGGATGAGGGACCAAATCTCAAAAGAAGCAGAATCCTCTCAAGATGATGAAAATAGTGCTGATGAAAAGGTACGAATACAATTTTCTCAGAGAAAAATAGTGCCAATGAAATAAGTCTTCAACCTGCATTTGTAACTGGCTCGACCGTCGACAGAGTCAAGTGATTTTTCCCTCAGTCGAGTGAAAAATCCCAAGTCGGTAGCCCGTTCAGTCAAAGGCATTTTTCCGTATCAGAATTCTGTTACTGTTCGGAACAGGTGCATTTAATTCAGAGTTTAAATTAATAAATGTGATTAGCATGTGATCTATCAACAATGGGCTGATAACTCAAGTTTAACTGTTAAGTAATGTACTACTTAATGACTCCATGTAGGTCATTGTGATTGCCACACTATTAAAGAAATGTATAACAATTGTCCATAATATGTTTGATGGAATTTTAGATAAATAAAAGCATGCAAATAATACAAACCACAAATAGCATTTGTTTTATGCATAGAATAAGTTTCAATATGATATAAAATCAGGGGTTTTCTTTATGTTTTGTGAAGGCCCTTAGTAAAGAGATGAAAGTGGGTTAAAAACTCTTTCAAGGGAAATAATCTCTCCTGAATTCAATTTGGGGAATGAAATTTCAAGGAGTAAATTGGAAGTACAGGAAAAATGGTTTCAAAGAATTTTTTGGAGGGGAAGTCGCCTTTAACAGGCTGCAATTATATAGTAAAGAGAAACCCTTGTTTAAAATACTTCATGTATAATATACAGTATATACTCATAGACAGTTTTTATCTTGTTTCAATAATGTGTGACGTGATTATTACAGGATGATAACAGCAGTGTGTTCAAAATGCCATCCCCCATCAAGTTAAAGTTTGAACGAGGTTCTGGATTCCAGGATACAAGAATTCCACAACCTCTTATATCTGCAGACCCACCCCTCGATATACACAAGGTACTTGATCTTATTGTTACATTTATACAACATTCTACCTAAAATAATATTTATTCTTGATGTATAAGTGGTTGGTTCACCTAACCAGCTGTGTCATTTTAACAGTTGTGTCATTTTTAGTCAGAGGTGGATCCAGGATTTCAGTCTGGGAGGGGGGACATAATATTTAGGAATATGCTATTTCATTGATTGCTATTTTATTTCTGTCTATGGTCAATTACTTTTTGGGGGGGGGGGGGGGCAAGCAGGTGTGCCCTCCCTTGAATCTGCTTATTAAGAGTTTTATTCCTAAATTTCTAATGGTTTTAATGATATTAAAATTGGATAATTTTATGAACAATTTTATTAGCATTATCATGTTATTATTTTGTTTATCTAATATTTTAGGACCCAGACTTGAATCCTGCACCTGAGGAGTTGTTATTAACTCACATGTATCGATGGAAGAACGTAAGACAGTCATGGATTAATGCAGCAAGATTAAATGAACTAAAATATAACAATAGCATGGTGATTCTTAAAGACATGTTTGAAAAAAATCTACAGGAGCAGTCACAGGAATGATGGGAAAAAATGTAGTTTGGCTTATAATGTTAGTGGGCAATTAAAATAGCTAGATTCCATACTTAGGACTTGTTTGTCAAAACTGAAAACTCATCAATTCAAGGAAATTCATCTACTTTTAAACAATGAGAAGGTAGGGTTAGTTTAATTCAGTTAACACCATTTTTTAACTATATTTATATATATGATGGTTTTCCTGGACTGTATTCTAACCAGTTTTGTGGCCATATAAGTAAGGTCTAAGTTACTTATGATGTCTAAGTACAGATATTAAATCTATGGTGTTGTATTTTTGAGGTGACATGTGTTTAAATAAAGGTCTGTTATTTTATCTGTTGGTTACAAACTTCAAGTTTGGTGTCAACCTACATTAGTGGAAAGTATCAAGATTCAACATGATACTAGTTAATAATGGACAAATGTCTCTGGAAATTTTGAGTTCTGACCCTTTAAAGTTGTTGTGACTGTGTAATTTCATGTGATCAACTCAAAATAGTATCTTTAGTTCTGAATATGGGCCCAATCAAAATAGTTACTGATGTTGAAATACATTCATTTATTTCCAATTCTTACAAATCTATGCATTTTGATTGGTCAATGGAGGGAGTTCACACTTCGATAAACTCCTTTTCAATCGGAAACCTTTTGTTTCTGTACATTGTCAACGGACTATTTTTACCAGCTAAAGAGTTATAGCGGTTCATGTCCGACATTTGTAAGAATTGAATAAAACAATTGAATTTAATTGGAAATAAAAGGATTAAACTTTCATTTCTGGTCATTTATTCAATGTGTTATGAGGTCTGGGGGAGTTTACACATCGATAAACAACCAGAAATTTTTATTAAAGTTTAATCCTATAGTGATTTAGTGAATGATACTTGTGTATTAAATACACTGCACAAATACAGATTTTTTGTTGAAACGTCTTCTGCTTTTGTATTTTGTTGTACAGTTTTTTTTGTTGTACGTTTTATATAAATAAGAGAAATTGTCAGTATGTATGTTTGTTGTCTTTTATCATGAAGAATGTACATATAGAAAGACTGATTTCATTGTGGATGCAAAGTGGAATATTCCAAGTATTATATCATGTACAATAAGTTGATCAATATGAAGTAGTAGATCATTATTTCAATATTTAATTCCATTTTGTGGCATAGAAGTTTTGTTGTTCTGTTATTCAAAGGTTGGGTGCATTCATCCACTCTTGAAATGGTAAATTATTATCATCTTTTAGGAACAAAGTTCCTATAGCTATACACCACTTATTCTACTAACAGTGACGCCTCTCACATCCACATTGAAAAATAGTACCAATTGTTGTATTTATAAGTATACATTGCAGACTTTGCAATTTTGATAAAAGTTGGAGATAATATTGCAGGACTCTGTTGATTTTGAAAGCATGGGAAATATTTTGGCAATTTAAACTGTATAACTAACAAGTATAATAATTAGTACATCAGTGCTTTGATTTAGACTAGGGACGGAGTCAGACTAGTCCATTGTTTTCATAAGGGATGTTAGGTTGTATTATTTTGTGTCTAGGGGAGAAAGCTTTTAGGATTGTTGCATTTTTTGCAGGGATGATGGGCTTGTCTATCATTTAACAAGGGAAAGCTATCTTTCAACACAAATTCAAACTTTTAGCTACGTTTCAGAACAGGCAAAGAAAATGGAATATTCCATTTTAAATAGAGAGGCTGTTACACTGGTATATTGTAAGGTCGATTCATACAAGTCAAAATAAGCAAAAGTACTGAGTCCATGAATGTAATGTATTTATTTTGATAACAATATATGACACAACACAAAGTATCCATGCAAAGTTGATATTAAAAGGTTTAAAAATAAATTCTGAGAAATATTTTACATGATTTAAGGCTGTTCAAAATTTTGAATATAAAAAGTAAGTAAAGAATACTGATGATGGTGATTAATTTAGCTTAAAAACTTAATTACATGTAAGGTTGAAACATTTGCTTATGTACACTTACAGACAAAATACTTGTCTAATCTACAAAAAATGCAAGATCATTTATGTTCATAATCGTTAAATAAAAATGGTACCAATTTGTACAACTTGCCAAACCTGTTTCAATGAAAAACAATATAAAGAAGCTAAACAACAGAGACTTAGCTTTACTGTTTTTTTTAAAAACATCGCAGGAACCCCAGCCAGAGAAGACTTTGGTCCTTACGTATATGTAACATGCCATCATGACCCTAAATACAATATGTAGGTTATTTCTGTGTACAAGCACACATTCACACACCCTACACCAAGAGATTGCGAACAAGAAAATAATACTGAGTCAAAACATTCAACTAATACCTGTCTAATCAATGATCATCAACAATGTTTAAAAACAGTTAACATAAGTGACTTCTATTATAGAAGAAATCTGTGTAGTATGCTATGTGACAGAATACTTTTCAAGCTCAGTGGCTAATCTTATCTAACAATGCCAAAAAATCATATGATTGTACAGTTATTATATATTCTATATTTCTATGGTAACTGACCTTATTTTATAGAGTCAGTCTTAACTGCACCCTACTTATCCAAAGCAATATTTCAGATTTTTGGCCAAATGACCTTTCCAAATTAGGAATTCAGAAAAAAAGTAGATGAAGATCACAATAGCTGCTAACACACATTAAAATAATACAGAAAATGAAATACAATCTAATCACTGATAGCAAGATTTGACTAAGACAAGCTAAAAAAATAAAATAATACAAACTTAAAATGTAGCACAACCCCAAAATGAATACAATGGTGCAAACAATAGATAAAATATGAAAAAATAAACTTTAAAATCAAGAAGAGATAATGGGAATAAAAATATGTCTTAACAATTTATATGAATGATGAAACATGAAACTTGAAGAGAAATAAGACCATAAGTTTTCATTATCTTGTTCCTACAGAGATTTCCTAGACTATTCTAGGATAGATACATTAAAAGAAATGTACCGTTAGCACTTAAACTGACCACATGTCAAAGTCAAGGTATACTGAGGCTATTATACTTAAACATTTTACTCCATGCTTTATTTATCTAACAGATTCTCTGAAATGTAATAGTCAGCATTAGGCTAACCTAAAACAAAGGTAACTTAATCACAGCATACAGTAAAATCAAATAAATGAAGCATCAGAATAAAGGCCATCTGTACATTATAACAGTCATATTTTTTACACCAGTTGCATGGGGCATTGTTCACAGATTCATCTGCATTGTTTAATTGTACTTCATATAATGCATATCTAATTGAATGACATTTAGACATATGCACATACTTATAATGAAATATAAAAACTGTCGTTAAAAAATCGTAATATGCATGTATCACATACATAAATACAAGTAATAAAGATGAAAATTGTTACATAAATCTATAGCATAACATTAACATTTTAGAGAAAAAATCAACAATGCAGATTGCAGAATATAAGAAACAACATAATATATTAACAAAATGACACATAACAACATTATCTAACCAAGGAAACAAAACAAGATAAAAACATACAACTACCACAGGACATTAAATAAATTATTTCCTAAATAACACTTTTATAAACAAGAGTGCCAGGTCACAAAATACGACCGTCAAAATTCATTTTTCAATGCATCAAGGGGCATAACTGAGAAGTGCCTGGGCCGATCTGGCTGGTAATCGAACTTGACCAAGATCTCATGGCCATAAACATTTCCATCAGTTTGGTGAGGAGCCGAATGAAACTGTTTGAATTAGAGAGTGGACACTGTTGTGGACGCTGCCCGTCCACCAACCCACCCGTCCACCATGGGTGTTCACATAATACAACCAGTTTTTCAAATGGGCAAATAAAAAGATATACATGTATGTATATCGTCGCACCACTATGTAATGCACTTATCAATCAAGAGGAGCGGGATACACGGGGAACTAGCCAGCAAGACTTTTCCATTATATGTGAATTTGATGAGCCACCCACGGAGCGGGAAATAGACTTGGCTCATATTTTATGGACTGGTGACGGGAATTTTGACAGTCACTTATTTTCATGTCGTGTTATTTAAGCACCATAATAAAAAAAACTCTCATAGGGATATTTGACATTAAAACATCCATACACCCCCCCCCCCCCCAAAATAGACAGCAATATCTGCATATCGGCAGGAAATTTGACAGCTAAATTCCACAAATGTCTAATTCCCTATAAAATCCCTTGGTAAGTGCATAACTTTTTAAAAATTCATCTAAAGCATGAAATCAGAGGCACATGATTGTGTGCATAATTTAATTAATAAAATGTTCATTGAAATAAGACACCAATTACTTACCAATTAAAGAAGACAAATAATATACAAACAGCTATCTAAAATATGCGATACAATTAATTAAAACTAAATATCACAGACTATATATTCACTAAATAATCTATAAATGATTCATATAATCATATAAAACTATATGATATCAAAGAGGGTCCAAAAATACATGAGTAGTGTTGTGTTATGGATAATTCTTCAAACATAATTACAAATACAAGTTTCTTTACAAATTAAGAAACACTTAAAACCATTCTCATAGGGAAAAAAACACTAAGATGTATGAATGGACAGATGAACAATATATGCTGAAATATGTAGATAGTAATGACTTGTAACAATAATTTTACACACAATGCATATCACATGACTTAATACTTAATCATTGAAAAAGATGAAGTTGAGGTCACAAAAAATGTGTATTTTTGGCAAACAGAATTATCATTCCATGCAAATTACTTTGAAAGAAAAATTCTGTTGAAAAATTCATTCAAAGTATACATCATAACACATGTGCATAAGACAAACTACTTACAAGTGAATAAAGCATCTAAACTCTATAAGGTATCATCAGGTAGAAATATGCTTACCAGTGTATAAATTGGGCTAAGCAATTATCAACCTACATACCAAACCTGGACATTTAGTGATTGACAAGCATTTTATTAATATGATCCATCAATTACAAAATAATACTTCATTGGCTCATCTAGTTATGCCATTTGACAAGTATCATGTTTTGAAGTCATTTCAATAATGCTGGAATCATGAACAAAAAGCCAAAATTTGCATGATGCTGCTTTCATGTAGTTGTTCATCCTGCCATCTGTATACTGTTCAAATATCGGGAATGTTGAAATAACATCACATGTACAACCAAACCATGGCTAACTTGCACAGAGCATGAGGTATGTGGTTTGTAAAAATGATAAGTAAATGTCTTCATAATGCAGATGTCTGCATTATATAAATGGAAATAGTCTGCATTATATAAACGGAAATACACCATTCCAGTCTATATTTGCACCATACCATCTGCAATATAGAAAATAAGAATATATAAACAATAGAATTTCCCTGACAAAGCATTTTATTTTTGTCTTAAAAACAACAGACCATCAAAGTGGAAGTACAGTCAAATCTGTGTCAGCGACCTACAAAAAGGCCACCCTGTCAATAAAGGCCATCCTGTCAATAAAGACCACCCTGTCAATAAAGGCCACATTTGGTCTTTCAAATGGATGGCCTTTGTTCACAGGTTTGACTCAATGTTAAGACATATTTATATTATTAACAGTAATTCACAATACAAAGAAACTATAGCAAACTAGAGCTGTCACAAGGAGACCAATACCATTACATGCTGCACAGACCTTGGAGCTACAGCTACAGGAGTTCATGTCAGCTCTAGTGCAACATATCACAATGCTTTCTCCATGTCACAATTATGACATCATGATGTTTCAGTTCATAAAAATTAACAGCCAGCAGGGTCCTAATTACATTTACCATCAAGTAGAGGAATCAGTCTTTCAACAAGAATACCATCAGTAAAACATAATTATTTCCTACCTTACAAAAAGTCAATTTCAAGCTATTTCCACAGCGGCTGTATTACATTTACACAGATATTTCCAAGACAAGAGTTGTTTAAATCAATATGCAAAACAAGAAGGCCAAGATGGACCTATATCGCTCACATGACAATCACTGTTCACTCATTAAAACATTGCTTTGAACCAGTGACCTAGTTTTTGACCCCAGACGACCTATGTTCGAATTTGTCTTACATATCATTAAGACAAACAGTCTGACTAGGTTTGGTGAAGATACGATCAAAACTTGACATCTACAGTGTTAATAAGGTTTCCCTAAGATTTGACCTTGTGACCTGGTTTTTTACCCTAGGTGACCCATATTTGAACTTGTCCTTAATATCATTAAGACAAACAATCTGACAAGGTTTGGCCAAGATCCAAACAAAACCATGACATTTAGAGCTTTTACAAGATTTTTACCTATGATTTGACCTTGTGACCCAGTTTTTGAACCCGGCTGACCCATGTTCATCCTTGAGGCAAACATTTTGACAAGGTTTGGTGAAGATCCAATTAAAACTGTGACATCTACAGTGTTAACAAAGTTTTCCTAAGATTTGACCTGGTGACCTAGTTATTGACCCCAGATGACCCATATTTATACTTGACCGTTATATCATTAAAACAAACGATTTGACAAAGTTTGGTGAAGATCCAATAAAAACTGTGAAATCTGCAGTGTTAACATGGTTTTTCATAAGATTTGACCTAGCGACCTAGTTTTTGACCCAAGATGACCCATGTTCGAACTCGTCCAAGATATTATGAAGACAAACATTCTGACAAGGTTTCATGATCATCCAATCAAAACAGTGACTTCTAGAGTGTTCACAAGGTTTTCCAGCAATTTGCCCTAGTGACCTAATTTTACTACAGAAATGACCCATTATCAAACTTGACCTACATATTATCAAAATAAACATTCTGACAAAGTTTCATGAAGATCCAGTCAAAACAGTGATTTCTAAAGTGTTCACAAGGTTTTCCCTTATTTGGCCCTGGTGACCTAGTTTTTGACCCCAAGTGGCCCAATATCGAACTCTTTCGAGATTTTGTTGATATTAACGTTCTGACCCAGTTTTGCTAAAATTGAGCTAAAAATGTGGCCCCTAGTGTGGTCACAACATAAAGTTTGATGACGCACACTGCACGACGCCTGACGCCGGACGGAGTGATCCTAATAGCTCACTTTGTCACTTTCTGACATGTGAGCTAAAAAGCTTCTACAGGAGGGGATTTCTTCACAAATAGGGGGAAAATGTATAATCATTGAGGTAGGGAATGTGGCCGAATTTCAGCCATAGAAATCATGAAATGATCAAGGGCCCTGACTGCATGCTCATATATTTTATTATGCACTGAAACTGCTATATACAAGGCAGATTATTGAAGAACTAAGAAACCTACTTTGTGAGTATACACTGTTCTAAAGGTGGTATTCTTTCCTCTTCTGCTTTGCGTACAAGTCCAGTTTTACAACGAAATCTTCGGTTATACCGAGTATCTGAAATTGAAAGGGGAGATAATTCAACTACATGTTACAATGAAACATCTGCGCAGAACTGTTTCCTAAATAAATTCTGGTACTTATTTGTCTTCAGATACTGAACAAGATCAGAAACAAAGCTCCTGATTGGTTGTTTCCCACCTCAGTCAAGAAAACAAACCAATCATAATATCTGGTCTTCAGATTCAAATTCATGGCCTTAGACAAATTCTATTTGATGTATAGATCTGTTTGATTAAAGATATAAAGAACATATATTTATCCTTATCTATAGGCAAAATAGATGTACAAGTAACTATATAGTATTTTCAATGTGTAACAAATACATGACGTCAAAACTGTCCTAGATTACAACCTTGAAGGTGACCCCTGCTTAGCATGTTGCCACTCCAGTATTATTTTTCAATGATTTGCTTTCTCAGGCTTAATTTGGTAACAATAACAAGAGTGCCAGGTCACAAAATAAGCCCATCAAAATTCATTTTTCAAACGTCAAGGGCCATAACTAAGTGCCTGGGCTGATCGGGCTGGTTATCGCCCTTGACCGAGATCTCATGGCCATAAACATTTACATCAAGTTTAGTGAGGATCCAAATAATACTCTTTGAATTAGAGTGCGGACACCATTGTGGACACACGCCATACCACCCACCTGCCCGCCCAGTATGGGTGTTCCCATAATACGGCATTTCAAACGGGCGTATAAAAATAGGCAATGTAACAATAGTGTTTGGTAAACACACAGCTACATGTACTTTCACTATTTCAATACAAGGAATGAACGTAAATATTTAAGTGTCCACTGTTACCTTTCAGTAAGCAACTCAGTTTTTGCGCATGACACGTCGACTAAATATGATGAATATTTGTGCCAGTTTATTTCAAAATCCAAACATTTCATGGCAGGGCATAAAATTTAAAACTGGCATCAAGTTAGTTGTAAAATTGTGCCATAGATTTTGTTTATCTTGAAGCAACAAGGTTATAAAGGTATAGTTAGCATATTGAGTAAAGGTTAGAAGAAAGCCATTTTTGGACTGTCAAAAGGTACTTAAAAAGCTCAGAATCTAGGAGCTTCGGGGGGGGGGGGGCTTCACCCCCCTTTGTCCCCCACCAGGGCTTTGTCCTTGACCCACCAGTGGGCTTAATGCAGCCCCCTGGACCCCTGGCAAATTTTCCTCTTTTTTCAATAAAATCAATTCTCATGCCTGAAAAATCATCAAGACTATATATATGACCAAGGATTTAGAGTGTTCCGAAACATTAGTTAAGGCTTCAGGAAAATGTTTTAAGTCAAACTGTTTTATTTCATCCTTTTCTCCCAGTTTTATTAAAATACCCTGACTCAACAACATACAATACATACTTTACATAATAACTTTCTATTAAATTCTGTGCAAAGTGTGCTTAACATTCTAACAACATGCAAAGATCTAGATGTCTATGAAATTATTTAAAATCTTCAACCGATGGTGCAGCTCAATACAACATATATCTATAGAGTGCTTCATTACAAATTTAAACAAAGACCAAGACACTTGAACTTATGAACAATAATAATATATTATAGTGATAATATATCAATGGTGTAACACAGCTGTGAATAACAAGGGGCTGATGTAACATTATACTTTGCCCCTCTTGTAACATGACAATGACATTACATGTTCAACATTAATATGGCCTTCATGTTTTACCAATACCTCAGAGAGCTAAAACAAAATATTGGAAAGTTAAGTCAAGAGATCATACACGCAGACAACAATGATACTACATGAATAAAATTAGACCTTCTCTCAAATTTATCTTATACTACATAATATATGTGTATACAAAAATTCAAGGGCAGATAACTCAAAAACGAGTTCGTCAACACACAATTTCTTTTTGCTTAAAATGTTTTTGTTATCAAATGTTATGATCATGCAAAGTTTAAAAAAATATTCAAGAAAGAGTTTTCATTTTCCCTATATGTCTACGTAAAAAAACAGGAAACTGTAGCAAATGTCTTTAACCAATACAAGTAGAAGCTAATAGGCACTTTTACACACAGAGTTATTGCCCTTGTCACAAAATTAAAAAATATCAATTTCTGAAAAATACTGCATGGCGACCTGTATTTTTCTTTATTAAATTAAGATTGGAACTGTGCTTTGGCACCTTTCTAATGTGAATTTTCATTGAAATGGATGACCTAAGAAAATTATATTATAAAACCTTAAGATAACAAGTTATAAATTAGCAACCACATCAAAGAGTCAGTCTTCAATTATTAAATTAATAGAGTTAATTATCTTACATACATTCACAGCAGATTATTAATAGCCATATCAGGATGATTAGATTTAGACATACAGACACAATGCAGACATGAACAAATGGTGATACGGTTTGTGAAAAAACCCAATTTTCCACACAAAAAAATTTGATCTCTAACAGAAATTGTAAAGAGTGTAAAATAAGAGCATTTTTTAAAACATTTCAAGTCATTAAAAAAATAAATTAAAGAATAAAGTGGTAATTTTCTCTTGTTCACTAGAACTAACTTGTATGCCTCTGTTCACAAATATGTAAAATCTTAGCACAAGAAAATTTATTAATAGTAACACATAATAAATTGCACATTGTTGAATAATGACAAAAAAAACTATCCTAAATGAACCCTGTCTCTGGATATTTAAGTAAAATTTCCATGAATTCTTTTTTACATTCTTGCAGAGTTCTTACAATTGTTTTTAATGTAAGTCATCAGTAAATTAAAACTAAGTAAGAATCTATACAAACTGCAAGTTGAAGCTTAATTTTCTAGTCTGCCAGTGCACTAGGTCACTAGAATAAAAAAATGTTTTGCATTGTAATGTGGTTAGCTCTCTGAAACGAACTACCCTTTTACACACAATCACGCTCCTTTAAGGACAAAACAATGATACACATAGACAAATAAGCTCTAGTATGAAAGATATCTTTTTCTGATCTCATAAACATATAATATAGCAAATTAGATGATAGAATGAAAACTAGTATTAAGAAATTCCTCTGTGCCACCAACATGTGCTGACATGCAGTACTTACTTCCCCATTGTTCCTCCAGTGGAGGTTTGGTAACCTCAGCAGGTACTCTTAATGTCTCTATATTATAAATAAGTCAAAATGCAAAATAACATCTATTTGTCAGCATTCTCCATTGGGTATTCATTGCAATATATCATAAAATTTAAAGAGAGTGATGTGTATTGCTTGGTTGATTGTATGTGAGTTAATCCGTACAGGCCATATATATGGCTTTCATGTAAGTTGTTTATTGAACTGAAGTGTAAATAAAAACAGTAACAATCAATCAGATTACCTTTCTGAATACATACTTTATATACAGCTGTATATATGTTTGTTCACCTTGCTTGCTTTATAAAACTAATACTGAAAACCATAATTAATTAATCCTTGTTTATTTGAGTTTTACACCCCTTTTCAACAGTCACAGACATATGAGGCGGACAGTTCACCTAACCGTTGTTCCTGGGAAGAACCAGTACTAGACTCCCATCCTCTGTAAGCAACTGCCTACTTTCTCACATAAAGAGACATGGTCGGTAGCTGGGCTCAAACCCATTACCCTCCTCTATCAGTGAGACGTTACAGTGATTTGAAGTCAGCAAACTTAACCACTCGACCACGGAAAATATCAATTTACTTTCAGGGATTTATTCAACATTTATGATATAGAGATAGATTTTTACAAAATTTGCAAATTAATTTCAATGATGGCCACCTTAGGGTGTAAACTAGTAAACAACGTATGTCAGGGATTGTGAGGACAGAGCTGAATCTTGCTACTGGAGTCATTCAGCTCCGCATCTTTTGGTTGAGAATGACAAAAAATCTCATTTAATTAGGACTAATTTAAAGATGTTTCAACAACAGTATATAGACAATCATTGTGCTTGCCCTACAAATTTCACTCCATACTCCAATTTAGATCAATTGTAACTAGAGCTTTGTCACAAAAGTGACTAATACCCCACTGCCGCTTTGACACTAAGAATGCGAAAGTACATTATATGGCTAAGTCAAGGGTACATAACTCAAGAATAAGTGAATCACTGGACATGAAAATTTGTGTCTTGCACATCTACACTTTATGGTGACGACATATTGCAAATTTCATTGCAATTGCTTAAGGAATGTGGAAGTAGTTCGCTCCACAAATAGTAAGCAGACAGACCGACAGAGTGACTCCAATATACCTCCTCTCAAACTTCATTTGCGGGGATATATTAAAAAAAAGAGCTTTTTTTTTCACCATAACATGAAACTTACCTATTGTTAATACTGTGTAGGTCTTTGATATAGCACCTGTGTAGTAATGTAATGTAAAATGATGTTCTACTCTCCAATCAGAGACTAGATCTATATTATTACTATACAATAACCCATACTGTCCATTCACCAATGTCAGCCATATTGGATTCTTCGGTGTTTTCAGCATACTTCCAATCTATAAAACATACAGTATAGCCAGGTCCTTATTTCACAAACAATCTCAATTGAGATCTGTCACAACTTAAGCTGATCATTTCAATAACTCATATTTAGAGTCACAGACTATTAGCCAATCAAAACTAAGAAAATTTGTTTGTTTGCTTATATCGAGTTTTACACCCTTTTTCAACAGTCAGATTCATAGGAGGCGAACAGTTCACCAAAGCATCATTCCTGGGAAGAACCAGTACTAGACTCTCATCCTCTGTAAGCAACTGCCTACTTTCTCACATAAAGAGACATGTCAGATGCGGGGCTCGAACCCACAACCCTCCATCAGTGAGAGGTTACAGTGATTAGAAGTCAGTGACCTTAACTACTCAACCATTGAGGCGGGCAAAACTAAGAAAAGGTGTACGAAATAACAGCATCATAATTAATGATGAGTTATCTGTTGGACAATTTCCTATTCTACCGAAATTGAACATAATCAACTCAAGTAAAATCTTATTTTTTTAGTAGTTTACCAGGAGTTATGATCAGGAATGAAATACAAGACTTTGTGATGTTAAACCCTCAGTTAATTACGTACACTTAAATGTGATTAAGACCATTGACATAACATAATAACTGCAGATTAAAGTTCAGTTTATACATAATTTAGTACATCAACACCTTTGGATATACAAATAATCCTCATCGCAACAATGATATATATCAGTGAGTCTAATACTGTGATCTAAAATATTTCAGTTCTATGAGGGCCCATCAATAATATCGTGAACTAATTCAGGAATTGCATAAGTAATCCAACATGCTTTTGACATCTACTCCTTTTCAAAGTAACGTCCCTTGCAAAGTTTGCATTTATCCATCGTTCAACCCATGACCAGAACACATGCTGCAGGCCATCACATGACATCTCCCGCAAATTTCTGTTTACGGCGCACCTCAATTCCTCTCGGGACTCGTATTTCTGACCACGCAGCCTATTTTTGAGATTTGGAAATAGCCAGAAGTCACAAATTGCCAACCTGGACCATATCGTGGATGTGGAAGCAGTTCTATATCCAGTTCCTTCATTGTGTCCAAAACAATGCGGCTGCTATGGCTTGGCGGTTATCATGGTGCAGCAGAATCCCAGACCTCTGAAGCTGTGGGTGCTTTCTTTTAATAACCGACAACAGTTCAGATTTAATTATAGTTTCGTAATAGTTTCCAGTAACAGTAGTTTTCGGAGGAAGGAAGTGATTTAAGATTATACCTTGTAGGTCACAAAAATAATGGCCATTACTGACTTGGAAATCAACGCTTTTGTTGGTGAAGGCGATGAAGGATGCTTCCAAATTGAGCTCTGTTGCTTACTTTTGGACTCAAAAAAAGTGCATCAATGTCTCATCACATGTTATCTTTCAATTGAGACAGGCATCACCCTCGTCATTGTAAATGATGGGGATAAGGGTCAAGAGGGAATACTGCCTGACACCTCTTGACCCTTATCCCCATCTGATCCGTAAGCAGCAAGCACAGTACCCATCTTGCCGAAACATGGCACACTCCAAGCTTATTAGATATATTGTGCCGAGCTGTACCATACGAAATGCCAAAATGCATGGAAACATTTTCAACAGTTACTCTTCTGTTTTCATGAATGTATTCTTGAATTTCAGCCACTTGTCTGTCATTTGTAACAGTCACTGGTTGGCCTGTATGCTAATCATCTTCGGTTGTTTCTCTACCATCCTTAAAGCAATTCATCCACTTTGAAATAGAGCCATTTTACAACAAACGCTGCTGACATGACGTCGTAATATTGATATGACGTCATAAAGAGTGAAGTCATCGAATTTGTGTCATGCTGAATTGTTTGGAGAATGATTGATATTTGACCATACAAAAATTCATATCACTATGTCAAATGGTTATGAAACAGTGAAATTAGTTATATACGACATTACTGATGGGCCCTCGTATACAGGGCCGATTCATGTAATCAGTTTTCCTGGACTGTAGTCTAACCAGTACTAACTTACCCACCCACATGGTGCCAGCAACGTCTCCACATGTTGAGGAAAAGTGACATCAATGTCAAATTTTCATATAAGGGTATGACCTGCTGCAACTTAGATTCGAACCCCGATTCCCAGGTAACAAGTCCAGCGCACTAGACCACAGCCTCATCGGCCATGGCCCCAGCAACAATGAACTACATGTATTCTTGTCAATAGTTTAGAAGGTTCATTCAGATGAATAAGGGATGTTTACAATCTCTTACCTCAGTCCTCTCATCTGGTTCCTCATTTTTGTCCCAGAATAAAAACCCTACTTGACTTCTTTCTCGAATTCCTCTCATTGGGGTCGGCTGAAATGTATGGCAATGAAAATCAAACCATACAAAATTTAAAATATCATAAAACAAGAGGGCCAAGATGGCCCTTGATCGCTCACCTGAGAACAAAGGCACTATAATCAATGACCAGATAATATAGTTTCAAACTTGTATAACCTAATTTTTTCATAGATTTTGAGATAAAACCAACAATGAAGGTATGATACAGTTAAAAAAGCTAAAACGTAGCAAATTTTCTAATCCAAGGGCCCATAACTCTTGAAGTTGTGATTTGATTTCACCCATAACTAAACTTGTTTAAGACCGTAAGGTCATACACATTCATTGTAAATATGATTAGGATCGGTGAATAAATGAATGCGCTACAGTGTAAACAAGCTAAAATATAGCAAATTTTCAATGTCAAGGGCCCATAACTCTTGAGGTTCTGGTCTGATTCCGCCAATTATCTAACTTGTCCAGAATCTTTTGATTGTACACATTAACTGAAAATATCAGTAGGATTGGTGAATAAATGAAGGCCCTAGAGTGTAAACAAGCTAAATATAGCAAATTTTCTAAGTCAAGGGCCCATAACTCTAAAAGTTTTTGTCCGATTTTGCCCATAATCGAACTTAGCCGAGACATTGTGGCCATATACATTGCGAGCATGATTCGTTAAGAGTGTGGATGCTAGAGTATAAACAAACTAATTGTGAACGGCCGACGGACATTCATCGATCCTAAAAGCTCACCTGATTCATCATTTGAGCTAAAAATGCTGAGTTCTATTGTCATATATTTCATCTCTCATCATCACATGGTAAGTTATGGAGGCGGAGTTTACAGTAATCTCCGCCTCCATAACTTACCATGTACTGCTAAGGAAGTTAAGCAACGAGAAGTTTAATATTATGCTTATGTTTGTATGTCATTAGTAACTACAACTGTGTCGTGGACACAGCTACTCCTGAAATATCCCCTCATGCATGGCAAGGAATCGTAACATTTACCCTCTTAAGTATGCCAAGGATAGGGGCTTTGCTAACTATACATCATCTAGATATATAGTGGACTTGTACCAAGTTGTTTTAAGAATGTTCATATGACACAGATGCCACTGCAATGTTAGTTTATGCAAGCGACACAGTGTCTATCCATGGTGATCATTTACATCATACTATTTCATAATGACACCCTATATTTTACGAACACAAACTAATCAATATACAAACAGGTGTGAAAATACATGCCCCTGCATTTGTATATAATATACCAGTCTTCAAATGGCAGGGCCTTAAAATGTTACATGCAGTAATATGCCAATAAAATTGTGCCAGTAATCACAGACTGCATTATACAAAGTACATTTGTATAAGGTTTAAAACAGGTATGAAAGAATAACAATATTTCTAAGGTATGAAAATACTCAGTAAATCTATAAACCGTACCAGTAAGTGGCCATCTTTATCATATATAATATTTCCATTATGATAATGAGGCACTGCTCTCCCAGTCAGTAAAAGATTGACTAAAGTCGGCCTACATTCTTCATTGTCAGATAGAAGCTTGAAATTATCATTATCTGAAACTCCTGCGTCTTCAAGTACCCTAAAACAGAATTAAAGAAAATGTTGATACTTAAGTTTACAAGATTACAATGTTTTAAATTGAGATCAGGGTCAAAGGTTATATAACTTGAGATCGGTCTCCAAGCTTAAATCTCGTATCTCATTTTTTATTATTTTACATGTTGATTATGATAAAACAATGATGATACTAAGCAATCATTAATTGCTCAGCATAATTGATCTGAACATGTATTATACATAAACCATCTGCATCTTAATTTTGAACCAAATTTTATTAAGGATGGAATTGAGACTTGAGTTCAGAGACTGTTAACAAGTTTTATAACCTCGTAGCCAGAAATCAACAAAAGTAACTACCGGTACTCCTTTCCCTAGGTATCTAAATTATTGCTTTATTGTTACAGTAAATGTTCAGATTAATCTTTCTTACAGAATACTGTACAGTAGATAAATCTTTATTTCAGCAGACATAATTTGAGAATATAAAAAACATGTATGAATGGTAAGCATTAGTTTGCTATAGGACCAATCTTTAGTTTCATAACAAATATAGATGACCTTTGAGAAAAACTACACATTATGTTATATAGTGCCAATGAAAATGTTTGAGCACTAGAAAAGCAGCCAAAAACTGAATTTTTTAAACAATTACTATGATTGGAATATTCTTACTCCAGACTTCGCAAAAGGCGAAAAAGTCTGCCGGACATTCGGTCCAACAAGCTTGGAAATTCTGTCGGACCGAACGGAAATCTGCCAGACCAAAAACAGTAAACAAATGTAAATTTTATGTGTATACATCAGGTAGTAAGTTGCCGGACAGCCGGTTCGATGAGATAAGATTCTTTATCGGACCGACACACAATCCATCGGACATGTCCTTCGGTCCGGTGCCTTTCGCAAAGCCTGTTACTCATATAATGATCCTGCTTCTTGTTTGGACCAAGATAATTATGGCTAAATGCCTGAAAACTACAAATAAGTTTGTAACTACCAATAAGAGAAGATTACCTACCTACTGATTGTCCGTGACAAGATAGCACTATATAACAACAATATACAACCACAAGAATTCTCATGTTCAAACTGAAAAACAGAAATATTTCCTTCATCCAGAGGCAAATATCATATGTTTGTTTCAAAATAAGGCTCTTAAAAAATATCTCTGATTCTCTGACAGTGCCAGATTTCCATCAGTGGTAAGGCTGATTTCTGAGACAGATCTACAAACTGACATACCATCATGTCAATATGATATCAATGTCAAACATCAATCACAAAGTAATTAATCTCAAGTGATTGTTATGGTTTAAAATATATCTAACAAAATGCCAAATAAACTACTGGTAAATTTAAGATGTTGCATCATTTCGATAAGTAAAACCTGGGCTAACAGCAACCTCAGAAAAAAGGCCACCTTGTGAATAAAAGCCATTCATTTAAAAGTCTCCATTGATTGTATAGAACAAAATGATCAATAACCTGTCAATAAAGGCCGTATTTCCCTAGGGTGGCCTTTGATCACAGGTTTGACAGTATTAATAAAAGTAAAACATAGATCTATCATACTTAGGCACCAATACATAAAACATGGTAGAGTGGGATCAAGTTGTTAAAGGACTATGAATAATGTACTTACATGTGACAAATGTCGTTTAACAAATATTTCAAGATCCTGATATTTCTTGAATTCATACAAATTAATCTGAAAAAGGGTAAAACAAAATTACAATTTGTGCTTGTTCATGTCATATAAAATAATACCCCCGCCGCCACTATGACACTAAGAACGCAATAGTATACTATATGGCAAAATTCAAGTACACATAACTCTGAAATGTGTGGATCTTTGGGCATGAAAATTGTGTCTTGCACATCTACACTTCATGGTGATAACATATTTCAAGTTTCATTGCAATCGCTTTAAAAATGTGGAATAAGTTCGCCCACAAATCACCGACAGTGGGTGGGGTATAACTATAGCCTTAGTTTACCTTTTCTGTGATACCATCAACACGGTATGTATAATCTGTATCAAAGTATGCTTCCTCTTGTTGTAAACATATACAACATCGTATACGATTACCAGCCTGCCATAAAACATCACAAATTGCTGAACATAAGGCTTTACGCCTTTCAAAGTCACTTGGCTGGAGTGAGCTAGAATTAATAAAAGTAAGCTTTTATTAATTATTTGAGTAAAATATGTCAAAAATCCATCCACAATTTACTATGTTACTGACTGGATAAAAAATCTCAATTCATTTCAAAGTTTGTCTCAAATGACAAGCCCCGAGCTTATAAAACTTGAGATCTGTCTCCGAGCTCAAATCTTGTCTTTTTATGATTCTAAGTTAAATATAACCAGACAATATTGATATCATAGAAACATTAGCCTTACTGCATAATTCATCGTAGTATTATTTAAACATTAATCAGCTAAATCTTTTCAACCATAATACTTTGAGATTCGAGCTTGGAATTTGTTCTCGGGGCCTGGTATTTTCATAATGGTTTTAATGCAGATTACACAAAACTGTCCAAACTCTAGCCCATGCCCCATTAGTGCTGGTCACTAATATCTTATATTTACTCAGTGAAATGAGAATATAATTACCAACATCGCCAAAGAAAATCATTCATGTTTCTAAAATTTAGAAAATCATATTCAATAGAAAATTATAACAAGAGCGTCATAAGCGGTGCCAATGCACTTCTATTCACCGCCTCAGTCAGATCTATCATCTATGAAATTTCATGTTGCTACCTCTTATAGTTTCTAATTTTTTGCTACATTAAAGTTTTTGCACAAACAAAGCAGTGAGCACAATAGCTTGACTTTTTCTTTAAAAACAGCCGAGCTAAAAATCATGTTTTCAGTTATATAAAAAAAAATCTTACGTCTTCATTGCTAGACTAGACGAATACTGCTTGCCAAACATCAAATGTTTAAGTAGGTAACCTTGGAAGCATAATATCAATATACGAGATCCACACTGTAACAGAAATATGGTTTGCTTTAAATAAAGCAGACATGATTGTCTCCCTTGGCATGCATTTATATAGCTTTATTGTAATTTAAAATCAAAGAGCTTGTCATAAAAGATACCGGTCTATTGCACTTGTAGCAGAATTCATAGAAATCTTTTCAAAAGGCTAAAATTCATCAATTACTGTAGAAACAGCATATGACTTTTTGAGTACTGCATTCTATATTTCAGGGGAAAAAAATGTTTTACATATAAAGATTTACATACATTCATATTTGACCAAGAAATTGAAATGTCATAAAATGTAAACAGAACATGAAACCATTCACAATTTCAATTTTTTTCATCATCTGTTTCAAACATGAACGCCTTAACTGTATGTCATTTATTAGTCCTTTATATCTACACATAATAATTTTATTTCTAAATATGGTCATTTCTGCAACAATAGATGCATGATACACAAACAGTGACTATAGAATAGAAAAAATATTAATGCAACACTATAACAGCTTATAGTTACTGCAAGTCAGAAGTCATATGAAATGATTTTTGAGATATTTCTTTTGATTATTTTGCCCAGTATATATAACTTTATCTACATACCCTATGGGTTTGAAAGCCATATGCATATTTTGTTGAACTATCTTGAAAGACTAACGCTGATTTTCTCCAATCACGACTAAACGAATGAACTGTTGATCCTATAGTAATCTTCCGTAATGCCTTAAAATAAAATATCTCATGATTTAACTATATGGTAAAACAATTATTATACGTATACATTACAATCGCAACTTTTTATTAGTGTGGCTGTGAGCTCTTATTTGCTTAAACTTTCAGATTCATCTTAAACCAGTTGGTATAAAAAATACAATATTGCAAGACCTGAAATTATAAATCTAAATTTAGAGTTTGATCATGTCACATTTTATTTTATGATTAACCACAAAAAACAAAACATCAAAAGCCTCAGCTTGTTTGGTCACAGGAGCCAGAAATTTTGTCCACATCACAACAATAGGCCCAAAAAAAACATAACCCGAGCCTCGTTCATAGACCGCTGTATATACATATATATAACACAAGGAGTGCAACGTCTTCTACTACCCTCAAGTTATTAGCAACATTAAAGTTTTTACACAAAGTAGACACCACATTGATCACAATAGCTCGACTTTTTCTTCGAAAACAGACTATAATAATGTAATAATGTATATCAAGGTAATAATCATATTCAATTCTTCAAAATCTTGAAATTCATCTTTCAAGAAAATCTTCTCAGAATCAAAGAGAAACGTAAATTAGCTACCACTAACTGATATAAAACAGAACATTTTAAGCAAAGACCATCAGTCATAAAACCACTATACAAACATACTATAGCTGTCTCACGACTAATAGGAGTTCCCCCAATCATAGTCCGGGCTCGGGCAGATCTAGTTCCTTCATTTGGTATAAGTATAGTATCTGAAATATAGATATAAATCAACTAAATTATAGGCCCTTCTTCAAAATGAGTTCATACAAGATAATATGAATGAAGTGTTTTTTTATTCATAAAATCAAATGAGTGAAAACAGGAGAAAAAAGCATAACTTAATGTTGAATTATTTAGGTGATTAGCCACTGATCGTTGCTGTTTGAAAATAGCAAAACTGAAACAAAAGATTAAATTGTTAAACACAATTAATTATGTGTATGAACAATTAACTTTATAAAAATTCTAACAAAAAACATTTTCATTCTTAAAAGTACAGTACAACCTCTCCAGAGCAGCCCTCTCTTAAGCAACAACCTCCCTTCAACAACAGCATATTTTCCCACAGCATAATTTAACTATCAATTTAACCTCTAAAGCAATAACTTCTCAACAACAACATAATTTTGCTTCTCCCAAAGTGTTGCTTTGGAGGGGTTGCACTATATATTCACTGTATATTTGAAAAAGAGGCTTAAGAAAGTAGAAAAATGCAGGGAAACTAGAATATATATGAAAGTAAAGACATGCATGTCTATGTCATGCAGGTCATTGACTTTTGTTCATAAGTTGGTGTACAGAAAACATTACAACCTACAAGCCTAAAAGCTGGGTCCACTTACAATAGCTTTAAGGCAAGACAAGAAGTTTACACTAATCCTGATGGACACTTAACTCAAAATTCAATGTACAAAAATTTACAATAAATGTTTATTTGATTTTCCTGATAATCGGCATAAAACCTCAAAATGCTTGAAAAAATATCTTTAATATACAGATATAGAGTAATTTCCAGGAATGGTCTACTCCAAACAACAGCCACCTCACTGTTACAGCCAGTATATTATCAACCCAAATTGATGTTTAACTCATTTTCACTCTCTCAACATTAGCCACCTTCTTACAACAGCCATTTTTGTCATTTTAATTGATGGCTGTTTTAGGGAGGTTGCAATGTAATAATAGGTTTTCTCAAAAACTGACAGACAAATTTTAATAAGATTTCATATTATTCAACAAAGGGAACATGGGTATATAAGTAAACCACTTAATACATACATTAAAATGTTGTAAAATGTTAAGTTAATTTTGACTTGGGTGTTAAAGTTTAACCTTACCACAATTAATCTATAAATAACAGGAATTAAGTTATAGGAATCAGGTACAAGTAAACCAGGGACTAAAATTAACAAACAAATTGTATGTGTTTTATATATAAGTACAAACTTAATCTAAGTTAATCAGTAGTTTTATCAGACAGTGTCAAATTACAGACAACTATGAATGCTAAAGTCTGAGTTTCATTGAGGTCAACTACATTAATATTAGAATCTACTTCATGTTCAATAAATTTTGGGTAAAAGTGTAGTATGGCATATGCTTCAGAACAATATTCAGACCTTAAAACAAGAAGGTAATAAAGTCATGCCAAAGCCCTAGACTTCCACCACACTTAAAATATACGAAAAATAACCTTCCCTTACCTAGAGACTAGAATAAATCTAACATAATTATAAGTTCAAATGTGAGTGGCTGGACAATGTCAACGAGAAATGTTTGTGAAACACAGATGCCCCCAAAAAGCCAACTGGATAGTATGACCTTGACCTACAGACCTCAAAATCAATTTGAGTCATCTACATGTGATGACCAACCTCCCAGCCAAATCTGAGAAGCTTAAGCCAAATAGTTTTTTATTGCCTGAACAAGGTTTGGTTACGGACTGACCGACTGACATGTGCGAAGCAATATGCCCCCTTTTTCCAAAGGGGACATAAGAAAAGTATTATAATGTGAGCTACTGGACAATATCAAAGATATAACTGTGTTATAAACTATTTGCGGTGGGTGTCATTATAGAACTAATATTTACATGCTAACTTTGCCTATACAATATAAATACCTATACAGTAAGTAGGTTTATCATAATTAGAACTTAGTACACCACTATTAACATAAAGAAATCCCCTGTCATGATTTTATATCAAGTATCAGACAAATCCAACCAAAGCTGAGGCACTACCCCCCCCCCCCCCCCCTAATTTGACGGCTATGGTCATTTCAGGGCCACCCTAGAGAGATGAGGGGAGGTAAGACACAGGAGAATTGGGCATTTATATCCCTACAATACTCTTATTTCGAATAGTTTTTCCTGTTTTTTCTTATCATGCAGCACCTAAATGTAAAGCACTGATAGACGCCTCACCATCTATGATTTCTTAATACAATATTAGGAAATATACAATTAAATCAAATATAATTTTTACAAGTCTGTTGACAAATTGCTTATTAGAATAACAGCCTCCCCATTATAAGGTAGAATATGACCTGGTTGTATAAAATATCTGAGATTTGATACAAAATACTGACTAGGGATTTCCAAATAATTTATAGGTAGAACTCACAAATAATCAATCTAAAATATTTTAATGATCAGAATCTATAATTTTTGTGCGAAACCATGGTAATATCTAATACAGAGCAGTAAAGGTCAATAATGTTACAACACACAAATTGCCTCAAAACTGAACGATATTAATTTTAGTCCTTTAAATGTCAATTTTTATAGAGCCCATACTTTTTAAGTGTTGCCTCAAAAACTTTTTCGTTGAATCATTTACAATATTTCTAAGGCTTTCATTGATTATTTGTGAGATTTTTAGTTAAACAATTTCTTACAACGACTCCATGAGGCTGAAAAATAAATCTTACACTATATTATGTAGATATGATGATTACTAAATATGTGAACATTGGAGATAAAAGTACTGGTTTCATGAAATCAATTACTGTGACGAAGTAGTCATGATAAATTACTGATGTGAACTGAACAAAGGAGGTTAAATGAAGAACTATGACAAAGCAACCATGATAAATGACTGATGAAGAATACAAACATTTCAATGATTGAAAATAATTGTTTGTTTGTTTGTTTGAGTTTTACGCCCCTTTTCAACAGTCAGAGTCTAATATGAGGCGGACAGTTCACCTAACCATCGTTCCCGGGAAGAACCAGTACTAGATGCCCATCCTCCGTAAGCAACTGCCTACTTTCTCTTATAAAGATATATGGTCCTTAGCTGGGCTAAACCCACAACCCTCTATCAGTGATCTGAAGTCAGCGACCTTAATCACTCTACCACAGAGGCAGGTATTGAAAATAATCGAGTCTGACAGAAGTAGAACACATTCACAATGAATTGAAATTTATTCCACAATAAAATCAGACAATTAAGCTAGAGAAAAATGTATAATATAAGGCAATTTTGGCAGCAGTAAGTGATCTGAAAATAATTCAGCAACAAATTCTGAAAATAATGAAGTAGAAAGCCAGAGTAATGGAAGAACCAACATTAATTATTTTTAAAGAAGTTCCCCGTGTATTACCTCTATTGGAAAACTTCAAGTCACCAGGATCCATATAAAAGGTTTTCACTCTTTGAGTCATGTGAGGTGCCACAGGGGGAGGCTTTCTTCTATCGTTAATAGTAACTTTTCTCTGAAAAAAATAAAACATAAAAGTAAATTAACTACACAAAAAAAGACATCAAATAGGGTTAAAAATGATTCTAATCATAAATTTAGAGATTTTTTTAGTTAAGACCTAGGGACTCCCAGAAAAGAGATCTTCATATCAATTTCATAAAATTTAATACAAAATTACTATTCATTTAATTTACATTTCTAAAAAAAAATGGATGATACAAAGAATAAAAAAATTTGCAAAATGGATTCCTTAAAAAAATCCTCTTTAGAAGTACCAGTATTCTCATGTTTCCCTATTCATGTTAAAATAATGCTTGGAACCACATAAACTACCTGTCTAATGTCCATTACAAGAAAACAATGCCTCAGGCCAGCACAAAATGTTTTATTATTAGTAACAGTCAAACCTGTGAACGAAGGCCAGCCTTGAGTAAAAATTAATGTGGCCTTTATTGGCAGGATGCCTTTATTTTGAGGTCAATTTGTTCTAAATAATCATAGTTTTTAAAATAATGGCATTTATTCACAGGGTGGCCTTTGTTCAAGTGGCCACTAACTCAGGTTTGACTGTATATAATTATATTATAGGTAAAAAAACTGGATTTTGAAATTTTAGAGAACCTGTTTCAAAAGGTATAAATTCAACATATAGTAAAACAACTCAACTTTAAATGTTTAAAATAGCAACTTTAAGTGCTTACTAAATAATGAATATAGAATTTCTGGCTTTGCTTTGTCAAAAACTAAATCCTTGGTTCTTTAACTTAAACATATGAAAATAACAAATGGTAAACACTTAACTTTGATAAATATCTGATTAATGTGACAATACAATGAAAGAAAATATTAATGTTTGTTTCACATTATGCAGTTGTAGGTAAATCCAATTTTAATGACAGTCTTTCAATATCAATGTTAAATTAAGGTTTATTGAAAAAAGGTTAAGTATTTAAGTCCTTGGGATTGAGAATTTTAGCTGTGTTTTGCTCAAAATTGATAAAAATGTATAACCACATTTAGCAATATTTAAATGAACACAAACAACTATTGCATGTCTATGATGGAAATTTTAATCATTACTATAAAATTATAGTCCACCACAAAGCAAGATCTCCTGTTTTCAGAAATCTTAAATGTTCAATGATATTTATTTTAGTTTAGATGAACAGCTAGACCTCTGTACATAACTTAAATATTGTTGATAAATGACATTAAACACTAAAAAAAAATAAAAAAATGATAATATACTACATTGTACATAAAAGGGCATTTATCATGTATAAGAGTCTATTTCAGGCACAAATTCCCTCCAAACAAAAGAAATTCAAAAAATCACAAATATTTACGAGAAATCTCAATGTAAGAACTTTTAAGTCATTGAGCCTGGTTTGACCAAATGTAATCTCAAAATTGATGACAATGCAGTATTCTAAGACGGACACAAACATTTGTCACACACTAAGTAATATATATACTTCACATCATTATTTAATAACTTATATATAAACATACAGTCAAACCTGTGAACAAAGGCCACCCTTGAGATTGTCATATTGTGGCCTTTATTGACAGGTACATGTAGTCAGAGGTCATTTTGTTCTAAATAATCAATGACTGTTTTTGAAAGATGGCCTTTATTCACAGGGTGGCCTTTATTTGGAGGTGACCGCTAACACAGGTATGACTGTAGTTATAATACATCACACATTCAAACAGCAAAAAATAATATGTTTGAAGTTTGTATTCACTGATAACAGTTTTTTTTCCTGCAGTAGTTCGATACAAAACGTCTGCATTCCAGAATTACGTAGTTAAACTACCATGTAAAAATATTTTTACAAGAATTCAAAGATTACATATACTGTTTATATTCAGCATATTGATGATAAATGAGAATTTTAAGAGTGTTTAAAATGCATATACTTTGGACAAACTAAAGCAACACTTGAAAATCAATTTTAAACAATTCATACTCAGAAAAAAAACCTATAAATTCTGCTAAAAATTTAAAAATCATTTAAAAAGTAAAGCCTAACTTCTATACAAGGAAATTCAGCAACTTAAGTATAGTCTGTATGGGATAAATTAATGCATCAATATTATTTTATGCAATCTTAAGAGAGTAAGTGCTAAGCAGATTAAAAGTTGACATGAAGTTTGAGAAAATGTTAAGTTTATAATAAATCTAGAACAAATTCAGATGAATTTGTAGAGATAATAATAATAATTTAAGTTCAAATAAAAAGTCAGTGTTACACAAACTTCAATCCAGGTATTTAAATACTATTTTCTAATTGTTGTATTGTATCATTCCTATGGTGGCACATGCGGTGGCCCCCATCCAGTGGTTAGTGCACTGGACTTATACCTGGCAATGCGGGTTCGAAACCTAATCATAGCAGGCCATACCCTAGGTTCTATGATAATTTGACAAAAGATATTTATTTTCCTTGATATGTTGAGAAATGGCCCTTTCTTTGCAGTAGGAAGTTAGTACTGGTTAGAATGCAGTCCAAAAAACTGGCCATACATATTTGAAATACTGTTGAAAAACGGTGTTATACCCACTGAAAGAAATAAGAAGCACATGGACTTAAGCATGCCTATCTCTGTACAGACAAGTAGACAGATTCGGAACTTTATTATTATTGTATCCATATACCAATTAAACATAATGTCATATATTTTAATTCACTATTTACATCCAAAAATAAAAAAAGTTCCAAAAGTTTAGACTAAGTCAAATAATATATCAATTGCCTGAGTAAATAAAAGATAACTTTTATAAAAACAGTGTTTTTAGAAATGCAAAATTGAAGCAAAGAAGTAAACATAATTCATTTACTATGTATACAAATAATATTTGTTATCACAAAATGGTTATATTGGACAATATACATTAATGTAAAAATGCTTGGTTAATATTATGCAGGCAGAACGATGGACACCATCTTAAGGAGAAAATTAACAGCAATTAAAAAATCATTTTTAACAAAATCAGACAAGAAACATTAGTCGCAAGTACAAACCACAGAGGCAACAAAAATAATTCCAAAGGGAGTAGTGTGACAATTAAGTCTACATTTATTTGAAAAACCACTCTTTAACTGCCATGGTACAATCAAGGAAAGACAATTTAATCATACAATAAGGTTTGAGAATGGTCTAGATTGGAAAATTTGTGAAATAGTGTCAAGATGCTAAGAGACAGACAAAATGAGGTTTTATTATTCAAACGAGTGTTTAATAACGCTGGGGGTTAAAAGGTCAATCAATCAGTACAACAATAAGTCTGGGGAAAAACAAAACTCACTGGTGGTTTAGAGACTTCCTCCTGCAATCAGGTGTACACATTACTTAATAACAAAGGCATAATCTAGCATCATACATACAATATTATATCTAGCAATATAAATATCTATATCTATAAAACTATATGTTAATGGATTAGACTGGTGTAATTAGTAAATGGAACAATATGGAATTTATTAATAAGAAAAATACGCAACATGCTGTGCTACCATCAAGAAGCGTCACTCAGTACTACTACAGTAAACTAGACCATAATGAAAATTTGGCCATCATTAAAAAAAATTTAATCACAGTAATGATATCTACTCATCAAAATTGCCTCTAGCCAACTTTTTTTGGCGTCTCAGGAAATTTACTTATTTTTTTCAATAAAAAAATAGCCTTCTAACATGTATTTTGGGTTTAATATTAAGATAAACTGTTAAAAATATTTCCTACCAACCAACACACTGAAAATTTTCTACATACGGTTTAATACCACAAAAAAACATTTTTTAAGGATGTCCTTAATAATACTAGACTTTCACCAGTTTAATAAAATACATTTGAACATTAGGGTACATGTTTTAGATTAACTTAAATTAAGACATCAATAATTGTTTGTTGCTGCATGGCTAAATGTTCATCACAAATAGGGTAGGTAAGCTGATTTTTTCTTTGCCTCTTGAACACATGCAGAAAGGTAAAGACATCGAGATACTGGATGAACTATACCTAGCGCCTAATAAAAAGTCTAGGGTCATGGGGAAAATTTTTGAATTAATTTTTTGTGACAGGTTGCCCGACTAAATACTTTATGAAGGAAACTTGCCCCAAAAAGATTTAAAGAAGGCAAAAAATCCTTTCAGGCAGGGGGCAACCCACTAATTTGAAGACTTTTTTTACCACAATATGATAATACTGCTTAAATTAAGTTCCAACTTAATAATGTTGTATGAAAGTCAATGCTATAATAAGACAAATATAAAAATAGAATAATCTTTTAGGTTTTTATAGGAGAATAAAGTGAATCCATATAAAGAACTGAAGCTAAGACCATAGAAAAATAAAGTTTGAAAGATTAAGTTGTACTTCAAAATATTATCAGTAAAATAAATGCTGAATGAATAATACATAACCTCGAGCTTAGTGAATTTTGTTGCCTCAGTCCTTTAACCTTTTTTGTTCATAGTCGTTATGACCATACAGTCAAATCTCTGCTTACGGACACAGGTAAATGATGGACACCTGTCTACAGTGGACACTGTAATATCTCCCATTGAAAAACACTCTTTAAATGGCTATAAAATTATATGTAGGCTAGCAGATACCTGCAGTTTTTCAGGAAGTAAAAAAAATGCTGGGTAGTAAAGGGTCTGAAGTCTGTGGGGGTCTTTGTCGGCTCCCTGTGAGTAGAAGCGGGGGGGGGAGGGGGGGGGGGGTATAAAAAGCAATAGAAGTAACTGTAATCCACAGACATGAACTGCACCATAACATCTACAAGCTACAACTAAACAAAAACTAAACAATAAATACAAGATAAACAGGTTACTAAGATCACTACAGTGAACTTACACGTCCATGATGTGCAACACGCACAGGCTCCTGAAACACAACACAACAATAATATACAATTCATCATAACAAGCCATGTTTCCACTCTGAATTAACCAACCACACATTCAGCCTTTTAATAAGGCTTAAAAATATTGTTTGTTTCTGGTAATCTGACCTACCTTAAATTTTCCCTGCATCGGACCGTAGACTTTTATTAGGCCTGAGGAACTGTACAGCCATTTCCTCATTTTTTTCACCTTTCCAGAGGCTTTCAAAATCTAAAAATAAGCCCTGACCTACTGTATCCTATTTCTTATGCGCAGGGAACCAGAAACAAACATATTTTTAGGCCTAACCAAAGTCAAATATATGAAAACTTGAGAACAATCTCGAAGCTTTAAAGTCACATCAGGTCCCAAAAGTGAAAAATAATATAACCTGAGATTTGTCTCCCAAGCTCCAATCTTTTAATTTGATTAACGGTAATTGTAAATTAAGATCAGACAATAATACAGGTAATATTAATTATTGATACATTAGGCTGACAGCATAATTGATCTGAATATATATGTATTTAAACATTTAAATCATCTGTATCTTTTCAACCATAATACCTTGAGAATAGAATTGAGATTTGAGCAAGCAGACTGTTCAAGTTTTATAACTGTTTTTTCAACTTATATATCAGTGCTCCTTTTAGGAAACAATATTTTTTCTCAATTAGGCCAGTAATGTATGATTGATTGAATCAATTATTTGACTTTTGTGCTTGTCAAACTTTGAGATCAACTGAAGACTTAAGTGTGATTTTTCATCACTGTGATTAATCTCAAGTTTTATAATCTTGTACCCATGCAGATAAAGTGTACCTAAGTGCTACCTAGATTTGTATTCCTTTTTAAAGCAAAATGTGCATACCATGAAGTCCCCACTTAAATAAAATCAATAAAGTCACCCGTCACCATAACCAGCTCACAACCTGATATTTTAAAGTCTTAAATCATTTAATGTGCATTTAAACCTTCGCTTCTTCCAGTCCACGGACTATATCTTCACTATTTCTAAGTTTCCAACCTCTTATACTAGACATAATGATATCAGCTAATTCTTTTTCATACTCAGTCTCCTGTGTACTATCATAAATCTCTTGAGCTTTCACTGCTTTTACAAGAGAATCCTAAAATCAATGATCAACTTTGTTAATATAATAGAGAATAAGCTACGGTAAATGATTTAACTCACTTTATCAAGCAATGCGAAATAATGGCCCAGGCTGAAAATAAAAATAAGTTTGTTTGGAGTGCTCCGACCCAAAATTTTAGCACCGGGTAGGTAGGTAGTGATTTTGTTTTACTACATAACAATAGTAAAAAAATAAATAATTACCCCCCATGCCAAACAAACTTATCTTTATTTTTAGCCCGTACAGTTGCAAGATTCTACTGACATATAGTATTGGGTAATCAGAATTATTTGGTCAGTTGTAGAAATTATTTAGTACAGTCAAACCGGTGACAGTGGCCATCACTGAATAAAGACCACCCTGTGAATAAAGGCCATTCTTTAAAAATAATGTTCTTGATTATTTATAACAGAATGACCTCCAAATAAAGGCCAAATTTAGTCTTTCCTACGGATGGCCTCTAATTGTTCACAGGTTTGACTGTGTAAGCTAGGACTGGGTATTCCTCAGATATTTTCAATACAGTAACAATGTGAAATAATTTTGTATTGCCTAAATTATAATAGTTTGTCTGCTGCTTCCTACTGATCTACCCATAATCTGCCAGTCCGAAAATATTTTTAACTAAAAAAGTGATATTTTTATAAAGTAGGCTTTGGAGAATGAGATACCAACGGATCTGTTTGATACTTCAAAGATGTCTTATGGTAATTCTAAGATGTGTATACATGTTTGTTGTTCCACCAGAGCCTGCCACTGTAGCCATTCGCAAACGGTAACATTAGTTTATTTGAAAATGTAAATGTGATAGTCATACACCCTTGAAAACCGTTGTAAACCAATTAACTGATATATTGATCCTGTCGAAGTACAAGCAAGACTGAAGAGTTTTCTCAACAATTTTGATCTAAGATGAATAGATTCACATACCAGTTTAAAATGTCCTGTTAACAGCATGCAAACAATTGTTAACTTAATTTAATATAAACTCAGAATTGGAAAAATTAAACAATCAATTGACAAGGAATTTTATAAGAATGGCTTGGAACTAGTTTATAATCCAAGTTAAAAGATATTTTTAAGAAATCAGTTGTTGAATGAAAGTGACAACCTATTAATTGATTAGTTGATAGTCAAATCAGTCAACATTATTACTTCATAACAAATATTGACCAGCTGAAAATTAATATATTAAACATAACAAAACAATACAAATAAATATTTACATTTTAATCAATGAAAACCTATATTTGCATAATAAATCTATTACAGCTGTACAACTTTTTTTAAGTATTATTGAACAATAATTATGTAAAACAAACAGCCGGTTATTATATATAATTGTATGCTAAATAATTAAGTCTCCAGTAGGTAGGGAAATATTGAAAACACTTATAAACAGAATTATATCATTTTTCAATGTTGTGTGAGATTAGCTTAAAATATTGATTTTGTTGTACATTGGCTGAATTTATCAGAGATATGCACTTGCAAACCTCCCAAAATTGAAAAAGGACTTGCAAAATTAAGCAGATTATCCAAGATAATGAGGAAACGTATGTCTGAGGATATATTTGAAGGTGTATACTATTTTCGTCACCATTCTGTTGTCAACAGTCAGGCAAGGTTAACATATAGGTCCCTCATCCATTTATGGACTGTCTTTTCTATTGCCTGATAGATGGACCTTTTATCCTGGATCACTAGCACAGACTCTTGGTTGCTTTTGAGCAGACAGGATGATTCGGTAGATGAATTGACATCCGACGCATGTCTTTTTACTAATAAATTTTGCCTGTTGATGAATTTGTTTGTTTACATTTGCAGACGACAAATTAAGCTGTAACAATTTGTCAATAAAAACACAATGAAACAGTCACATGATTACAATATTTATTGTTTACACCGAATGTATATACCTGAAAATATCATGACAGAGAGATAGATGGCTAAAAGGCTCTAGTGCTTCTTAAATTCGACTGATATGTTGTCTGTGTCATACATAATAAGCGAAAACATTAAGTCATGGCGTGCACCACTTAATCGAGTCTGTCAACTTTTGTTTTACAAGCAAGATATTTTCACTCGCAAAAAATTTGTGACTTTGAACAAAATCCACCCGTTTTTTTATATTTTTACTCACATTTTGCGAGTATGTGACTGTGAGCTTAAATTAGAACCCTGATTGGAATAAGAATTCAATAACTTGTGTGAATTAACAACAATTTGAACAAATTTTCCCTTACCCCAAGGTTGACTCCTGTACCACCATTAAATATCTTCAACAACCGGTCGAGATTTTCTCTCTCACTGACATTACCATCTTCTTTTTCTTCTGTAATCACTGTTTCAATATTTGTGGCCATATTTGTTTTATTTTTAGTCACAACAGCCAGCTGTTGCCTGCAAAAATGAGATCATGCATCAGCTCTGTGTTATGGGTAAAGAGAATTATAATTCCAAGAAACAGAAGGTACTGAGAACTTAAGCTTTACTTACACTACATAAACCAGCTTCAGACATTATTATGTGGGTGTCTGTATTACTTAGTCAATTTTTGACCAATAGAAAATATAACTAAAACCATTGAGCTATCACCCAAGCTGAAGTGTCCTTGAATTTTCTATCTATAAGTTTTATAGGGTTGATTTAGGTTTGTTACATTTTACTGAGGTTTGTGATCATTTATTTGTCAAGACATTAAGCATGTCACCTCACACCACTTCCAGCAGAACAGGGGTGCAACAAGCATCTACAGGGACTCATTCTTCCCATGCACAATCATGCAGCGACTGGAATCGCCTCCCTACACAGACTACCAACTGCACTACCATAGAGGCATTGCAAGCTAGACCCGGATCCCTTGCACCACACCACTAGAACCTATATGACCTGTACATAGTTTTAACCTCACTACATTTTTATTGGGCAGCACAGAATTTTACAACAGGGTTTTCGACAATCTTATGATTTCCAACCCTTCAACCGGATGATGATGAAACAAAACTTAAAAGTATTCTTTTCAGTCCAATGAGTTAAGACTAATCTCACATTTAAACACTACTATATAAACAATGGCAATGCTTAGTAAACATCAAGACCCTATACCCCTCCCCGCAGTAAATGAAACAATACCAGTTGGTGAATACACTGCATTTTGCAATCAATATATGGTACAAAGTTACAAAAATTACACTATAGATAAAATGTACCCACATTTTGTGTGTGATATCTGGTGTGTACAATTGAAGTCTCAACAACCGACATAATTACAAGAAAGAAAACCAAATTTGGCTGTTTAGTCTCAGAACGAAATGTTTATTTACATTACTCCACCCACTCAGTTTAATAAAGAGATCATAATATTTCAATGCGTAAATACACATGGCAGCGAACACTTACATCACAGAAAGTACCTTTATTATCTAGAGAGGTAGAACAATGATTTTGATCAATTAATTCCATTCATATTACATCGACACGTCCAAAATTGTCGTCCATACTACAATGCACTTCACGACTTTCACGTTTATTTCAGTTTTCGACTATCCTCGGACTTTATCGTCTACGAAGTTAAATCCTGATTGGTTGATAAGTATCTAAGGACGCTGGTTAAATGTATGGTTGATTTCGTGCATTTTAAATACATTGCCGCGTTGATCTACTTTAAAGTTAAACAAATATTATACACTCTTGACAAGTTAATATCTGTTCATTTAAACATATAACATGATATAGTCTAACTGCTTTATCCAAGGTCATGAATAAAAGAAAACATAGAATAAATCTATAAATTTTATAATTGGATTGAAGGGATCTATCAAGGACTTATATACATTTTTGTATGTAAGTCCTTGGATCTATATAGATCTGTCATTGTTGGATTTCATTATATAATAATTAGTATACTTCATTATATACCAAAGTACTTTAATTTATTACTTATGTGATAGTGTCCCTGAGTATACATACATTGTAAAAGGCTAGATCGATCTATATATTAATTGTAATTTTACTTGTATTTTTTAACTATCTAAAGCTTAGTTTAGGCATAATTTTTTTTCTTTCTGGTTATATACATCAAGGACTTACATAGATCTACATAGTCCTTGTATACATACGCTTTAAAAATAGGCGTAGTTTGATGGGGGCCTTTTTGGCACTTGAAAGCTTATAGAAAAGTAGATCTAAATAAAGCAAGCTAGGAATTAAGGATATGTGCTCTTCCTCCGTCCATTAAATATAGTCTCCTAATAGGGTCGTGGAGAATATTTAAGGTATTTAGGTCTGGTAATCAAAAACAAATATTTTTTTGGGCCTTAGCATCATTTTTAGAGCTACCTGTAGACTTTAAAGTGTATATAGATCTGCAGTATGGAGAAAGTTGTAATCAATCAAAATATACAGCTGCATGTTTTCGGGAGTGTCCAAGATGTTTTCAAAGACTCAATAAAAAATCCTAAATATTCTTGTGTTGCCATTATTACGTACCCACTTCAGGCCCTCCCCATTTTGAAAACAACTGCATCCCCATAGGTCCTATCATTACATGTAAGTGTTACAGGGACACTACATTACATGTTGAGTCCCTGGTGCTCATTAAAATATAGGGTCTAGGTCATTTCCATGGTTTTCTTCGGCTCTTGAAAGCTTGTGTTGAACCAAATGCATCTTGATAAGAAATTCTTCAACATGGTAAGCTAAACAAACTGGACTAACAGATTTTGTAGCAATGGTTTGAGATTACATCGCCATCCAAACTGTTTTTCGAAACATATGCTTCAGATGAATTGAAGTTCATTTAGTCCGAAAGAATTTTAGAATTTGGCTGACAATGACAGGGGGGGGGGGGGGGTGAATATAGCCCATTTTGATATAACCATAACAGCTAAAATTATTTTGGGGGGGGGGGGCTAACCCTCCCCTAGGTCCTCAGTTCCAACAGCCCTGAAGTAGCATATGTCTATTGAATAGAAAGTCGAAATTCTGCAAAGACTTCAAATCTGTATTTCTTTAAATAGGACAATTTTTTGCAAAAATCGGAATACCTCGGCATTTGTCTAAAGAAAGTGCCTCGGACATAACAGGTAGGCCGCCATTATGTTGTAGTTGTTCACAGGCTACTTTCCACCATGGCTGACCCTGGGAATCCAAAGATGGAAACAATCGATCTGTTTCTCTTCCGATGGGAATTTGATGCCCATTTTGTCAATCGCGAATGATAAACAAGTTTGAAAGTCTGAAATTCTACGAAAACCAGTACCTGGTATCGAAAAAGTATTTACCGGAAACCAAATACCGGTAACCAAAATTTGCAGCCCTACACTTATGTGCCAAATAATAAATGATGATTTTAAAAGAATGAACTTTTTTCAAAGGCTGGCCTTTATTTGGAGGTGGCCACAAACACAGGTTTGACTGTACATGCATGACAATACATGTCACAAACACAGGAAAAACAAGACAGACTGTTGAAAATAAGATTATTTATTATTCTCAAGTATAAAAATTAGACCATAAAAGAATATATATCATATTGTAAGAATTCAAAGAACTACTAAGGCATTAAAATACAAGATTATATGCATAAGCAAATTAAATAGTGTTACTATATGATTCGTTTCAGTCAAACAAATATCATAACATCATAAATATACATACCTAATAATGGCAACATTTATGGCTACATCAAATAAGCAGTGACATACTAGTATCTAATTATGAGTTTCATCATCAATGTCAGAACAAAATTGTCCTTCATATTTAACATATCTTTATTTCAATTTAAGTTAATGTTTTATACATTGTTGCTAAGAAATTACCCTTAGTAATAGTACAAAACTGAACATTCTTTGAAATTTTAAACAATCAAAATGAATAAAGATATTAAATACTTTATAAATTGAGATACTGGTATTAGGTAATTTCACAAATGAGTTATGTAATTGATCATATATTCTAGTTAGATGTACAGTGTAAAAATGGTTAAACTCATTTTTTATAAATGGAAATACAGTCATGTATTACCTTAGATTAATAAGATAATGCTTTCAAAAAAATAGTATGTCCCTGGTGGCATGTTGTACACCAATATGGGGGCCACAGTCTAAAAGGTATTTTCTATGTGCCATCCAGTGACCAAGAAACAAATCTCATTGATATCTAACAAGAATATGAATTCAAAAACCTTGAATACAAAGTTAATAATATAAACTATATAAAATGCTTGAACAATTAAAAAAATACATTTCATAGCAAATCAAAAATAAAGTTAAAAAACAACAGCAAAAAAGTTAACAAATTAACAGACTTACTATTCTATCCCGATCAGTAAAATATTTGAGTATTAACACTTAATTGGTTTTAGTTTAGAAAATCATTTCTATAAGTCTCTATATATAAGTTGTTTTGGAGTTGCTTGTCTGCAAAAATTACTTTATGAACTGTAATCTTTGCTTAAGAATAAAAGAAAAAGTAAAAAAGGTTATTTTGTTAATTAATATATAAATAACATAATTATTGCACAATTTACTATCACAAAATAACACATAAAAAATTCATTTTACAAAACCATTTGATTTCATTGTACTTCATAATTTGTATCACAATCCTGGTAAATGTATAATAACTTATATTACATACTTCATGACTATTGTTAGAAATAACACAAATTATCGGTTGTCATAGTTTCAGAATACCAAGGTTTGAAACAAGCGTTTATCATGTATCACATATCGTTCACTGGCAAAAAATAACCGTATGTTCTGATGTTAAGTCAAATATGCACATTGCAGACAAATGCCATTTTGTCATAAGTTAAAAATATCTGTACCTGAGCCAGGTAGAATTGTTCAATATAATATTTCATGAGTGAGGAATAATTTTCACAAGCTATGGCAGGCAAACTGGTTTAATAGTATCAGATTTGAATGCTCTGATTGGACAACTTTTAAGCATACATGTAGCTGTACATTAACCAATGACACAGCTGCTTCATTGTGCTAGACTCCAATGTAAATATATGTAGTATAAAAAAAACTTACACGACTATCAAAACAAACATCTATTTGGCACTTTTTTATCACAATATGAATAAAATACATCAATATTGGACGCAAGAGAGAATAAAACCAAAATATAAGGCCAAAACATGATATATATTGACAGTACACATAGGAAAATATAGTATTTGATTAATTAATTTTGAATTCATCCAAATACAAGGCCCAAATTTTAACAGACTTTAAATATGAGGTGAGAATTAAAATGTCAAATACTATATACTTATGAGACAGAAAAAGTTAGAATTTCAATTATCAAAAATACAATGAAATGATTTTTTTACACATAATCACATCATTAAATGACTTAGAGCATAAAATCTTAATTTTAAATTAAAGCAAACATAGTATTACATGTACACAAATTGACAAAAATAACTTTTTCACATTTGCATATAGTTTACCCTGACTATCGATATCATTCGATCTGAAATAAGATTCTAAATACAGTGAAACCAACCAGAGAATGAAGACCACAAAGAGAGAAAGGATATAAAACAATAAAACACTGCCAGCGCTAGCCTCTATTTAGGTTAGTTGTGTCTATGAATGAAAAGTGATCATTGTTAACAGGTGTTCTCGATCAGTTCCTGAGTGGCCATTAACTAGTGGTTCATAAAAAAATCTTAGTGAGTTTTTAAAAAATGCACAACTTATTCTTACAACTTCATAATTTTCACACAAAAATATTTTTTCTGCAATTCTACTGATAAAACATTTTTTCCACAGAAATAATGATTTTACATTGAAAACTGGTTTCTGTTCATTTCAAAAATGGCTATGTTACTTAATTTTGAAAACTATTCAAATTCAGCTTGGGGAGGGGGCTAATTTTAGATTTTGTCCAACAGCATAGGTGGGGCAGAGAAAAATATAGGCCCTTTATATATATATATAACCATTACAGTGGAAATTAAGCCCCTTACACTATTCCTACAGCCTGATACATAAAAACTATGATATATCACTTTGCAAAACTTATTAGGACAGTTTTGTGACCACATGTGCAAGCAAAAACAATTTTAAAAAATCTGCAGCTAAAAACAGCAACACAAAAATAAAGACCTTTACTGTATTGTATAGGTCTTTGACAAAAACATGTATATTTTATGATTCTACAAAAATTTGGACGGATACCAGTTTTCTATTCCTATAAAAAGTATAATTACAATATCAAATGCAAGTTTTATTTTAAATCACAGGTTGAATTTAAGATGATTTCTCATCCATAACATTACTAGAACAATCAGTTGAGTATTTGAGGTAATTTTTCAACAAAATTCATCATTACTAAATTTCCAAACATTTGGAATTAGTAAATAACCTTAATCACACAAATAAAAAGACATGATAAGTTTAAAGACATGAATTTGTCTTTTATATACAAATTAATATGAGACAATATATAAACATTACCGGGTACATGTCTGACAGGGAGCCTCAGTTGACAGTTTTTCCTCTAATTGACAATTTTACTGTCACCCTGTCAGACATGTAACATTTATTTTATTATAATACAGAAAACTATTCAAGCCATTATTGACAATTTAGTCATCTGTTTACAATGAAAATGAAAAATAGATTATGTGCATAGGCGAATGGTACAGTATGCGAAATCTTTCATTAAAAACATTACGCGGGAGGTTTGAACTTTGAATGTCATATTACGTATTTTCATGTTTATTGTTGTTTTTCCGTATCTTACGTGAAACAATTCGTATATTAAGTGATCTTATTAATATAATACGTACCAAACTTAACGTTTATCCCTTGCATAAATACACAAAAATTATATACCACAAGCCGGGACCAGGCGAACCCAAGTAGCATTCAGTCAGGGGTTATACACGACCTTTAACCCCCACACACAGGGGGTCGCTACACTATGATGTTTCATATAATGCAACCTTTCAATATTTAGGTATACTGTAATTCGAGGGCTCAACGCAACAGTGTCGTAACTCATATTGAAATAAGAACAAGTTACGACAGTGTTGCGCTGAGCCCTCGGTATGGACTTGAGAGATATATCCTTGCAAACTTAGACATTAAACCCAACTATAGTACAACCTCTCTATAGTGGCCCTCTCTTCAGCAACAACCTCACTTCAACTACAGTATGATTTTTTCCCACTGCACAATTTATCTGAAAATTTAACCTCTCTAGAACAACAACCTCTCAACAACATCAACATAATTTTGCTTCTCCCAAAGGTGTCCCTTTGGTGTGGCTATACTGTATTTCATTTTATGAGATATTTTGTAACAAACTTAGGCATATCATTATCAAAATAAGCAACTACAGTGCAACCTCTCCAGAGCAGCCCTCTGTTGAGCAACAACCTCCTAACAACAGAAGCATGTTCCCACTGCATGATTGAACTATTCATTTAACCTCTCTAGAGCAACAACCTCTCAACAACAACTTAATTTTGCTTTTCCCAAAGGGTATTGCAGGGATTTACAAGACGTGATTTTCTGCATCAAATATGCAAAAAATTCTACCCAGGACCCCTAAAAATGTACAAAATCGAGTCCTGTGGGATCAGACATTTCTTAAGAGGTACTCAGTGTATTAAAGTAAGGGTGATAAATGTGTAAGATTTGACAAGGTTCTTTCTTCAATTATATATCTACAAAAAATTAAGGAAACAGATCTTTGGTTTGTTCTATGGTAAGAATAAATTCTTACAAAAATTAGATACATGTAATAAACTAATACAGACTGACTTAGGGACCCCTGAAATTCATGACAGGACCCCACTAATACAACAACCTGAGTCCCAAGGACCCGGAGACTTTAAAGTCAGTGTAAAACCCTGTATTGCTTTGAAGAGGTTGCACTGTAATATAATGGTATCTGTAACTCAGTAGCTCTAAACAATACATCAGATGTTCATGAAATACACAGTATTGACGATACAGTTCAATTTCATTATAACAAGTCATTTATCATTCTCAGGCTAACTACACTATGGCCATATTATCAGTGTGTAGAACTTTAAGCCAAATTCCTCCAGGTTTTCGTACCAAACCTTCCTTTCCTTTTTCGTACAAATCGTATCGTTTGATCATATTTCCACCAGTATATTGTTGAGGTCTGTCCATTGGCAATGTTGAAAATCCCATCAGCTGATCTTTAAATATATTATGATTCCAAACCTAAAAAATAGACATAATAGTATAACCATTCTGATATGTTGTTCAACAGGCCATTTGACAGCTATTGTGATTTTAGAGCCGCCACAGAAGGGGAGAGGAGGTACAGGGGAACCAGCCATTAAAATTCAAATAGTTTTTCCTCGTTCTTTATCGTGCCTGGTGTAAAGCACTGTTACACCTCTCGCCCTTTTCCTCAGATTTTCTTAACACAGTACTTGGCTCGATTGTTGGGATGGGGACACTGGAAAAGCATCCATGAAATACTGAAAGGTGGAGCTAGGTACCAATCACCCCAATAGCATAATCTCAGGCATGGCCATTATTGTCAAGCACTGCGATTGATAAATGATGTTTTGAATTAAATTCTGAATGTCTGCTATCAAGTCTACAGGCTTATAATGTTGATACAAGTAAATTATGGCCAAGCAGTTTCAAACTCAATAAATTAAATGTCCTAAAATTTTGTTTTAACTTTCAAATCTCCATGAAATGTGTGTGACAGTATATGCTTAAATCTGTGTTACGAAGAGAGGAGATTGTACATCAAAACTAACAATAGAATGCACATGCGCACATTCCATATTTTATATAGTGTTGTGTACCAATATTACAATCTAGTAATTCCAGCTAACTTTAACCTTCAACCACTTTAATTCGACTGAAATTGGAATCACTGATCTGATCTTTTTATGAAGACCAAGACTACAGATTTATGATTTTAATGCTCTATTTATTTACTGCATCAATTGCTTAGGACTTCTGATACATTGAAAAATATAAAGCATAAGTCACATAGTATAAATATGCTGTAATTAAGTTCACATAAGACTTTACTACATTTTCCTTTCCATAAAATATCAACAAAATTGACACTCTAGAATGACAAATATTGTGTAACAACTAAAGCAAAATTCAATTATCTGATTTTCTGATATCAATTGTTAAATAAAGATGAGTCCTGATTCTTTATACAGTCAAATCTGTGCTTGCAACCACCTCAAAATAAAAGCCATCCTGTGAATAAAGCCAATTGTTTGAAAAACCGTCTGACCTCTGAATAAAGGTCTTCAGTCAATGAAGGCCATATTTTGGCGGTTGTGACCTTAGTTCACATGTTTGACTGTTTCTACTATCAGTAATTATCCAAAAACTTAATCAAAACAACATACCTCAATGATTATATCTTCATGCGGTTTCTTTCTATACAATGTGACTCTATCGTTCCACTCCGGATTTAATGTATCTGTAACGTGATTATTTTGTATCTTTCTTCCTTCATATTTCACGACAAAATATGGGTCAGCAGCTAAAAAAGAGAAAAGTACATATTACATGTATTTCTTTCAACAGAGAACTTTTTTTACACTGTTTTAAACAAGTACTTTTCAGTTGATTTTTCAGGTTGGTCGTAGATTTGTGCACAATACAGCATAATATTTGGACATGAACTTTGATTCTTAAGTGTGACCCTTTTCAAATTAAGGAATAGCTCTTAGTAGCAGGGTTTTTTCAGGGGTAACACTTTATGCTCGTCCAGCATTCAAAATAAAGTCTAGGGTCACAGGGGAAAATAAGTGTTGGTCCAGTGATACTTTTGGGGCAATTTTATAGCCGAAATTCGGTCATATTCCCAATGGAAACTAGTATCTTTTTTTCCCAATTCACAGACAAAAATTCCCAATCCCCCCCCACAAAAAAATAAATATAAGTTAATTAACATCACTATGGTAGTAAATACCTTATTCTACAACAGACGAGGGTTCAACGCAACAGTGTCGTAGCTCATGTTGAAATAAGAACAAGTTACGACAGTGTTGCACTGAGCCCTTGAAATTTACTGTTCCATGGGGGAGTAAGTAGAATAAGTTGAACATTGCAAAAATTGTAGTTATACATTTCTTCCCAATTTTTATTAAAACACTGCGAAATTCCCAATCCCAAGGGTATGGGTCATATTCCCAAAATACCGAAAAAAAACCTGCGGTCAGGAAACCAGAAACAAATAAAAAATTGTGTACGCCTTAGCTATTCATGAAATAAAGTTCATCATACATGTACTTACATTTTCCATTATCCTGTGGCTCAAGACCATCACCTTTCACTATTGTTATCTGGGTGGCGGCAACTTTTGTCCTGTTTCTTGTGAAACCACAACAAGATCCTGGCATTGGTTCATCATGCAGAAGTTCTCTGTAAATGACGGAAATAATAAATAAACACACAGCACAGACCCCTATGGCTTCCTATATGCAAAAAGGGATCATAACTAAGTTTTTTATCAAAGTGATTATGTGTTTTCAAATACTTGAGTAGTTTATACAAGGGTCATCCGTAAAGTTTGTGGACAGTGTTATTAATGAAATTAGTCATACATGTTTTACACCTATGTTTAATGTACATGTTATGTACAATGTAACAAATTGACAAAATACATGCCAAATATATGAGTGAAATATTGATGGATAAAAAATATATGCTGTACAGATCAGACGCACATATAGATCTACGGAGCACTTCAACAAACTTCTTATCGGTGTCATGACGTTATATTCTCATATAATCACATTTTCTTGAAGTACTCGGCCTCATATTTTAGGCATTTTCTGTGTCTTTCCACCAGTTTAGAGAATATATCGTTATTCAAGCTATCGTCACATGTTCTAGCAGAACTGCGCACCGCCGTTCTAATTTTCTCAATTAAATTAAATTGTTTTCTGTTCAAATTTGGGAAGATCACTGAATCCATCGGTGCTAAATCTGGACTATAGGGACTTCATGCTAATTTCTCAAAGCCAATATCAAAATATGACTAAAATATCAAAGATCTTATATTTATTTTAGAATTCTCAGCACTTGAAATGAACTTTAATGTCGATCTGCGTGGGTTTACACTCAGCCTTATGCAATACTTGGTAGTAGCGCGCTGCTCCGTACGCTCTGACATCCACTTAAGTTTCTGTAATGAATTCAAATAAGCACTGTTCTTCCATGCTTGATAACTTCGTTATCACGCTGGCAATGTCTTCAAAATTTGGCGGCAAACGTCACAAATATTTGCTGCGGCATCCAATGTCATTCTGTACACTTCCGTTCATTTTTATACGAATTACAGCACAAAGATTGCAAAAAAATGAATCCGCTTAATTGCAAAAATACAAAGTGCTCCGTAGACGCTGACTAGTGTCGCCTTGGTAACTCGTATCCAGTGACTATGTGAAAAAGTGACAATTCAGAAACAGAACTTGAGACAATAGATGTCAATTATTGCCATGACAATGTTTTAAAACTATCACATCATCATAACCCCTAAAAGTTAGGTTGTCCACGAACTTTATGGATGACCCTCGTAGATAGAAGCATGGTACACTTATTTTAATATATAATTTTACATATTATATCTATATAGACATATCAGTCATCAAAATTATATTGTTAAAATTGTTCATGGTTAGCTGTCCTGCCGTGATTTTTCCCACATCCCTCGACTTTTTACACTATCAGAGAGGCATGCTGCTGGACAAGTAGGCGTGGCTTAAAATGATTGACATGCATAAAGTACGAGTACTTTTAGATAAAAACTACAATCAGGGTATCTGTTTCTCTTAATATTTCATTGCTATTTATAATAAAATTATTTCAACCAGGCGCACGACATTATTATATAGTGTCCCAGTTTTAACTTACATTAAGTTCAGATTATTGCTGGCGTACATTCGTAGAACAAACTCTCCCGCACGACCGGGATCAAAAGTGGACGGTATGATGCAGTAACGGCCCCTTTTAAGTTTCACTCTATTGAATACACTACGTGACAAAACAAAGGGTCCAGACGACATTCTTTCGAGGCGATCATGCATTCTGTACTTCCTATTTATATCAGCCTGAAAATTGACAGAAAAGAGTCATTTTTAATGTAAGCATTGTTTCATTGGGTTTAAAGGGGCATACCCTACAACTTCGTGCATCTAGAATCAAGGCAAAATGATGATAAATTAGAAGCTTGTAAAGAAAAAAGCAGACGAAGAAAGTTTCAGCCAAAAATTCATCCAATTAAAAATAAAATCACAAAAAATATTAGTTTCCTTAAAAGATCGGAACTCTTTGGAATTTGTTGTACAATTTTTGGGTGGAAGTGATTTATTATTCATAGCTATGATTTTTGCGGCTAGTACCTAAACTAGTAATTTTATGACCCAAGTTCTTCTTGCAATTATCCATTATATATTGTTTTACATATACATCTAACACATTTTTACACTTTCACAGAATGTATGCAGTTGTAGGGTATGCCCCTTTAACACCATTTTAAAAAAAAAAATTCAGATCTATAAGGCAACCGATTAACCTAACTATTGTTCCTGGACTGTATTCTAACCAGTACTAGCTTACCCTTCCACAAGGAGATGACTTCTCTAGATAAAGAGGAAAATCAACATTTTGTCAAATTTTCATAGAAGGGTATTTTTGTAAGTGTAATGATTGACTTTGCTGTGATGTATACTGCTATTGCAAAGAAACTTCTTTATATACCGCAAAATCCCTATTAAAAGCCCCTTCGGAAGTTCCCTAATAATGGCCATCGTCTTGTTTCTAAAAATCTACTCAGCAAGTCCTAAACACAAGAGTAAATCCAAAATTAAAATCCAAATCAATGGAAATCCTACTTTTAAACAAATGACAACAACAATATATCCTTTAAACTTTAATAGATGAACACATCATAAACTCACATACGGTAGGCTAAATGTAAACCTTAAACACCGCATAGCTCAACCATACTTGTTGATTTATGATTTACGAAAGAGCTTTGGTGATCTTTATTAGGATTTTTATGTTATGTATGGCAAAATAGACAATCAAAAGAAGAAACACTTCTCAAACCCTTTCAGTTAACACAGTCAATCAGATTTCCTCGGACATAATTGGGTGGCCGCCATTTTGTTTTTGTTGTTCGCGGGCTACTTTCCATTTTGGGAATCCCACAATAGAAACAACTTGATTCTCTTTAAATGGGAACTGATGTCTATTTTATCAATATAGCGAATGATAAATAGGTTTGAAGGTCTGTAATTCTGAGAATAATTCCTGAAAACGGGTACCGAGTGTTTGAAAAGTAGTTACTGGAACCGCATAACCAAAATTTGTAACCCTACACTTATGTACGAGGTGTATTTCTCAGTAACGGAAATGCCTGAGTAGTAACGATTGTTAACATAGCGTTGCAAAGAAATGCTTATTTGGATATGCTTCAGTCTGCAAATGAAAGTTAAAGACATATCATAGAGTAACTTTTCACGCGGAGAATTTTCTCTTTTTTTCAGGGATGTACTTTAATATATTATAAACATAAAACAGGGTTTAAAAGTATGGGTCACCATGCCCATTTTTGAATAACACACATTTTTTAATACCATATATTTCTATCTTGGATTAATGCAAAGATGTCAAACATTAAACAACATAAAATCTTAAATATTATCCCTGTAGCAAAGATGTCTTAACTATTACAGAGTAAAAAAACTGACATTATGTATGATAATAATCAAGAAATGAAATTTATATACAAACGACCATACGTGCCCAAAACATGCAAAATTACCAAAAATTTGAACATTTTAGCTCATAAAAAAAATTCTAGCATGGAAAAAGTTTTTATTTTTCCAGAACATATAGTTTAGCATATGTAGTTTAAAATAGAAGAAAGAAATGCATACCAAGCCATGCTACTTTTTAAGATATACAAACATTTAGTAAAATTATAACCTCCCTTTATTATGAAAACAACTGAATTTTTATGCAATAATAAAATGGTTAAATACTAAGTTATCATTACTGACATGTTATCTCTCTGGTCATTTTGAATGCGCAATGGCAAGTCTAGGAAACGTCTTTAAGTGTAACTTACAATTAAGACAGTGAATCCAACAGTATAATTATCTTTTCCTTTTTCCACTCTTTTATCACTTTGTTCTAGTGATATCAACACTTCATCCTCATCTTCAAACACATCAAATATATACTGAAATCATACATCAAATATATACTGAAATCATACATCAAATATATACTGAAATCATACATACATGTACACATATAACCTATACTGAAATCATACATCAAATATATACTGAAATCATACATACATGTGCACATATAACCTATACTGAAATCATACATCAAATATATACTGAAATCATACATACATATCAAATCTATACTGAAATCATACATCAAATATATACTGAAATCATACATACATATCAAATCTATACTGAAATCATACATCAAATATATACTGAAATCATACAAACATGTACACATAGAACCTATACTGAAATCATACATCAAATATATACTGAAATCATACATACATATCAAATCTATACTGAAATCATACATCAAATATATACTGAAATCATACATCAAATATATACTGAAATCATACATACATGTACACATAGAACCTATACTGAAATCATACATCAAATATATACTGAAATAATACATACATGTACACATAGAACCTATACTGAAATCATACATCAAATATATACAGAAATCATACATACATATCAAATCTATACTGAAATCATACATCAAATATATACTGAAATCATACAAACATGTACACATAGAACCTATACTGAAATCATACATAAAATATATACAGAAATCATACATACATATCAAATCTATACTGAAATCATACATACACACCAAATATACACATACTGAAATCATACACATACTGAAATCATACATCAAATATATACCATTCTATGAAAATTTGGCGTGCCAACATCTAGTGGAAATGAAACTTAGCACTGGTTAGAACACTGTCTAGGACAACAGGCAAGGCAAACCTGCCACTGAATTCAACTGAAATCTTGTTGAAAAATGGCATTAAAACCACTGAAAAGAAATATTAAGAGAATGGGCACCTTTTATTGAAAAAAAAATTGGTTTATTTTCTTTAGAAAACGATATCAAATTAAATTAAAATACCTGAGGATTGTTGAGGAATGATGAATGGTTGCCACATCCACCACACCTGTCAGGTTGTCTCCAGTGACCCTTGAGCTTGCTTTCTTTCCAGGTTTTACGGAATGAAAATATCGACATATTGAACATGTGGCAGATATCCAGATTTGTGAAATAATGACAGAAATCCTCGTATGACATCCTGAAATGCATATAATGTACAGTCAAACCTGGGAACAAAAAAGATATTGTCTGGTTATATGCACATTAAAAATAGGGAAAGTAGGTCAGAGTTTTTTTTGCTCTTGGAAGTGAGCGGAAAGGCAAAACAAGAGCACCCAAACCTCACCAATGCTTGTCTGTTCACCACCTCAGTGAGATCTATCCATCTATGAAGTTTCACGTTACTACCTCTTACAGTTTCTGAGTTATGAGCTACATTAAAGTCTTTGCATAGACGCAGATTCTGACCCAGACACTGATGCAGATGACTAGCTTGACTTTTTCTTCGAATACAGACAAGCTAAACAGTGAGAAAGTGGGTGTAGGGTGTCTAGGGTTGTGAAGAAAAATTATAATGGGAATATTCCACTTTCAAACTAATGCCCAAAGAAAGTCTTTAGAAATGAATTATACCTGCTACTGTCAAGGAAATGTTTTATCATGCTAGAGTATATATTTTATAATACAATCAAGTTTGACAGAGAGAAACATCTTCAACATACCTATAGGGTAGTTTATAAAAAGGGCACATGATTACGGTACAACCAAACCTGTGTTAGTGGCCACCTCCAAATAAAGGCCACCTGTGAATCAAGGCCATTCTTTTAAAAAACGTCATTGGTTTTGAAGAAGAAAATGACCTCTGAGTAAAGGCCACCTGTCAATGAATGCCACATTTTGTCTGACCTTGCCAAGGGTGGCCTCCATTCACAGGTTTGACTATATATGATCAATCACATTACATTTTAAGAATTTCACATTGATTTCTATGTGTTTCAATATAGAATCAAACATACCAGAACTCTCCGTTGTCGTCAAATGTCAAACCAAGATCTTTCTTCTCTTTGCCACTGACTTTCTTCCATTCAGCTGATCTAAGAAACAAAATATACCAACATAATGTCAAAACAAGAGGTGTTCGTGAAACACAGATGCTTCCCTAAAGGCCAACTGGATAGTTTGACCTTTGACCTATTGAACTTAAAATCAACAGGGGTCATCTACATGTGATGACCAACCTCCTAACCAAGTCTGAGGAGCTTAAGCCTAATCGTTGTCTAGATATTGGTTAGACAAGGTATTTGCGTTGAAGGTCACTGTGACCTTGACCTTTGAAATACTGACCTCAAAATCAATATGGTCACACTGACAGGGAATTGCAAAGCAATATATCCCCACTTCTTCAAAAGGGACATCATAAGGAACAAGGTCTATGATCATGTGGTACGTGTATATTGTTTTGATCACGTTACAATGGCGGTGTTCATCTTTTTTCGTTGAAAGTTTAAATGTTTCGATTTTTTTATGTAGCCCATGTTCCAGCCAACAATTTTCCGAATCCATCAGTACCAAAATTAGCATCGTTATTGCCATAGTTTGTGTAAAGACCCTGCAGAGAATTTGAAGTGGACAGTTAAAAGCCTTGGTACTATAGGGGATCAAGTTCAAATTTCTCTGCAGGGTCTTAACACAAAGAAGAGCATGGCTCTAATATTAGCCCCCACCCCCAATAATTATGGATCTTAAATCAGCCCTTCTAAGATCAGAAATTGATTCTTACGGGCCTGTTAATAACAAATAGTGTGACATCAATGTCTGAAATATCTGATGACATGTCAAGTTTTAATTTGAAAGATAAATTATCAAATAATAATAATTCAAAAGTGAGCCATAATAAGTCTAAGACTTCTATACAAATTAATGGTAAATCGAGGGTTCAACGCAACAGTGTCGTAACTCATATTGAAATAAGAGCAAGTTACGACCGTGTTGCGCTGAGCCCTCGAAATGTCAATATAATGGGAGGAGGGGGGGGAGGGAGGAACCAATTGAGATTACACAATTTTATGCACCCTGCAAACAATCATATTACCCATCGCTCCAGGCTCCTTTCCATTCTGTTCCACCCCATGGATTTCTGCATCGAACCATTTCTAGATAATCACGTGCAAAAATGGAAAAAAGTCCAGTCCCTAGTTTGATTCTCTTCACAGCAGTTACACTGTAGGCGTGGCCTTTAACCAAACCACAAGATAACTCCGCCTCCATATCATTACCAGTAGCCTATAGGAGACAAAATATCAAATCTTACAATTTGTCATCGAATACTTCAATTTGTTTAAAAAAAAATCCATAATACTGCACTTCTTTTATGCATCTGCTAAATGTTAAGAAAAAAAGTTATGAACATCATAAAAATGGTATCACCCATAGTTATTTTTTCTTTGATATTTACCAAAGACAATTGATTTTGTTTAATGACACAATTGGAAAATTTAATAAGAGTTGTTGCCCTTGTTTTATAAAATATAGAAACACATCAATTTCTGAATAGCTTGCACATTAGATTGATATTGTGATTTCACATCTTTTTCCCTCTAGTTTTTATTAAAATAGATCTTCTTTTATCTTTGAAAAAATTGGCTACTCTGATAATCTTCAACACAAATGAAAGAGGCAATAACCCAAATGGTCAAATGCAGCCACAAAGTTGTTTTACACATAAGATCTATGGTATTTTAAAGTCATCTATTAAATCACCTAGATGCCCAAGGGCAACATGTCAAGCCCGTCTAAACGACAGCAGCTTGTGACCTTGACCTTTGAACTACAAGTATGAGTGATGTTCATGACAAATCATTTCATTGAAGTAAACTTTTATACCAATTTATTTCTAAATCCTTGAATGCAAACAGAAGGCACAGCCCAGACAAGGAAAATATATTTGACCAAATGTGTAATCTTGACCTTTGACCTGGGTGTTGCCAAGGACACATGGTCTCATTGTATTAGCCAAGTCATTTTTAAATAAGTCAATGCATAAGGGAGATACAGCCAAGACAAGGTCTATAACACTTTTGATGTTTGACATCTAAGTGTGACCTTGAACTTCAGCTTACGAACCTTGGTCTTACGCATGACATATCGCCTCATGATGGTAAATATTTCTGCTAAGTAATTCCAAAATCCATCATGAAATGACAAAGTTATGAAGCAGACACAAAAAATAGAGCCCATCTTTGACCTTTAACATCCAAGTGTGAACTTGGCCATAGAGCTAATGAACCTGGTCTTATGTGTGACACCCTGTCCCATGGTGTTTAATATAAAGTTATTTTCAAATATGTCAATGCGTAAGGGAGATACAGCCCGGACAAAGTCTACAATTGATCATTTTTGCCATTTGACCTCTAAGTGTGACCTTGACCTTGAGCAAGAGACCTGGATTTTGCACACTGCACACCGTCTCATGGTGTTTAACAATTATGCCAAGTTATTTTAAAAAGTGTCAAAGCATAAGGGAGATACAGCCCGGACAAGGATCCGGACGGACACACTAACTAACGTACAGACACGCAACCGCCATTGTGGCGACTATGTCGAGCTCACTGCAAGTGCGCTCGACAATAAAAACCTTGTAAAAGGTGGAACAATATTTCTTTGTAAACCCATTAAAATATGGTCTTACTGCAATGGAAGCTCCAATCAATGAATGGTTTTCTTTGGACTGTTTAAGAATGCGGAATAATTCTTTCTTCTGATCAGCAGACTGATATTCAGTTAGATCAACCCTTTCACCTACGCCTCCAGTCATGTCTACAAGGGCATCTTTTGCGTTACCTCCAACCAGACTCTCATAATCACCAGCCAGTCTAAAACAAGACCACATGTGTTATTTATTTTACACATCAAACCTGTGAACAAATCCCACCCTTGGGAAATTTTTGAGGTCATTATTTAACAAGGACAAAATGACCTCTGAATAAAAGCCATCCTTGGAAAAACAAGAGTGCCAAGATGGCCCTAGATCGCTCACCTGAGAACAAAGGCACTATAATTAATGACCAGGTAGTATAGTTTCATCTCGCATAACCCATTTTTACATAGATTTTGAGATCATAACATAATATTGTTAAACAAGCTAAAACGTAGCAAATTTTCTAATCAAAGGGCCCATAACTCTTAAATTGGGGTCCGTTCCACACATAATCAAACATGTCCAAGATCTTTTGGTTATACACATTTACTGAAAATATGATTAGGATTGGTGAATAAATGAAGGTGCTAGAGTGTAAACAAGCTAAATATAGCAAATTTTCTAAGTCAAGGGCCCATAACTCTGAAGTTATTGTCCGATTTTGCCCATAATTGAACTTAGCCGAGACATTTTGGCCATATACATTGTGACCAAGGTTGATCACGATTGTTTAAGAGCTGTAGATGCTAGAGTATAAACAAACCAATTGTGGACGGACGACGGACAATGGACAACGTACGCAAGATTAGACAATACAAAATTTGGTACAGTACAACCTCTTTTGAGCAACAACTTCCCTTCAACAATAGCATGATTTGCCCCACTTAACTATTTAACTATAAATTTAACCTCTCTAGAGCAACAACCTCTCAATAACATAATTTTGCTACTCCAAAAGGCCCGCCCATGTTGCTTTGGAGAGGTTGCACTTTATTTTGAAATTCTCTAAGCAATCTTTATCAAATTTTCCAACTCAATCCAAGAATTCGATAACTGCACACTGCATTAATTTGAAAGGAATTCATGGTATTCAAGAACAATGGATGTCAGCATAAATAATGCGGAATTAGATATTGTGTGAGCAAAAATGAATATATCACAAATGAAAGAAGTATCAATTTATTACTTAGCATAAGCTTTTTCCAACAATGCTGACCAGAATTCATTTCTGGTTTTGGAATGAACGTAAATGAGATGGCCATTTCTTGTAGGTAAATAGTCATCTATTACAACATCGATCCATTCACCACAGCGCCAAAATTTGAAATGAAAAATTCCAGCGTATTTGTTTTTTTCACTCCATTCTTGTTCTGTATGATCAGGTACAATCTAAAAATAGAAGGATAGGTACAGTAAAACTTGGGTTAACAGCAACCTGTGTGTAGAGGCTATCATGTGACAAGTAACCACACCTTAGAACACCTTTTTCAAGACTATTTCAGATAAATACAGCGGCTGCTTCACCTAACCAGTTTTCCCGGACTGTAATTATTCTAACCAGTACTAACTTACCCTTTCGCAAGAAACAAGCTTTTTCTCATTTATGAAGGAAGATTGATATCTTTGGAAAAAAAAAATCATAAAAATGGTTGCCTTGCCCTGATAGCATGGATCGATAGTAAAAGTCTCGATATAATAATTATCGCCGATAGTTAGCACAACTATCGATAGTTCCGATACTTTCCTTTTTATAAAGTTTATTATTAATTTAGAACAACAAATAGAACATTAAAATAATTGTAAATAACCCTGTCCATCAAACTGCCACAAAAGACCAATAACACAATGGTTAAATTTATTTCTTGTCCAATTCATCTTAAATCATTTCCACCAACATTAATAGTTCCCAGCAATAACAATAGCATCACAATAGTTCCCAGCAATAGCAATAGTATCGCAATAGCACTTTCAGCAATAACAATAGTATCACAATAGTTCCCAGCAATAACAATAGCATCACAATAGTTCCCAGCAATAACAATAGTATCACAATAGTTCCCAGCAATAGCAATAGTATCACAATAGTTCCCAGCAATAACAATAGTACCACAATAGTTCCCAGCAATAACAATAGCATCACAATAGTTCCCAGCAATAGCAATAGTATCACAATAGTTCCCAGCAATAACAATAGTATCACAATAGTTCCCAGCAATAACAATAGTATCACAATAGTTCCCAGCAATAACAATAGCGTCACAATAGTTCCCAGCAATAACAATAGTATCACAATAGTTCCCAGCAATAGCAATAGTATCACAATAGTTCCCAGCAATAACAATAGCATCACAATAGTTCCCAGCAATAGCAATAGTATCACAATAGTTCCAAGCAATAACAATAGCATCACAATAGTTCCCAGCAATAACAATAGCATCACAATAGTTCCCAGCAATAACAATAGTATCACAATAGTTCCCAGCAATAGCAATAGTATCGCAATAGTACTTTCAGCAATAGCAATAGTATCACAATAGTTCCCAGCAATAGCAATAGTATCGCAATAGTACTTTCAGCAATAGCAATAGTATCACAATAGTTCCCAGCAATAGCAATAGTATCGCAATAGTACTTTCAGCAATAGCAATAGTTTTGCAATAGTCAAAACTGGACGCAATATTCACTCCTATTGGTATCATAACCCAAATAAATGTCTGAACACCAACCAACTGTGGAAACGCTTGTTCACAGGTTTGACTGTGCATATAATTTATCTCAGATTAAAGCCACATGGAAAACTGATATGAACATGACAAATTTCTCTCAGCTTTTAATTACGGTATTTCTCAGAATATCATGGCTAAGCAATTGCAAGGAGTGTCCCAGAATAACAGGAATTTTCTATATCTTTTTTGTAAGCAATATAATTATGACTATTGAAAATTGCCTGACATGAAAAACAACCTCTTTTCTATCAGTTACCAAAACAGTAAAAACATTACCTTATTGAAACCAAGTTTACTTTATCAGGGCTTCTTTTTTCCCAAGAAAGTGAAAAATCAATAGCCAATAAATTCGTGAATCCATTAGAATTCCGCCTATACATATAAACCAAGCTACGCTCCTGTATGATAGTATTTAAGTACAAAAATTTATGGTAAAATAATAATAAATAATAAAAACATTGACATTAATCAGTCAATAGAAACATTAATTTTAACTTCATATGTTAATGCATAAATAATTACTTTTTTCCATAATTTTGAATCCTCGGCAAGACACGCACATGCTGCTACAAACCAACAGTTACCAAGGGAACCTTGAGAGAAATCATCTGAACTAACTCCAGCCTCAAAAAACTTCGGGTCAGACACAATTTCCTGCAAAAAGAAGGAAAATATGATAAAAACAATTATCAAGACACTTTACCATAAGCAATAATAAAGATTTACGATGAATGAATTATTCAGCGCATAGTTTTTAGACATTTTCTATGAATATCTTAGATAATATCTACAAGGACATCAAGCAAAAATTTCATGAAAATTCAGAAAATATTTAAACAATCTTTTTCAAGTTACAAAACCGTAACTTAAAATGTTCTCCAAAAGATGAAATGAATAACACTAAACAAACCACCTAGTCATCTCAGTCAGTGTAAATTGTATAGTACAGTGTACTTAACTAACCATCTATCTATCTATCAGTGTAAATTGTATAGTACAGTGTATTTAACTAACCATCTATCAGTGTAAATTGTATAGTACAGTGTATTTAACTGACCATCTATCTATCAGTGTAAATTGTATAGTATAGTGTATTTAACTAACCATCTATCTATCAGTGTAAATTGTAAAGTACAGTGTATTTAACTAACCATCTTTCTATTAGTGTAAATTGTATAGTACAGTGTATTTAACTAACCATCTATCTATCAGTGTAAATTGTAAAGTACAGTGTATTTAACTAACCATCTATCTATCAGTGTAAATTGTATAGTACAATGTATTTAACTAACCATCTATCTATCAGTGTAAATTGTATGGTACAATGTATTTAACTAACCATCTATCTATCAGTGTAAATTGTATAGTACAATGTATTTAACTAACCATCTATCTATCAGTGTAAATTGTATGGTACAATGTATTTAACTAACCATCTATCTATCAGTGTAAATTGTATAGTATAGTGTATTTAACTAACCATCTATCTATCAGTGTAAATTGTATAGTACAGTGTATTTAACTAACCATCTATCTATCAGTGTAAATTGTATAGTATAGTGTATTTAACTAACCATCTATCTATCAGTGTAAATTGTATAGTACAGTGTATTTAACTAACCATCTATCTATCAGTGTAAATTGTATAGTATAGTGTATTTAACTAACCATCTATCTATCAGTGTAAATTGTAAAGTACAGTGTATTTAACTAACCATCTATCTATCAGTGTAAATTGTAAAGTATAGTGTATTTAACTAACCATCTATCTATCAGTGTAAATTGTAAAGTACAGTGTATTTAACTAACCATCTATCTATCAGTGTAAATTGTAAAGTATAGTGTATTTAACTAACCATCTATCTATCAGTGTAAATTGTATAGTACAGTGTATTTAACTAACCATCTATCTATCAGTGTAAATTGTAAAGTATAGTGTATTTAACTAACCATCTATCTATCAGTGTAAATTGTATGGTACAATGTATTTAACTAACCATCTATCTATCAGCGTAAATTGTAAAGTATAGTGTATTTAACTAACCATCTATCTATCAGTGTAAATTGTATAGTACAGTGTATTTAACTAACCATCTATCTATCAGTGTAAATTGTATAGTACAGTGTATTTGACTAACCATCTAGCTATCAGTGTAAATTGTACAATACAGTGTATTTAACTAACCATCTATCTATCAGTGTAAATTGTACAATACAGTATACTTTACTAACTATCTATCTATCAGTGTAAATTGTACAATACAGTATACTTTACTAACTATCTATCTATCAGTGTAAATTGTTCCCTACTTAATGTTTCTATGGTAATTATTCTCCAGAATTTCATCAACCACTTAAAAACACTGTCAATAATTGCCTTTGTTTGTGTTATCTTGTAAACAGTATTTCTCGAATATGTTAAAGATATAATATACATCAAGCAGAGAGCATTTTAAAGGGACTAGAACTTACTGGTTACATGTTCATTAAAAATACAGTAAGTAAATCAGAATGTTTTATTTTTTTATGTGGCTCTTGAAAACCTTGAGAAAAGGTTGAAAAAGAAGAGAAAGTGGATATACTGTTCTTGGGGCCTAAATAAAAAGTCTAGGACAAAATAGGGCAGGTCAGGGAACCAGAAATAAGAACAACTAGAGCTTTGTCACTGGTGTGACAAATAATACCTACCACCACATGCCACTTTTGACACAGAATGTTTAAAATTTGAGGTATAAAGGTTTTTCTGAAATGTTATTGGCTATTTCTTAAAGATGCCAACTTGATTTCTTTTCAGTGGCAGTTTTACCTTTGTCTTATATGCATGGCACATGGGGATCATATTTCTGCCAAGTATTTTTTGGTTTGATGGAATACAATACTCCGTGACTCATAAAGGGCTAAATAGAAACTTACTCCAGGTCTTTTCCAGACAATATCTGAAGGGGCCCGTTTACTGTAATATAATGTAGCACTTTCAGGTGGAAATGTGGGGTCTCGAAAAAGTACACCTTTCTTGATACAGTTGTTCTTGAGATCTTTGTATTTCTGGCCCCTAAAAGGGACTGTGTCATCAAACAGCCCCATGCTGAAAATAAAATATATCAATAAGGTGTATCAAAGTATAAATTGATATATCATAACATAACATTTTCTTCATAAAAGGCCACACAAATATGAATTAAAGACATTTGCTACAGTTTCCAGTTTTTTTCACAAAGACATATAGGAAAAATGAAAACTCTTTCATAGATTTCCACCTTGAATTGACCTAAAATCAGCCCAAAATTCAAATTCAAGGGCAGATAACTCAAAAACAAGTTTTGTCAACCCCCAAATGTTTTCACTTAAAATGTTTCTGTTATCATATGCTATGATCATGCAAATTTTTTTAAAAATCTATCAAAGAGTTTTAATTTTCCCTATATATGTCTATGTGAAAAAAAAAGGAAACCAGCATTATAAGTGTCCTTAAGTCTAAGAATTCAGCATCTGATGCTTGATCTGCTCATAACTTCAGAACCCAATTAGAACAGGACTCTCAGCAGCCCAAAACTATAAATTCACTGATGTAATTGACCAGGCCTAGCTGTAGGAAGCATATCAGATAGAGGGGCTAATTTGAGATTTGTCTAACAACAGGGGGTGATCAGTAATAAACCCTTTTAATTACCATACTTATTAAGGGGCCATGATTCCACATAAAAAGACCAAATCACAAAATCCTAACTATGTGTGCTGGGTCACTTGATGGCAATAGTTCAATTGAAAGTTTTATCAAAATCCTTTGAGAAATCGAGGGTTCAACGCAACAGTGTCGTAACTCATATTGAAATAAGAACAAGTTACGACTGTGTTGCGCTGAGCCCTCGAAATGTAGTTGCAAACAGAAGAGTATTCCTCTTCATATTACATAGTTAACTGCACAAAATAAACAAGGGCAACAAATCTGCCTAAAATGATTAATAAATCATATTAAATCCCTGACAAAATGCACGGGGTCACTGGATGACAATTAGTGCTGTGAAAGTTTTATAAAAATCTCCTGAGAAATGTTGGTAGAAGAAATTGTACACATCCATTGATATTTGCCAATCTAGTTAACTAGTTTTCCATCAGAAAACCTGGTTAAAAAGTTAATATTCCTTTTAGTTGAGTATTACATATTGCTCATAGACATACATAAGTATACGTATAATTTGAATGTCAATTAAGAAAGATGCTTCAGTCTACATTCCCATCATTTCTAATTAAGTTCTAGAGTCAGAAAACTATTCTATGTATTTATACATTATCGCCCAATCATGTGTAAAAAAATGTTTGTTTCTGGTTCCCCGACCTATCCTTATTTGTCCCCGCTACCCTAAACTTTTTAGTTTGCCCTATGAATAATACACGTATCCACTGTCTAAATTTTTTTAGTTCAGCTTTACACAGCCACCATTTGCTCACTGTGCAGGAATTTTAATGCGGACCAAATTACAAAAAGTTCTATGTTTTTTACATCTCGAGGGCTCAGCGCAACACTGACATAACTTGTTCTTATTTCAATATGAGTTACGACACTGTTGTGTTGAACCCTCGAATTCTGCCATGCAATTGTTTAACTGGTTCCCATTCCATGTTGTTTACCTTTCTGTTCTCTTTCAGGAATAATAGTAAAATTATGTATCAAAAATGATCATCAATGTGCATGTAACAAGAAACAAACTATATTTTGCCTTGGTGTGATTTTGAAATTTTCAGAATAAAAGTCAAGATAATTAAAGTACAGTACAACCTCTACAGAGTGGCCCTCTCTTGTGCAAAATACCTCCTTTCAACAGCTTGATTTATTCCCACTGTATGATTTAACTATTAATTTAACTAGCTATCTAGAACAGCAACCTCTCAACAACAGCATACTTTTGCTACTCACAAAGGGTGTTGCTTTGGACAGGTTGCACTGTATAACCATTCTTGCTTACATTTTTAGGTTTAATTAGACAGCAAGAGCTCAAGTATTTGTCTGGAGTTGAAAGATATAAAACTGATTTGGCCTGACTTGGAAAGTTCTAATATACAAAGAAATAGTTTCATTTCCACACTATAAATTATATACTTGGCAGAGAACACGAACATAAAACATTGTGGTTCATTCTATATGTTTTGTGCCAGAGAAACTATTGGTTACAGAAATGTTCTGTTAATTGAAGTGATATATTCCGACACTGGATCACTTAATGTAAACTCTCCAGTTGCAGGCGTGAGATCAATAAATTTGAGATTTGTCTACAAACTCACATTTTAGTAGTAAATGGAAAATAATTTGAAACATGCTTAAAGACATTGAACCAGTAATGCGAGGAATTTGACTTATGGACCAGCAAGACCCCTATTTCCACAGTTAGGGGGTAATTAAATAGACAGGGTCATTAATAGACTAGCTTCTGTTTACATAATCAGTTACTCTTTGTTTATAAAAACAACAGGAATTTAGTAATATACTTATTGTACGGCGGCGGAAGCCCGCCGTACACTCTGGTATGCTTATTTTTAAGTGGCAATGCAAAATCGCAACTTCTTGCGCGAAGCAGATTACTGACAGTGCCCGAAATATTCCGAAATATCCGCAATGGTCATCACGTGATATAAACAAAACAGAAATAGAGCGAGGTCACGTGTTACTCACACCAACTAGTGTTAGCTTGATGACGCAGTCGCTATTTATAGTCTAAGAATGGAGCGAGCTCGATAAACAACGACGGGAATGAATCAGCCCATCTGTCAATAAATGCAGCCGAAACTCTTTATATCAAAGGACTTAGGAAAAATTGTTCGATCTAAATGAACTTCGGTGTGTAAATTATTAGAGAAATTTGCTGTGTTTATTATCGGTGTGTTGTAATAATAATTTAATCGTGTTATAAGATACGGAACATTTATACGTTTCGATGTATTTATTTTAGCAACATGTCGCAAATAAACAAAACATTATAAACATATTCACACAGACTAATTTTAAAATCGCGAGCGTGGACACTTACTTGTTTACGCAATTGTCATTAATTAAATATCGATTTCGGAGCTCAATACAAAAAATGTCCGATCAGGTGAGAAATGATGACTTAATTGGTTCGACATAGACGGTCACTTAATTTTATGGTTCGATATTGATGGTCACTTTACAGTTGAAAATCTATGTTTGAGACCGTTATACCAGGTTTTTACGACAACGTACCCTCAGACAACGGAGTATATTATTTTTGGAGACTTTATTTAAATATTTTATATGCATTCCAGCAGATATTGGAACGTCTGATACATCGTGGTGATAGTTTCCCCTGATTTTAATTTTAGGGTGGAAACAGGGAGAACATATAGAGTACCTCGTGAACTGTAGAACCATATGACCAGATTCATGAGATTCATGAAACATCAACGGCTTGTATTTTTGATGGAGTAGATGATCACTTTAGTTTCGGGATCAGTTAAGTCAAAATAACAAATTCGTTTGATCTGAAACTTCGCACATCCTGATAACAAGAGGGCCATGACGGCCCTATAAATGCTCACCAGGAGAAAAGGTCATTTGGATATTAACATAGTTGAAGTTTTCTATACAAGTCTAAGTAAGATCAAGTGACCGATCTGGGCTTTTTTATCCCATGGCCATTATATGAACAGATTTAAAAGAGGTCCATTAGACAAAGCTACATACCAAATATCTTAGCTCTAGGCCTTGTGGTTTCGGAGAAGAAGATTTTTAAAAAATTTCCTATATAAAATAGATTAAACCCCAGGGCAGGGCTAATTTTGACCCCGGGGCCATAATTTGAACAAACTTGGTAGAGGTCCACTAGACAATGCCACATACAAAATATCTAAGCTCTAGGCCTTGCGGTTTCGGAGTAGAAGATTTTTTAAATTTTCCTATATAAGTCTATGTAAATCAAGTGACCCCCGGGGCGGGGCCAATTTTGACCCTAGGGCAATAGTTTGAACAAACTTGGTAGAGGTCCACTAGACAATGCTACATACCAAATATCTTAGCTCTAGGCCTTGTGGTTTCGGAGAAGAAGATTTTTTAAATTTTCCTATATAAAATAGAATAAACCCCAGGGCAGAGCCAATTTTGACCCTAGGGCAATAATTTGAACAAACTTGGTAGAGGTCCACTAGATAATGCTACATACCAAATATCTTAGCTCTAGGCCTTGTGGTTTCGGAGAAGAAGATTTTTTAAATTTTCCTATATAAGTCTATATAAATCAAGTGACCCCCGGGGCGGGGCCAATTTTGACCCTAGGGCAATAATTTGAACAAACTTGGTAGAGGTCCACTAGACTATGCTACACACCAAATATCAAAGCTCTAGGCATTGTAGTTTTTGACAAGAAGATTTTTTAAATTTCCTATATAAGTCTATGTAAAATCAAGTTACCCCCGGGGCGGAGCCAATTTTGACCCCAGGGTAATAATTTGAACAAACTTTGTAGAGTTCCATTAGACAATGCTACATACCAAATATCTCAGCTCTAGGCCCTGTGGTTTCAGACAAGAAGATTTTTTAAGTTTTCTCTATTTGTTGCCATAGCAACCAGAATTTTTAATGAAATTTAATTTTTTGAACAACTTTGAAAGGGGACCACCCAAGGATCATTCCAGCAAAGTTTGGTTGCAATCGGCATAGGGGTGTAGGAGGAGATGTTGTTTTAAGTAAACATGGACGCCACGAAATCGTAACGACGCACGACGCACGATGGACGCAGGGCGATCACAAAAGCTCACCCTGAGCACATTCGTGCTCTGGTGAGCTAAAAAAGCTACATAGGCCACATTCTAGTATTGAATTGCCAGATGCGATTTTGCACCGTACAAACATTTAACTTGTCATCACCATAAATCAATAAAACTTATGACCCTAGGTGTCAAGTCTACAGACCGTGACCAGACAGGATTAATCTGATAAGGGGCAATAAAACAATTAAGAGATAAGACCACATGTGGATTTGGGGGGGGTCACTTATATAGTAGCTGTTCAATGTAAGTTTAAAGACTTTTTTGCAGGCTGTCAATACTAGCATACCTGTTAAACCCTACTTTTTGTCAATTAAATTCATACATTCTGGCCAGAGGATTAAAAAACTAAAGACTTTTAATGTGATAAAAAAACATAAAAATGTTATTTAAGAGTTAATTAAACAATTGGTTTGACCTCACACCAGCTGCAGTATACAAGTACAACAACAAAATGATTCACAGGTAACTATACAACTCTATAGTTTCACATCATACTATATGTTCTGTCTGTTTGTATTGTGAATATAATAATTAAGCAAATATCACAGTAACATTGTTGGATCTTCACCAAGGAGGTACAAACAGATGCCAAGACATTATAAACAATGGGGGTTGTTTTTTTAAGTCATATTTCTTCAATTAAATGGTTTATGTCAGGTTCACCTGTCTAAATGTTAGCTAGATACAGTCAAGCCTATGTAAGTGGCCACCTCCAAATAAAGGCCACCCCATGAATTGAGCCATTCTTTCAATTACTGTCATTGATTATTGCAACAAAAGACTTCTAAATAAAGACCACCTGTCAATAAACAAGAGGGCCAAGATGGCCCTATATCGCTCACATGACAATCACTGTTCACTCATTAAAACATTGTTTTCAACTGGTGACCTAGTTTATGACCCCAGATGACCCATGTCATAGCAGAACTTGTCCTACATATAAATAAGACAAACATTCTGACAAAATTTGGTGAAGAACCAATCAAAACCTTGATAACTACAGCATAGACAAGGTTTTCCTAAGATTGACCTGGTGACCTAGTTTTTGACCCCAAATGACCTATGTTGGAGTTTGTCTTACATATCATTAAGAAAACATTCTGACAGGGTTTGGTCAAGATACAATCAAAATTTGACATCTACAGTATTAATAAGATTTTCCTAAGATCTGACCATGTGACCTAGTTTTTGAGCCATATTTAAACTTGTCCTTAATATCATTGAGACAAACAATCAAAAAAGCTTTGGCCAAGATCATGCAATTTAGAGTTTTTACAAGATTTTTCCCTAAGATTTGACCTGGTGACCCAGTGTTTGACCCCTTCTGACCCATATTCATCTTTGGCCCACATATCATTGAGGCAAACATTTTGACAAGGTTTGGTGAAGATCCAAACAAAACTGTGACATCTACAGTGCTAACTAAGTTTTCCTAAGATTTGACCTGGTGACCTAGTTATTGACCCCAGATGACCCATATTTTTACTAAACGGTTATATCATTAAAACAAACAATTTGACAAAGTTTGGTGAAGATGCAATAATTACTGTGAAATCTACAGAGTTAACATGATTTTTCATAAGATTTGACCCAGCAACCTAGTTTTTGACACAAGATGACCCATGTTCGAACTCGTCCAAGATATTATAAAGACAAACATTCTGACAAGGTTTCATGATGATCCAATCAAAACAGTGACTTCTAGAGTGTTCACAAAGTTTTCAAGCAATTTGCCCTAGTGACCTAGTTTTTGACCGGAAAGACCCATTATCAAACTTGACTTACATATTACTGAAATAAACATTCTGACAAAGTTTCATGACGATCCGATCAAAACAGTGATTTCTAAAGTGTTCACAAGGTTTTCCCTTATTTGGCCCTGGTGACCTAGTTTTTCACCCAAAATGGCCCAATATCGAACTTGTCCGAGATTTTGTCAATATTAAATTCTGACCCTGTTTTGCTAAAATTGAGCTAAAAATGTGGCCCCTAGTGTGTTCACAAGGTTAAGCTTGACAATACACGACGCACACCGCACGACGCCTGATGGAGACTGATCCTAAAAGCTCACACTGTCACTTTGTGACATGTGAGCTAAAAAAGTATGAATTCATATAGGAAACTCAACTTATCACTAACCTTGAAGACGCAACATCCGATGCAAATTAACTCTCTCTCTCGACATTGTTTTATCAAATGAACACTCACACTTACAGTAAATGCTCAGACTTACTGTATTGAGTCTATAAATAGCTGATGCAGACGATGGGTTTAAACCATATAAACTGCTCCCTCTAATTCAAATTGGAATTTCTGTTATAAAAATGGTTCGAAAATATAAGATACATTTTGAAGTTTCTTATCTGGACTGATAAATGAATCATCTTGCTACATTCAGATTTTTTTTCAATGATTAAAAACACCATTTAATATAAAATATTTAAAAAAAATCTCTCCCTGAGCTGACAAAAGTTTAAAAATAAAGGGAAATCACCCACCAGCCATTACCTCCCTTTTATACCCATGTTGGGAGTTGAACAAGATGGCCTTATATCACTCAGATGAAAATCATTGTTTACTGATTAAAACATTTTTTTGAACCTGTGTTATGAGGTCTGTTGATATCAATGGTTTCCTGTGATTTGACCTGGTGACCTAATTTTTGACCCCAGATGACCCATATTCGAACTTGTCCCACATATCATTTAGACAAACATTCTGACAAGGTTTGATGAAGATCCAATCAACACAGTTTTCCTGAGATTTGACTTAGTGACCTAGTTTTTTACCCCAGATAACCCTTGTTCAAACTTGTCTTGCATGTTACTAAGACAAACATTCTGACAAGGTTTGGTGAAGTTCCAATCAAAAATGTGACATCCTAGTTTTCAAGGGATAGTATCTGTTAAACAGCGATGAAGAATCACTGATGAATAACTTATTTATTATACCTCACATGACTTATTTAATACTATACAGTCTTATGTAACATCAGAGGGTGATAACCCATACGTTACCCATAAGACTTCTTTATATCACAATTTGACAAAAATGTCAATTTTCCTCCATATGCAGAGAAGTTGTCTGCCCCTGGTGGCTGAGTAAGTGTCCAGAAAAACTGTTTAGGTGAAAAACAGCATTAATCCCCAATGAAACATCATTTATATCACAAGACAAGACTTAACATAACATCCACTGTTATTTTATTACATACATTGTATTTAATTTTAGTAATTAAATGCAATTCCTGAAACTACTACCTACAGGCCTGCATAAAAATAATTATAACTGATGCATGATACATGCGAAAGCAATTACATTTATCTATTCAAAATTCATCAGGTAAAGCGAAATGGTAGCAAAGAAATGAAAAGCATGAAAAGGGACTGATTAAAAAGATTTTTGGGGCAGGTCCAAAAAAGTTTAGTATCAGCAGCAAAAAAATAGGGTCGGTTGGGTTAGCGGTAATTTTAGCGGTAGCAAGTAATTTTTTATTCTTCACATGTATTCTTCCCTACATATAAACAATTGAAAGAGGTCAGCCATAAAATAAATTTTGAGCTGTCAGAATTTGCTCTTACCGGTAATTTCTTAGATCTTATTCAATGATTTTTGTAACTTTCTCTAAAAAAATTACCAAAAACATTTGAAGTGTACATTTAATATTCATTGTCCATAAATCCACAAAGTGCAATGTTAATGATAGCCGATATATCCAATGGCCAAGGGCTAGACATTCTTTATCCAATCTTAACAAATGTTGGACTTTTTTGGATGTTTAATACGAGAGTCAAAGATGCAATACCAGTGTCTGTTTATAGTACTTTTCACAAGAAATCTTTCTAAGTGAATATAGCTTGAATCTGAATCTGTTTACATAATTGTTTTCCAATTTAGAAATACATGTACGGTAATTTGGCCATTTGCTATTGCAAATAGCTCAGGCTATCAAAATTTGGGAGACCATAGTCCAGTCCAGTCATGTTCAAAAAGTTAATGTTGCACACTGAACAGTCTATAGCACACTGAACAGTCTATAGCACACTGAACAGTCTATAGCACACTGAACAGTCTATAGCACACTGAACAGTCTATAGCACACTGAACAGTCTATAGCGATATAGTTTACATCCATACAAATGAATGACCAATCAACTGCACCAACTTCTCATTAAAAGAAGTAAAATATTCTCTCAGGATTTTTTGTGTCTCTTCAGAGATCAATGGATGTGTCCTGCCTTTGTTTGGTGGTAGACATTTTTTCGTGAATTGATCGCTCAAAAAACAAAATTTGTTCTTTGTTTCATTGAAAACAAATTGATCCTCATTGAAGAACTCGCTGATCCCAAGAAATTTTTCAACTTTATTTAACTCTTCAGAGGGTTCAATTTCAAAAGCCATTCCATCGAGGACTAAGATTTGGTCTCTTTGATAGAGTTGAAACCATATTTGTAAATGCAGGACGTATGTAGCCAAATTGATTATACGTGAATCAGGATTTATGATTCTTTCACTTTCATCACCTAAAGTCATCACCATGTCTTCAAATGTTTTTCCAACGGCCTCTGACCTGTTAAAGGATTTCCACATTGTATACATTGACAGAGATACTTCAAGAGGATCTTTCAAAATTATTAGTATTTTCATCTGACTGTTGAACATTTTGATACGTTCAGCTGATTTATTACCATACAAATATTCCGGTGTTTTTTCTATTGTTACTTGATCGGCAGTACTACAAGGCATTTTGCTCCTATACCATTCAAATGAATTCTTATAATATCTTGAAAAGTATCGTGGTTCAGGAGGATGGAGGCAGGCAGCTATCTGTGGATGGTAATCCAAGAAATTCAAAAGTGCCCCAGTACCTGATTTTTGAGAGCCTACAAGTATAGCTTGAGGGAATCGTTGCTCACATTTTTCTTGGATATTGCTTTGTCCTGATTTTATTGATGATTCATGCTTTGGTTTGGACAATCTCTTCATATTAATGGACGATCCTTTGTGGCTATTTCCTTGATCTGTGATCTTACTATTTGCATTGAATAATACCTTTCTTTGTTCTCTTAAAAATACATTTATTTCAATGTACCGGCAAAAAATTATCACAACCAGTAAACATAGTGTAGAAAACAACACCAATTTCTTTTTCATTTTTGTCATGTTGCCTGTAAATCAATTTGTTACGGCTCCCCTCTTATGTGTATATGGTTACAGCAGTTTTTATAAGTCAGTGATATTGAATCTCACCTTTGACTCCTCACCTGAAATGTAGATCGCCTTAAACAAGTTAAAAGATATATCAATACAAGAAAATATTGCTGAAAAGTTTAAACAATTTAAATTCATTCTGAAGTTTGATGGCTGGTGTAGCAATAGGTAAATGCACTTTTGTGAGCATGATTATAATGTCAGTGCTAAATAAGGCAGAAAATAAAAATCAGTTTGTTTGGAGTGCCCTGACCCAGAATTTTAGCACTGGGTAGGTAAGTAGGGATTTTTTTTACTATATAATAATAGTAAAAAGAAAAGGCCAAAACAAATTTCAGTGCTACGATTTTCGGTCAGTCAGAGCACTCTAAACAAACATATTTTTATAGTTTCAGTCCTCGAACTGTTAAGTGTGCAGGAGATTCTGGCACTGGAGAATCCTGAACCCGGACGTCCTTAAGGAAAAGTACTGATTAGACAGGTTTTTATTTTTCAAGCCAATTTACTAAAAAAGTTTTCCACAGAGAAAAATGGTTCATTTCATGAGTTGAAAAGATTATTTTAAGAAAGTTTCAGTGCTCTTTGATCTAAATGGTAATTCAATGTTTTTATACATAATTATTTAACATTACATATTATATATATGGAAAATAGAATAGCTAGTCCAATCAAATGAATTATAAAACCAAAGTGCCTATGATTTTAATATCTAACAATATTCCATAAAGCACAAAATAATGACTCAACTTAAAAGTAGAATGCAAGATACATATTAAAATATTGAGGCTAATAGCATATAATTCTTTCAAATCATCATATACATTTTTTACAAGTTTTTTTTGGGGGGGGGAATCATGTAATAGATATAAAAATTATATACAAAGATTGTTTAATCCAACATTTCAGCAATTAATTAATTATTTAAAAAAAATCTGATTGAAATATGTTATAAATGTTAACTTACCTCTGAACTATCCAAATGTGACCTCCTTAATAGTAATGGATATATCGTGTCTTTCACTGCTATGCTCATGTGATGTCACATTCATTTCAATAGAAGTGTTGAAATTCATAAATCAAAGCACTGAGAGGTCATATCAATGTTGTTGGCTGACTTTGTATGTAGTACTAATATTACAATTTCTTTCTGACGTTTAGTGTTTTACATTTTCGTTTTTGTTAAACAGAAAAGCCCATAGACGAACATATTATTAGTATATCTCAACGTAAGATGCATGTTCCGTAATAACATGAAAATCTTTTCACCATTTTTAATCAAATTTCAATATATAATCTAATTATCAAAGTAACTGAGGAAATATCGATTATTGAGGGAAATATCAATGGGGAAAGATAACCCCTCCTGCTACTGGGAAGTTCTAACCCCCTTACCTTTCAACTTAGAAGACAATTTTGGCCATGTCTATATTTTCCCATCTTAAAGACCCAACATGGGTATAAAAGAGAGGTAATGGCTGGTGGGTGGTTACCCGTCATTCTTAAAATGTATTCAGCTCAGAGACTTTATAAAATATTTGATATTAAATGGTGTTTTTAATCACTGAAGAAAATCCTGAATGAAACAAGATGATTTTTTTATCAGTCCAGATAAGAAACTTCAAAATGTATGAAGATTTAGTTTCTTATATTTTCGGAACAGTTTATAACAGAAATTCAAATTTGACTTAGAGGGAGGAGTTTATTGTCTACTTCAGCTATTTATAGATTCTGTACAGTAAGTCAGCATTCACTGTATGTCTATCACTGATAAAACAATGTTGAGAGAGAGTTCATTTGATAAAACAATGTAGAGGGAGAGTTCATTTGCATCTGATAGTCTAATCAGATGCTGCATCTTTAAATTTATGTTATGCACATGTATAAGCGCTTATTGCTAATTCTTGGAACCTGTCAATCAAAATCGGCAGAAAGGTCTGTGATATGTACATTGCTTACCTTGATTCACATGAATTCAATATGAAAACTGAAGGCTTATGGCATAAGCCTTCAGTTTTCATATTGAAAATATGGGATGTTTTGCCTCGCAATCCCCCCCCCACCCCCTGCCCTGGCGTACCAGTGGTTAGTGAGGTTCGAAAAAAGTAACTTCAAACTTCAAATTAAATCTATTTGTAAAACCTGCCTTGATCTGGCTAAAGGGAAACAATCCGGAAGTAAATATTAACCACCATAATTTATAAAACTAAAATATCTTTGAAAACGGTGAATAACTCACTGAAAAATAAAGAATCAAGAGAGGCTCCCAAATACCAACTTGAAGTAAAACTGAAAAAAAGTGTTTAAGGTAGTTTGTGGTGTTGCTCGGCAAAAAAGAAAGTTTGTTAGAATGGCATGAAATTTGGAGGAATTATACCCGAAGTAGCAGTGCTTACGAAAATATTGTTCTTTTTACAGTTTGATGTCAGTAACCTAGCAACTAAACGACGTTAAAACGCCATCTAGCGGCACCAGCTATGAGTTGTACTTTTCCGCTTGTAGCTTTGCTATAAATTGTCATAAATTGAAAATTCGAACTTTGCGGATGAGCGAATGCTGTGGTCTACCGAGTGATCATCATCAATGCTTTGAATATCCATGACCACCCGGCGTATCAGAAATTTAGCGACGTCAAAACGGATAACTGATTATTAAAATAACTGCAATATGTGTGTTCATTTCTGACATAGACTTTTCTAACATGATACAAATCATCGAATACTTTCAAAAAATCTAGAAAACAAATCAAGATGTAAAAAGAAGCCACATCTTCAAACTTTTATATACATTCATGTCAAAGTCAAGTCAAAATATTATTGACTTTTAACTGTAACAATTCATCGCCAAATGAATTAAATTATTTACATTGTAATTATACATTTCTTTATAAAACAGCTTGTTTCCAAGGCAAGAGTTCACAGTTAGGTTTATCTATCAACAAATCAATCAATTATATACAACCAGAGATTAAGATTAATTATCTTGACTGTACGGATTTCTATCAGGCAAATACATGACCACAACACTGATAGTTTCAGAATGATGATTGCTCGTCTCTAAAGACTAAATTGAAATAGTAATTGAACACAGTTTGTGTTAATTAAATGATATAAACATGATCCACTTCAGATTGTTCAGTAAAGTTGAAATGCCTATAATTACATGTAATCCCAAAATTAGTTAATAACGCCTAGTTCACATTGAGATGCATTGTGTCTCACTGCTAAGCTCATAGATTGCATATATCCTCCTTTCTATGCTAAAGGCAGGAGGCAGCAGTACCATTTTCAACGGGCTGCACGAAAAGTTTTAAAAAATCATATGGCTGTTGCCCGAAGACATCTCACAGGTGACATTGCACAATCTCCTCACGGTCATGTGTCATATAATTACAATAGAAAACAATAACAAGAGGGCCAAGATGGCCCTATATCGCTCACATGTCAATCACTGCTCTATCATTAAAACATTGTTTTGAACCGGTGACCTAGTTTTTGACCTCAGATGACCCATGTTAAAACTAGTCCTACATACGAATAAGACAAACATTCTGACAAAATTTGGTGAAGATCCAATTAAAACCATGAAAACTACAGCATAAACAAGGTTTTCCTAAGATTTGACCTCGTGACCTAGTTTTTGACCCCAGATGACCTATGTTCGAATTTGTCTTACATATCATTAAGACAAACATTCTGACAAGGTTTGGTGTAGATACAATCAAAATTTGACATCTACAGCGTTATTAAGGTTTTCCTAAGATTTGACCTGATGACCCAGTTTTTGACCCAGGCTGACCCATGTTCAACCTTGACCCACATATCATTGAGGCAAACATTCTGACAAGGTTTGGTGAAGATCCAATCAAAACAGTGACATCTACAGTGTTAACAAAGTTTTCCTAAGATTTGACCTAGTTATTGACCCCAGATGACCCATATTTGTACTTGACCGGTATATCATTAAAACAAACAATTTACCAAAGTTTGGTGAAGATCCAATTATAACTGTGAAATCTATAGTGTTAACATGGTTTTTCATAAGATTTGACCTAGCGACCTAGTTTTTGACACAAGATGACCCATGTTCAAACTCGTCCAAGGTATTATAAAGACAAACATTCTGACTAGGTTTCATGATGATCCAATCAAAACAGCGACTTCTAGAGTGTTCACAAGGTTTTCCCTTATTTGGCCCTGGTGACCTAGTTTTTGACCCCAAATGGCCCAATATCGAACTTGTGCGAGTTTTTTTTGAAATTAACGTTCTGACCCAGTTTTGCTAAAATTGGGCTAAAAATGTGGCCCCTAGTGTGTTCGCAACATAAAGTTTGACGACGCACGACGCCAGACGATGAACGGAGACTGATCCTGAAAGCTCACCCTGTCACTTTGTGACATGTGAGCTAAAAAGGGGTTGTAACTCCTGATACATATAGTTACAGACAGATACAAAGAAAGCAGTCTATGTAATGTTTACAAAGTGATTAAGTGCTGAAATTCAGTTACAGGTACTGATCAGTAATGATAGTTCAGCTTTCCATAGAAGTCACTAATCTTGCTCAGGGTGCTGAATTTTTATCAGAACCAAAGTACTACATTTTCTACATCCCCCATGCAATTGTTAAACTAGTTCCCATGCCATGATGCAGTGCAAGTTTATGTCAGTCCAGTGTCCATGAGTACTTTCAGTACTTTGAAAATTTAAACAAAGAGATCACAAAAGTAACAATCACATCAATGAATCATGTTTAGAAGTTTGACGAAATCCAGCTGGTACTAAGTGAAAAAGTAAGACTGGAGATGTGCATGAAACGCTGTTAGACTTATCATAAATTTATCAGTACATTACAGACTATGATAAGCCTGCCTACTTCATACTTATCTTGTTGATTAAATCTTAGAGGAACAGCTTTGAATCACTCTGAAATCATGTAAGGAATGAGAGGGATGTGTGTATAGAGCAATGAGTGGATTGGGGCAATAAGTGGACTGGGGCAATAAGTGGATTGAGGCAATGGGTGGATTTGGGCAATAAGTGAATTGGGGGTAATTAGCAGACTGGGGAAATAAGTGGATTGGGGAATTGATCAGTGCACTATCAGTGCACTGGGGCAACTAGAGGATTGGGGCAATGCGTGGATTATGGCAAGGAGTGGATTGAGGGTAATGAGTGGAATGGGGCAATGACTGGATTGGGGCAATGACTGGAATGGGGCAATGTGTGGATTGGGGGCAATGACTGGATTGGGACAAGGAGTGGATTGGGGGCAATGAGTTGATTGGGGCAAGGAGTGGATTGGGGGCAATGACTGGATTGGGGCAATGACTGGATTAGGGCAATGAGTGAATTAAGGCAATGAGTGAATTTGGGCACGGAGTGAATTGGGGCAATAAATGGATTGAGGCAATGAGTGGACTTGGGGCAAAGAGTGAATTAAGGCAATGAGTGAATTTGGGCAATGAGTGGATTGGGGCAATAAATGGATTGAGGCAATGAGTGGATTTGGGCAATTAGTGGATTGGGGTAATAGGTGGATTGGGGCAACAATGAGTGAGTAGAGGCAATGAGTGGATTGGGGCAATGAATGTATTTGGGTAACGGGTAAATTGGGGGCAATGGGTAGATTAGGGCAAAAAGTGGATTAGGGCAATGGGTGGATTGGGAAATCCATAGGGTTATAGCGTCTAACACGATGATAAATGTATTAGCAGATTTAGATATCAATCCAATTTACTGTCCCGTTAAGACTGTACTAAAAGAAGGATCTCAAAGTTCAGACCCCCAATCGGTTGATTCAAAGCAGTCTGAAATTGACCTATTGAACTCAAGCTGCATCTAGACACTAATTACGCTCATTCTGCAGCTCATTCATCCAGAATGAATTATCAAAGTACTGGAAGTACTCATGGAAAATGAAGTTAACAGACAGGTATTGCAACATAAACCGGGATCTAGTTCAACATTGAGGTTGTAGAAATTGTGGTTCCTTGGTCCACAACAAAATTGTTTTGCAATAAGCGTGTGAGGGCTATGGACTACTGTTCAGCCTCCAAAAATATTTTTAGAGGCTTTAAAATAAATTTAAATCCCTGCTAATATAATGAATCAGGATTTTTTTTAAAGTTATCATAATCATCATTAATGTTATCATTATTTGCCCACTGTAAGACTAAACTACTGATTAAATTGGTTGGCCTGAGCTACATAAACAAACACAGGAGAAACGAAACCATAAAATAGATGCCAAACACAGATAACAGGTAATTTAAACACTATCAACATTTTGCAAATAACATAAAACTATGAAAGAATTAATTCCAGACTTCAAAGTAGATTTGTAATTATACTGTAAATTGAAGATTTAACATAAATTGAGAACATTTTGTACATGATTAATTTTGCAAAATCCTTGTCAATGCATTTAATCATAATTTTATTTATTTAACTCAAGCAAAATTATCATTGAGGCCCTTATCAACTTACAACATCGACCTTGGAAATAAATGTTGTATGTTTTTTCCCCAGATACAACAAGTTATAATTATACTGGCTGAAAGTGAACCTATAGCTAGTGCTGCTGGTCTGTAATAGTACTAGCCTTGTTCTCCGCAATTAAGTAACTACCAGCTTCCACATATACAATGTAATTGATCAGCAGTGGATAATCAGTGCCTTAGAGTAAGATACAATCAGATCATCATAGACAACATATACAGCATCTAGGGCTTGACCAAACTCATGGTTCTTTGGTCAAATGCTCATCATATCGAGATAAGAAGGAGGACGAGTACTAATTGAAAAGTCATGTTAACTGTATAAATGACCACGTTCAAATTGGGGTGGGGTTACATCCATGGTTGTACAGGGCCCCCATTTGACGTTTTTTGGGGCCGAAAATGTTTTTTTTTTGTTGCTTAAGTGGTTGATATTAACCATTATTAACCTTTGATTAATTGTATATTAATGTATGTAATATATCTAAATACAGCTATTTTAAGTTAAAAATGTTTATTGCAAGTTTATAAGGCGGTTGAAAAAATCCCTTGAAATTCCCCTTTTTCCTCAAAATGACGCAAAATTCCCCTACCCGAGGGCCCCGGGCCCCTTCCCCGGAAGTGCAACTAGGGCCCTGTTGTACTTACTATGGGATAAGTACCTAATCCCAATTGACCCTTAACCTCATGGTCTTGCTGAATCATGCCTTTACCTTTTTTACATGGTCCCGCCGATTCACGCCTGTGATTTTTTCCGACATAAGTTGACATTTTATAATCTATAATCTTATTCAGCATAAAAAGTATCAACTTCAGTAAAATAATAAAACATCTGATCATCACCTGCATCTCAAACCTTTCATTTAAAAGGCATTATTGATTAAAAAAACAGGCTGTGATAATCAAATTCCTGAATAAATTAAAAAATGGCTGAAATATATTTTTTTGACAAACACAGAACAGTTTCTGTGACTGACATATTTATAATTATTTACCAGCATTTATCCGACATGTAATCAATGTAAAAATGTTGAATAGATTCGCTATACAGATTAACAGCAGAACGAAATTGCAAAAAATTTAAATTATAGTTTCTGTGACTCATCAAAATGGCACAAAATATGAGAAATTATTGCAGAAGCAGCATTTCCGTGCGTACATAATTATGCACTCTGCATCAATTATAAATACATTATAAGAAAAAACAGGCAAGTTCCGTGATGTCAGGCATGTTTTTTTCTGGTTACCCCAGAAGTACATTTTATTTCTCACTTTTTCACCTTTCAAAATGCTGTCAAGAACATAAAAAGCCTGTACCTGCTTACTCTATTTTTTATGAGCATGTGACCAGAAACAAACTAGAAATTTAGGCCCGAGTAAAACTTCAAACACCTGGTGAACTGTCTGGCCTGATAAGATAGCACTTTTACCAGTATCTTGGACAACAGATAACATGCGATCACAATAGCTAAAAAATATGTCAGCTGAATGCAAGGAAGGAAAGTTTTGAAAAAAGATCAATTAAAATTCACAAAAACATGAACACTTAAAAATGAATTTCTTAAAAATTTAACAAATTTCTTCAGATCTATATTCATATACATGTACCATCAAACCTGTGTCAGTATCAACCTCCAAATAAAGGCCATTCTTTTAAAAAATATCACTATTTACAACAAACTGACCTCTAAATAAGGACCATCAGTCAATGAAGGCCACCTTTTGTCTTTCCCTAGGATGGCCTTTGTACACAGTTTTGACAGTACATTTACATGTGTCGTATGTATCAAATTTACTCAGCATAATAACACTCAAGTCAATAAAATAAAAATGTGTCATGTTCTTTTCAAACTTCGTGATTACTCTCTATAGCCTAAAAAATGGGGGGTCAGTGTTAATTCATCTCACATACCTATAATCTCTGACTTAAAGTGTGCACCATTTATAAAAATATTATTATCCAGCTATGAATCTTCCAATCCAATAAACGTGATTATTACAAGTTAAAGCACTTTTTTATGGATGAAAAAACATGAAAGGTTTTGAACTGAATAGGAATGTCAAATTTTGTGAAACAGCTAGTAAGTTTAATATATATGCAAATGTTAATGGTTTCTTAACCCAGATACCGTTTATGAATAGCAGAATATCTGTTGGTAAAGGATCAACAGCACATGTTATTTCATGCCCATTTTTTAAACATATGAATGGGCTTGAATACTGTGACTTGTTGAATTTCCATATTCTATCCAAAAAATATATTAGGCCTTCGTTCATCAATCTCTAGTTTTTCAGACCCTGCAGGGACTATATTTTGTACAAAACTAAAGGAAAGTCAAAAATGAAAATTTGAAAAAAAGCATTATTTTTTCTGACATTGTAAAAATTGTTCATTGAATTCCTCTTAACATGAGTATTATTAGTTTTGACAAAAAAATGAACATTCATCTGTCTTATATATTGATTCTAATGTGATGATACAGTGTGTGGATACAGGCACCACAAAATGCCTGCCCCTATCCCCCTGAAATCACGTGATTAAGTCATTTAGTATTTTCTTTTTCCTCCTCCCACCAGACTTAAAGAAACTAAAATTCTGAAAATCGACAAAAAAATTAAATGTTCAATGGACATATACATCAAAATAATTGATTCAATAAAATCCAAATTATACATCAATTTTCAAGTATTAAACATATTGTACATGTATTAACTAATTCATAAAATGAATATTTAATTAACACAATAATTAAAATAAAATATTTAATTACCTTAATTCCTAAACACTATAAACACAGATAGTTATATCATCTAAAGTTTAATTCCAAACACCTTTAAAATGGAAACTGTAGACTGTGAGAGAACGAAAAGCCTACAAACTGATAAGCCTAGCACTGACTCAGTCATGTATAAAATGTTTATGATGCAGTTATATTACATTATAAATGTCTGAATATTGTTAGAGAAAGTATAAGCATCTATTTGCTTACATACAAACACAGAGATACAGTATCAATGCTTTCAGTTGTTAATGCCTTGAAACCCAACAGGTAAACTTAGTCAGCAACATTGTATGACTGGCGCATCTCTGTTGTTTTAAGCATTCTGGACTTCTATACCTCCAAAGGTATATATATGTACTTCCTGATAATTATCACTCTTCATTAATGATACCTCACACACTACTTATCAACATACATGATAATGAGGCTATTTCTCAAGGAATTTTGGAGAACGTTGAACAACTGAGGGCTAATCTTTTCATTTCACAGAATATGAACACCATTTTCTAATCTCTAATATTATAAACATTGTGTTTACTTCTTTTCACACCTCTTTGCAAAAGTTTCATAATTTTGGAATCATGCTTCAAGAGGCATTTAAATCACTTGAAATTCATGTCAATTAATTTTTGGAAAATGATAGCTCAGCTTTCCATAACTGTCACTCGCTCAGCTCCCTTGAATTTTGATGCTGACCAATGTTTTTCTGCATCTGCCATGCAATTGCTAAACTAGCTCCAGTACGTTCCATGTTGCAGTGCAAGTCTATGTAAGTTAAGTTTCCTTGAGTACATTCAGTACTTTGATTGTACTTGGCCTCATAAATTGGAAGTTTGACACCAAGTTTTCTTGTTTTTACATAAAACATATTAGGGTGGACCATTATTCGAAGGGTAGGTGGGGATCAGAATCAATTAAGGAATCAATTGTCTATTGCCTTACTGTGAAATTAATAGCTGTCTGATTTTAAACGGACTTAATTATCACATAAGAGATATCCGAAAATCTTAATAATAAAATATAGTTCACTGATTAAGGGACTTTATGGACTTTTAATTCATGATTGTTAGTTTTACTGAAATTTTATGATATGAAAATGAATCAATACTAGATTAATTCAAACCATCATCGGATACCTATAGTGGCTGACTCCACTCCGCTATAATACATCAGCGGTGGGTATCCGAAGATCAAATGGATTCAAACATAATTCTATCATATCTCTAACTATACAACCAATTTTTTATTTACCTGAATGTTTCAATAAAAAATTTGATTTTACATGTATTTTCTATAGTATTTTTTTACAGTGTAAAAAGTGACCTATCCTAATTTTCCCCTATGCAACCCTAGATTTTAATCATGCCTGAAGAACAGTACAGCCGCTTTCTCACCTTTTTTACCTTTCCATGCACTTTCAAGAGACAAAAAAGCCCCGACCTTCCAACCTTATTTTTAATGAGCATGTAACCAGAAACAAACATATCCTTGTAAAAAGCCTTCACAGAACCAATGTTTCTGGCATCTGTTCAAATACTAAACATGTCCTTAGCATTTAGGAACTTCCCAGCTGACAAATAGTCATGAACTATTCATGAAGCATACAAACATGAAGCCTGTTTTTGTGTATTCCTTTCAATGGAGCTAGCCGACAACTTCACTCAAAATTATGGTGGAGGTAAAAGGCTTTATACATTATAAATGTCTTCAACCAAATCATGATAAAAAAAGCATACGCTGTGTCTAGGATTTGATTTTTTTGTTTGTTTACATTGAGTTTTATGCCCTTTTCCTACAGTCAAAGTCATATAAGGTGGATAAAGTTCACCTAACCATCATTCCTGGGAAGAACCAGTACTAGACTCCCATCCTACATAAGCAACTGCCTACTTTCTCACATAAAGAGAAATGGTCGGTAGTCTGGTTCCCGGACGTGCTCTACAATTACGTCAGGCAAAGCTCAATAATGGCAGCCTTCAGTGGTAATGCACAGGCAACAGAATATTCTTATTTTGACTGACAATTTGTGATGTTATGCCTAATTTTAATTGTTTATGTACTAATATTGTAACAGCGGTGATATATTTTAATGATCATTCTTATTTGTTGATATATATACTTTCATGAAGTAGCAATAATTTCAGACATGAGTCTTAATAGTTCCCAAAACATCCTTTGTGATCATCTAAAAAACGGACATCTATGATATATTTATTATAAATAGGATTCATTACCAACCCTCACAAGAACTTGATATAAGAAAATAACCATACTTTAGAATGTACAGAGGACGCCGCCATTATTGCGCTTTGCCTGACCCGATAACATAGTGTAAGGAACTCCAGACTACATGGTCGGTAGCAGGGCTCGAACCCACTACCCTCTATCAGTGCGAGATTATAGTGATTTGAAGTCAGCGACCTTAACCACTTGACCACGGACGGGGTCCTAGGATTTGGACCCACAAACCAGGGTCCATAGACGAACATCTCTTCAAGATGAGCAAAGCAGGAAGGCAATAAGTACACTTCTCTGAACACTGGGCAGGCAATTTGTTAGCTGCGAATAAAAGCATTCAGATTCTTCATACAAATTTATTTAATTTTTATCAGAACTATCAACAGAGGGGCATCTTAAAATTTTCAAATGAAATAATTATATGAAACTAGATGGAGTCCCTTTAAAATGCAAAAAGGTATTCAACAGACTGACCTTGACCTTTGATCTACTGACCTGAGAATGCACAGATCCTGTAGAGGTTGTCATGAGGAACCAACATAATTATGAAGTTAGATGACTGTAGGTGGAAGTATTTTGATTTTACAGGCAAGGTAGGTTAAAGTAAGGTACAAATAAACAAGACAGACATACAGGCCCAAAACAATTAATAAGGCACTGATATATTGATACGGGCATAAAAACTATTCAGAACTCTACAAATTCTTTGTTTGGTTTATGAGTCAGAAATTCATTAAATCCTAGATAAGTAGGATTTTTGTCTGATGGAATGTACCCAGACAGAAGATAAACTAGATCTTGTCTACTGATTGATTGATGTCTGATTAGAAGTAAACTTGCACGTTAGACAGTAGGAAGGTTTTATAGAAAAAGGGAAGATGTTGGGCGCTGGTAAGAGGGGAGGGGAAAAAGACAAATTTGAAAATTTAACAATTTAAATGGAGGAAATAATTATATAGTTTTGGGGGAAAATATGACTTATTTTCCTAAGGGTAGACACTGAGAGACAATCACTGTCACTTTCTTAGTAAAAAACCCCTGGACTGGGCCTCTCTTTTCAGACAAAATAAATGTGAAATACCTGGTGTATAGTTTCATTGAACTCTAGTTTCCATGAACTTTGTTTTTTTTAGTCTTAAAACAAATAATAATACAGTGAAACTCGTATTAAAAGCCAACTGTGTGTTCATGTCACAATGTAAACAATGGTCCTGCTGTATTTGGTGTCATTTATAAATAATTATCGACAAAATAATTAAAGCCCCATGAGCATTTTGCTATAGAAATATATATGAAAAAAACAAAACAATTGCTGATATTATCCCAGACTATAATTACCGACGAAACGAGCATTTTTTCTTCTAAAAACACTCGAATTTTGCTTTTGTAAACTTGAAATATATAGAGCGTGTGACGTCACTTTACGCTGTGTGCATAATATGACTGCGGGAAAACGCAGCTGTTCTATAAATAGTATTTATTTCAATGGTATTGAAAAAAATACGATAGTGGTTTTGGAAACGTGTTTTCTTGCTGTAAAGTATGCACGAGAGGAAAACACACTGGATTCCTCTGTTACAGAACACAAGATCAGAAACTATTACGACCGACACATTTGTATGCTTATGGGACTTTAAATCTCAATATAATAGTAAACTGTACAAAAAAAGTTAAGAACCATGTTTTTTTCTATCCTCTGGGTAGTTTTCTATACACATGTGACTGTATCACAATCATTTATAGAAGTTATTCTACTTTTTTTCACCTCATCGACATAAAAACATCTGTCTAAAATTCTTCAACTCTGCATTTCTTGTACTTATTATATAGATATAAAAATCATGATTCTCTGTTTTAAAAAATATCCAGATGTTATTCACAAAAATAATTTTTCATTTTGACTGATTTAAGATCTTGATAATGTTATCTGTGTAAAGGAGGAATAAGTTTCAGCATGAAGACCTATAATACTGTACGTGGTTTCACTACTTTTCATAGGGGATTTAATTTTGTGGATTTCGTAGGAAATATAAATATTATTAATAACTGTACTACTAACATTACAACTTTTTTACTATGAAGATAATTCTAATAAAGAAAATTTCAGAAACGATGAAGCAATTTTTGGGGCAAAATATTAAAATCCACGAATTTATCTCCCCATGAAATAGCCATTTTAGTAAAAACTACAAAAAGTGAGCCCAACAAGTATAAATGAAACTACAGCATACAAATTCCTCAGACCACCTCAATATCTACAGGCAGCATATTGACTAATATACAAATTTACAAACATACAAACAAAGAGAGGGTGCATTATGATAGTAATGACCCATGGCACATCTTATTATTGTAAGAATGTTAGGCCATATAACGTTAATAAATAGAAACTCATCCCCAACCCATTAAAATTTGTAATATATTGGACTACTAATCAAAGGCTGTGGGTTCAAATCTCAGCTCTTGCTTCGGGATTCTTTTTCAGTGTCCCTATAACCCAACTGCCGAGCCCAGGACTGTGTTTAGAAAATCACAAGAAATGGACGAGGCGTGTATCAGAGCTTTACACCAGGCACAATAAAGAACCAGGAAAAAACTATTTAAAATAAGAGTAGTGATATATATGCCTAGTTCTCCTGTCTCTTAAAAAATATCTACCACTGGCAGCTTCATGGAGGATTGAGCACCTGGTGTGCATCTGGACCCCTAAAAGTTCCCAACCATATAAAGAAATGAATTATCCAATGAAATAGCATTTAATTATTCAATTCTGAAGTGCCGGAACCTAAACTCAACAAAAAGCTCTTCACTTGAAGTCTTCTTCATATTAAAGTTCCACCCCACTCCCCCACTGCCTAGTTCCTAAATATCATGCCCTGGGGTGGCTTTGGAATGGCATAATCTATCGAATGGACCATTATATAACAGATAAACAAACAAAAAAAACCATTTCACCTTGATTAATTTCTTGTGTGAAGGTAAAGGTTTGAATATCAAATGTTAATAAAATAAGATCCAACAATCTGTCATACTTTGATGATAATCTATACCAATAAATGTTGTATTGCCGAAGTCACAAGTCATAACAGGTGTACTCCATCCCTGAAACTATTGACATTTATTTGTAAGCAGTGCCATACACACACAACAGATTTACCAAGCATGGAAAGAACTTAAGGTATGTATTATAAGATCTACATTTTGTTTATCAAGGTTGTCAGAAAAAGGGGAGGTCAAAATTTAATCATACACTCCTACATGTAAAATCAGGCATAAAAAAAATTGTTTCTTGTTACCCTGCCGACCCTAATTTTTCCCCTCAACTTAACACTTTTAGTCCCAAGAAACTTGACAATCCACTTTCTCATTTTTTTTACCTTTCCACACACGCACTTTCACAAGACCAAAACAAGTTCCTATTTTTCTATTTTTAATGACCCATGTAACCAGAAACAAAACAATTGGATGGCTGTAGGAACTGGAGGGTTATTAAAGGAGGACTATGCCCCCTTATGATATCAGCTGTAATGATAATTAAAGGGGCTATAACTGATTCTTCCACCCCCTTATCAGACAAAATCTAAATTGAGCCCCCCCCCCCCCCCCCCCAATATCAAAGTGATTGCTTCTTAGTGTCTACATTGCTAGTGTCTACATTGCTATCATCATGTAGTAATTCATACCACATACACTTGGGAGAATGGAGCTACACAGTTTTCATAGAGGAAAACAATTTTAGAAGTTTATGAGTTTATCATCGGATATTTAGCCGTTGATGCTGCACCTCTTGCAAAAGAAAACATGAGAACAAATTTTTAATGTTTTATACCTTTTCTATCTCTTATGGTCAAACTTCGACCCATGCAGAGATGTAGAAAATTTTCAAATAGCATGTAATTATATATCCTTAATTGACCAAGAGCTGTTTGTTTGTCTCAGTAGTCTGATTTATGAGATGTACATGTACGTGCAATCCATTAAAGATTTTGCTATTTCATCTAATGCCCGTTATCAGAGATAGATATCGGCATGTCAAAAAGTATGTGTCTCTATATCATCTGTAGTGTACAATATTTGGACTAGGGGTCTCAGGTACACACGGCCCTGTACATTAAATAAATTACAAATATGTAAATGAATTCAAATGAGTAAGTGATACAATTGTTCGTAATGAAAATACTTGACACTGCATGTACACTGATAAATTTCCACAAATTTATTGTAAACAAATCGCGAAAACCGATAACATTGATGTTAAATGGAATTGCTTTAAATGGCAGTACTCTTTTGACAAACTAATAGACTATTATTAACCGTTATTCGACTCGAGTTGTTGATCATGTGTAAGTAAAAGCACTAACGACATAGCAAAAAAATATGTTTACCTGTACTGCTGTAATCTGTATATTTTCACCTGACTAGTTTATAGTCGACACCGTATTGTTGTCATGGTTTATGTAAACAGTCATCTTTCGCGACTTTGCGACAAACTCAGCGTCTTCAACTACTATTTTCACGACTGTTAAAGCATTCGAAATATCTCATCGAGATAAATATGTTGAAGTCGACGAATGCTTACATTTTTACTTTCATTTTCGAGTTGACACGGGCTAATTGGAAAGAAGGGATACAAACGCTAAAATGTAACTATCGGCGCGGACGGTCAAGAGTTTACTCCCTTTCTTCTTCTATAAGTACAAATTAATTAACCTTTTATTTATGGTTAGGGATATAGGGCTTGTAGTTGGTGGGAGTGCTTCTGTCCCCTTTGTTGGAGGCACACGTACAGGCTTGTGATAGAGAGACATGAACGATGGGGTCAATATAGTTCACTAGCAAATTCTTACAGAAATCTTGTTGGATCCTATATATACATGTAGTCTTGTATGTACATTTTTTTGTATTCAGGTTCCGCAATAGTTTGTGTACCCCCTCATTTCCTATATCAAAGGCAGCATGGAATGGTATGGTTTCCCACCCATCTAGAAATTAAGATTAAATCATGTGCCAATATATATTATTTTTATTATACCACAGTTTTATAGCACATTTTTCATATATAGAATATTTTCAAAAGTGCTTTACAATAACAATCACCAACAAAAGAAATATTTAAACATAATGGTATCATTATCAAAATAGGTAGCCTATATTATTTTGTCCTAGTTCTAAATTAACTTAATGCGTAAAATGTAGCTGCTAAATTGTAAAAATGTATTAAAATCATGTATTTGCATGATAGACTTCAATCATTTATACCTATATAAGATACCTATTGGTCTATTTATTTCAGTTTTTATACCAAGTATATGACGGTTTCCCATTCAACATCTGTAGTCATTTCAGAGCCGCACCATAGTGAGGGGAGAGAAGGTATCGGTGAAGTGAGCATTTATAATATCCCTACTCTTATTTCGCATATAGTATTTCCTGGTTCTTTATCGTGTTTGGTGTAATTTAACAACAACCACAACAGTAGCGACAACAGTAATAACAAGCAACAACAAGAAACAACAATAGCGATGACAGCAACAACAATAGCATGCAGCAACAGCAACAATATCCAGTAACGGCAGCAACCAGCAACAACCAGTCGCAGCGGAAACAGAAACAAACAAAACACCAAACAACAGCAGTAATAAAGTACTATAGTAGCAACAGTAACAAAATAAAAAGCACACAGCAAACACCAGCAGTAATAAAGTACTAGTAGCAACAGTAACAAAATAAAAAGCACACAGCAAACACCAGCAGTGACTAAATAAAAAAAACAGCAGTAGCAAAACCCAATAAGAATAACTCTAACGTTAATAATATAGTAACACCAAGCTCTTGTCTTCAAAGTGAATCCTACTACAAGTCAACTATGCGCTTAAATTAGAATATATGTTTTATTTGTTTTGTTAATTTGACAACTATGGTGATGTTAGACAGGCAAATTAATGAACCAACTCATACGCAAACTTGTGTTTAAACTGTAACATTTAATAACCTTGAATACTGCTATTTGTGGCAAACAGTTGTGGATAAGTTTAATGTGCAGTTCTAAGTAAGTTGTTTATGATGAAGAGATGTGTGTTATTCTCAACTTGTTGCCTAGTGATATTTATACTTCAAGGTGTCAACGCCCAGCATAACGTTTGCTATAACACTTTATCATTTGCCGGAATTGATTTCATTCGAGGTAAGTTTTAATAATCGATTTCATGTTTGGAGGAGCAATTATGTGATATATGTTATTGCATATTTGTTGAAATGAGACGACACCCAGTATATTCAAGGTTTGCTGAGGTAGTGACCAGGTAATTTCGAACACTTTAAATAGATACTGTCAAACAGTATTTCATACGAAGTAATTTGTCTTTAACTTCTAATATTGGGTTGAAACTAGACAATATTTCAGTTATATTTTGTCCGACGATTACCTTGGTCAATTTTCCTGAATACAGTACCGGAACCATCCTTGTTCTCTACAAGTAAGGCGACCCGCCCCCGTGAACGAGTGGTTAAGGTCGCTGACTTCAAAGCACTGTAACCTAGCTCTCACTGATAGAGGGTCATGGGTTAGAGCCCGGCTACCAAACATGTCTCTTTATGTGAGAAAGTAGACAGTTGCTTACGGAGATAAGAGTCTAGTACTGATTCTTCCCAGGTACGATGGTAAGGTGAACTGCTCACCTCATATAACTCTGTCTGTTGAAATGGGGCGTAAAACTCTAACATACTGGTTTGTTTCTGGCTACCCAACCTATCCTTATTTTTCCCCGCGACCCATGACTTATAATGAGGCCCGAGGAACGCTTCATCCACTGTCTTATTTCAATACTCCAAGAATAGAGTTTGCTAAAAATATCCTTACCTTCATATGCTATTTTTAATGAGCAACTAAAACCAGGAACAAGTTTATATATTTACGCCATTACGATCAAGTTTTCTACAAAAATATTTATCAGACGGATAACTTTATACGTAATGACAAGTACCAAATCACCACAGAGCCCATGGGCCGCACCCAGGATTGGAACTAACACACCCGAAGCTTGTAGACATGATTGAAGCTCTACCCATCTGGCGAAACACGAGGAACATGTCAGTACCGACAGTAACCCGGCCAAGTCATTTTTATAGACAGAGTTGTGAGTTGTGGAAATGACGAATACTCTCTGAGGCCGAAATCGGCAGGTTTGGTAAATCTTGAAATGTGTACTTTGAGTAAACTAGTGGGATATTTCGTAAATATTTTACAGGGCTTTCGTTAATTGATTTAGGCTTTAAAATGATACCAATTTGATTGCTATTGGAGACGCTTCAGTTCCAGGGCATGCCCCTTTAAAGTGTAAAAAACTGTATCTGACAAGAAATGCTAAATGCATTTAAAAAAGTGTAAAATCACGTTGTTTTTTTATAACCTTTATATAGTGCTTTAACAAAAACTGGCGCTGTAATTTAACAAACTCGGTTCTTAAAAGGTATCTGAATATTTAAGTAAAAAACATTTTAAAAATCTTCAAGCAACGTTAAACTTTATTGAATTCAAACATGCCTCGCTCACAAAAAATAATATAAAAACGATTAAGAATTTGACATAACAATGTATTTTGCCTTGGAAAAGAGGAAAAATATGCTTGATTTTACATCTACATTGAAAAAGTTTGATTTTATCAATTTTTAATTTCCAAGTTATCTGCCTTTCATTTCTTTCTAAAGTTGCTTATAAAAAATACAGGTTGCTTCCAATTTTCTCTATTTAATATTTTCATTTAGTTACTTGGGTTTGATTTTCACCAGAGAGAAACAATTATTCTGTCAACTATAGGACTGTCAGATAATACAGCTTTACAAACACAAACCAAATGCAATACAAACGAAGCATTTAAAACAAACAATTTACAAGTATCTCCATTAAATTGTTTTTGGGGTCCATCTTATTATCTTGTATATTATTTTACTTCAAAATAAAGTAATGCCAATATATGTAATTTAATTCGTAGTTAGATGGTAAATATAGATTATGTATTTGTGGAAAACGTGCATAATAGATGCATATATTTATTCACTGTGCACTATTTTCATAAGCCCTTTATTTATTTAAAGTGCAATTGTCAAAATGATTGATGCTCTTGAAAGTGCAAAGCATCCAAATTTATAGTTATAATTATGGAAATTTACATACCATTTTCAGTGAAAATATGAAATTATATAACACATCATCATGAAATAATTTATGTACCTTGTCATCCTGTAACCATTTAAACATCGCCACGACAAATTGTTCAGTCATCCAACCGTGGTGATCTGTGTCAGAGAAATGTTAACATATCCCACAAAAACCTTCAAGTCCCAACAAAAAACGTTTCGCTTGTCGTCGATATGGGGATTATTATACATTCGAGTCCTTCCAACCGTGTTTTAGCAAAATGTTGAGTCTGACATTTATGAGCCAGTTCGGCTTTTCCATTACAAGACGTAACAAGTCTGCAATGATTATCAAATATCAATGGCGACGTACGGGTTAAATTCGAAGACTGCTCATCCAGAAAGAGTGTTTTGATATAAATGCTTCCATACATCTATTAAAATGCAAAGACAAAACTACTCAAAGCTGTAACACAGAGAACGTACGTTTTCGGATTGCTTCGAAGGACCAGCTGAAGAAATTCTGGAAAAAAACTGAAATATACATGTATATATAAGTGATTAGATAGGGAAAAAATAGTTTTGTTAAAATTGCTAAAAATCTAAAAAAAATAGTCTTCAAGATTGAAGTTAAATTTTAAACTTTATAAACATTTCAATGATATACAAATGTAGTATTTTCTCATCAATTAATGACTTAATATAATTGGTGTTTAAGTCATCCTAAAATACAATAATTATGTTCTTTGTTTCGAACTAAAAAGAGTTTTTTTCAAGATTTTTATTGGCAAGGTTATTTAGATTTTCGAACAAAGGATCTAGTGGACTTGTGTATCAAAGCATTCATAAGAAGTGTTATGAATTCACGATTCAAACCTAATTTTATTTAAAAAAAATTAAAACTGTCTTCGCTTCCGACTGCATTTGAAGAAATTAAAACGTAAGCAAATGACAGCAGGGGTCTAATTTTGATACGATGTAACAATGTAACGCCTCATTCCTCGTCATTAATGTCCATTGTAATCATTCTTTGGACAACAACGTATTCATACAATTAAGTAAAATACACGTGACCTCTAAATGTGACCTCTTATATCTTCTTGAAAATGCAAACTTCAAATTTTATTTTAGAAAATAACCTTTAATTCCTCTTTTAGCTGATAAAGATTTGTCATAGTGTGCGGAAATGTTTTGGGTTTAGCGCCATGTTTTCAGAAGTAATTCAGTTATATACTGGCGGACAGTAAACTTAACCAAGTTTCTTGGATTCTGTACAAGCTCTAACCTTGTTCTATGTAACTATCAACTTCTCAACGTAAGCAATTAGTTATGGTCTTGAAGAAATCGTCACTGGGGAATTTGTGCCCGATCTAGAACCCGAGATCATAAATAGAAACTACCTTGTTGGTGCCAAGATGGAGAAGGTTTATCCGGTGAGGCTTAGAGAGCTGAAATGGACGAGCCTTTGGCTATTATAAAATGATACAATGTTATATAACTATTAGTTTTTATTCCAAATAGCATGAAGTTATATGGGACTATTTTATTGTCGCGTCATGCTACTCTGTTTACTTATATTTAAAAACATACGTTATGCCTCTCTTTAACAGCATCATAACCGTTCGGTAACATAAAACTGGAAACGAATATTTTTATGAAACATGCGTACTTTATTTTGTAGCTGGACTGAACACAAGAACATGTGACGACATGCTCTGCATTGTTCACGGGAATCCACGAACAACAAAATGCAAGTTTCTGAGGGCGGTGTTAGATTGGACGGAACTAGGGTATGTTTAGAGAGAAGAAATCATAATACATGTGGATGGTTATCAATAGATAATAGAAAATCTCTTTCACTCGATATTTCTGTATGGATAAAATTATAAAATTCCTTTGACCTTCCCAGATCATATTACAAATTTTAGCAATAATATACGATTAACTAGCATCGCTCATGAATATGGTGTTATGGTAATCCTCGATTTCTGCCCAGTTCCCTATACGGCAATTAAAATTCTTACATTATTACTGGTTGTATTTCATTCTTATTTCGAATCGGTATACTAGTAATGTTCAGAGTATGCAGATAAATGCTTTATTCCGGTTTTATAGATACAACTATCGTTCATGTGTATATTTGAAATTACATGTTTTTACATGTTTTTAAATAAGTATCTTATAAAAAATATTATTCTACCAGTATCCTGTTTTAAGTGTACGGCCATCAATCGATATTGTCGTACCATTGCAGTGGCGAATGCAAAGAAGCACGCATTTCAACATGTCCATCTCCACCACCAGTAGTTTCTAATGGAGGCGTCCCTACAGATTGTATTAAGGACATACCCGAATGTGACCCTTCACTTCCTTATCGGACCTTAGATGGAAGCTGCAACAATTTAGGGAACCCACATTGGGGTCAAGCTGACAGTCAGCAATTGAGGCTGCTTCCAAACAAATACGACGATGGTAATAAGTATGCATTTGTCTGTAAGCGTCAAAAGAACGTTGGAATAAACTACATATTTATGGTAGTCAGACAGAGCTTGTCTATACATTTCCTGATTCACTATTGCTCTCTTTGAGTTCATTTCAATGTGTGTTTGGTTTCTCTATGTATGTTCTGGAAAAATTTCAAACAAGTCAAAATCCTTCTGAGTAATGTAATACATTAATTAAAATGATGTTAAACAAATACAGGACGAGGAACACCAAGAACAAGAGCGTGTCATGGTCGTCGACTGCCAAGTGCCCGGGCAGTAAGCAACATAATCCACAGTGCTGGTTCAACCATATTATTCGAACCTGCGTTGTCGCTTCTAGTCATGCAGTTTGGTCAATTTCTTGCGCACGATATGGTGTTAACAAAAATATTTACGAGTAAGTCATTTTTTGTCATGAACTGTTATATCTGTATGTTATTGTATGGCTGTATTTGTGACCCTGTCAGTTGCTTTGTGGATTTTTTGCTCTTATAGGATTAAGATGGACGGAATAGTTGTGGTTATGTTTGCTTTTTGTGAAGTTTGGTACTTCATGTAGAACTTTTTATACTCAGAACTCGTGTCAATTTTAATAGTTTAGTATTCTTTACACATTTGAATATGTCAAGTAGTTATGGTGTGTCTATAAAACGGTTCAATGATCTTCAATTTCAGTGAGCAATGAAAGCGTTTAGTATGCGAAACAGTAAATTTGTATAAAATTCGGTTAAATTCAAGTTGAATAAACATTAATTTTTAGGAGCAGATGGGAGTCCACTTATGTGCTGTACTGTGGACAAAAATCAGTAAGTATTGGCACTTCGACTATTAGTTATTTGTAATTAGTACAAGCTAGCTTAAGGTTATATATGTTCACTAACCATAAATGGCTATACAGTTATACTTGTTAATATGAACTATATATTACTTACAGTTTTCCACCTCGGAATTTCAAAAGTTATTAACATTGAGTATAGGTATATACATATGCATTTATATTTGACTTCACTTTATAATATACGTACATGACTCACACGTAATTGACCAGAGTCACAAACTATGTAATTATCATAACAGTAAGATTGGCCTATAGATGCGTTTTATGTCTGTCAATAATTTCTAAGGAAAATATGTTAAAATCAGACCTCGAAGACGGAAACTATTCCATTGACATAGTAAGGACAAATACTAAATAAAATACGAGTTTTTCAAGAATTGTAAAAGAATTACACGTATCTATAGTCATGTTCTTCTTAGGGTCATCATTAATGTCGTAAATTTAATTTATTTGCTTTTTACAGTCCACAGTGCAACCCTATTGAGATACCATTGAACGATGCATTTTTCAAGCCTGGCTCTTGTATGAATTTTGCTAGATCTAATGCAAGTTACGATTGTTCTTGTGAGTATGAGAGTTGTACAATTACTTCTGCCTTACCTAAAACACCACTTTCATCAATGTAGTATGACCTCTGTTCAATCAGAGTCAAATATGTAGTACACAGGACTGATTACTGCAAAATGGCAGGACCAAGGCATGGGAGAGGTAAATATTTTCTGTGACCATTGGACTGAATAGTATATTATATCAAACGTCACGTGACACATACGTCACTAAGAATATTTATTCCTGATTTAGTAACGTGCACCATTAAAATAGGGTAGGTAGGTTGGGGCTTTTTTACGTTTAAAAGCATTTGAAAAGGTAAAACAAGTGAGATAATGGGTGTACAGATCCTTTAGCCTAATAAAAGTCAAGGTTCAACAATTTCTTTAAGGTTTATTCACTAAAAGTCTGAACACATACTTATTGACAAATGTGGATCCCGACGACATTGCAGTGCAATATTTCCTCTAGCATTTCTAAAATCCCTGTGTATATGTATATATCATTCAGATCAATTTTGAGACAAGGTATAAAACAAGATACATGCAAATGACTGAGTTCAACATGACTCGTTGGTACATTGCTTGAATTATCTTTACATAATGATATCTAATGATATGGCATGGACGCTAGATGAAAATATTGTTGCATGTGAAACAGTCAAACGTTCAAAAGTAAATGCGTTAATTTGTTTTTTAACAAGTCCTTAGAAAGCAGCTTTAATTTAACTGAACCTGTACATACATACGATAGTTAAAAAGACACGTTTTGTTATTTTGTTTTATTTTAGCAATTAGACAATTAATAAATTCACAAAGCTCCTACTTAGACTTATCAACTGTTTATGGAACATCGGACTCTGAACCTGAATCACTGCGGTCATTTACTGGTGGTAAGCCAAGTTCACCATATATAGTAAATATTATGTGCTTTAAAGACATTGACCCAGGAATGCGAGACACGTGACATACCTTGGTGGGGGGTAATAAAATAGACGTTCATAGACTAGCTTTCGTTCACATAATGTTTATAGAAAAAACAGCATGTTAGACATAAACTAATCAATCTTATAGATCAATAAAAGAAGTATCATGTATTTGACTAAGTGTGACAAGTTAACAGACGCAAGCTCACCGTGACCACTGATAAGGGGCAATAAAACAAGAGATCAAACATCTTGTGGCTTTTGTGGGGTGCTTTCAAGATACCCATGCCTATCACATCAACTGAATGACGTACATCTGTTAGTAAGGACTGTGAGTGGACACCACATGGCGTAGAAATGGATTATGTATGACGTAGAAATGGATTATGTATGACGTAGAAATGGATTATGTATGACGTAGAAATGGATACTAGTTATATACACTGTACGTGAAATAAATGCTAACTTTGAACCTATGCCAATCTTATATTTTGTAGGAAAGTTGAAAACTGTTCTAAATAAGCTGCCCGTTGACTTCACCGATTCAACATGTATTTTAACCAGGGTATTCGATCCTGTAAACTATTACTGTCCACTAGCAGGTAACTGTCACTGTTTATCAGTTTAATTGACTATGTAATTATAATGGAAAGACTGGACAGCCTTAAAGTACAACATTGGTTTTATGCATATCTCTATAGTGTCCAATTGTCAACCATTTTAGGTCAGATATTAATGTTATAAACCAAATGAACCTCTTAATACTGTAGAATCGTTCATTTCCGTTGGGGATCTAATTTTTTTTTAAAAATCAAAATCCACGAATTTATGTCCCCACGAAATAGTCATTTTAGTAAAAACCACGACAATTGAGCCCAGCGAAAATAAATGAAAATATAGTAAATGACAGTTGTGAATAAAGGTCATCTGTGAATAAAGGTCCCTTTGGTGGCGCTAGGTTAGACTGTATCGATATACAAACATATTCTATAATAATGATTTTTTAACTTCCAATTATATATATTTTTATAATAAAGGTGATGAACGGGTTATTGAACAGCCAGGGCTTGCATCAATGCATACAATGTTTGCCAGGGAACATAACCGTCTCGCTGATGGCCTAGCTAGAGTCAATCAACTGTGGGATGATGAAAGGTTGTACCAAGAAGCCAGGAAAATTAATATTGCTCAATGGCAGAATATAGTGTACTCACAATTCCTTCCAACAATACTTAGCCAAGATGTTATCAATTTATTTGACTTAAATGTCCCGGTAGGTAGAAAAGCAGTCATTTACAAATATAAATGTGTATCTACTTGTTCATCTATATAGATGTTTCAAGTAAATAAAATGCATTCGTGCATTAGGAGCTGGTTTATTTAGATTTGGGGGCATTACAAGAGTATAAACAAAAATCATTATGAATTGTAAAACATGTACATGTATTCGTATAGAGTGACTTATTAAAGTTTTGTTACTATGATTTTCTGATGCCATTATGGCGTTGCATAATTTTTATGCATGTCTATCCTGCACACTCCTTACATGGTACGTTTGTATTGAAGGGTATACACACGTTGATAAAACGTGGCTATATTTCTATACAAAGTAGTTTAACATTTCTAATAAACTTGTCTTACTCCATAGTCGAGGGGTTAAGGTCTTCAAATTACTGTGACCTTTCACTGATAGAGGGTCATGGGTTCGAGCCTCGCTACCGATGATGTCTCTTTATATGAGAAAGTAGGCATTTGCCTACGGGGGATAGGAGTCTAGTACTGGTTCTTCCCATGAACGATGGTTAGTTGAACTGTCCGCCTCGTACTGGTATGACTACTGTTGAAAAGGGGCGTAAAACTCAAACAAACATGCAAAAATATTTATTTCAGATATATGGTTACAACGAAAATTACAATCCTTACGTAGACGCCACCATTTCTAACGCATTTGCTGTAGCAGGGTTCCGTTATGGACACTCACAAGTACATGATGATATAGGAATGCTGAAATACCCAAAACATGGTGTAGCCGAAACTCAGCCTCTAGAGCGTCACTTCTTTGAGCCTGACTGGTACCATGCTCGTAATGGCTCTGGTCTGGAAAATATTCTACACTGGATCACATCAACCGGTTGTCCATTTACTGACCGGTAAGCACCTTCTACTTTCTTTCACCCATGTGAAAAGTACTAGCTAGTATTAGGATTCTACTCAAAATTATTATCTCAAAACGAGGCTGACAGATTTTGTAAATGTGTATACTATATCTAGGTTTCCATGGTAGAAAATGATCTACCATGAAAATCTTGCACTGACATTCCTTGAATTATTTACCCTTTACATTTGCATTGAATTATGTGGGAGTAACAAATTTAAAAAAAAACATTCGTTTTGAAACAATATAAACACATGGTTAAAAGATGTAATAGCACCTCGTTGATTGAAGTTTAGAGGTAACTATCAAGGAAATAATGGTAATTGTGCATTACTATTATTGACATTTTTGTGTAGCATTACGCAGAAAGGTACAGTTATAGACCTAGCATGTAATACCATAGTTATTATGATATTGCAACCAACCTTTGGATGTACATGTATTGACCAAAGATATTCAAGTGGTCTGATGATGAGTTTGCATACATAGAACAATGACTATGTGTTGATATCCATTTCGGCATTACAGGATTGCCATTTGCTTGGATGAAGTCAAAGACAAAACAAATTCATGGTCCATGCAAAACTCCCAGAAACAACCACATAAAGAAAATAAATCTATTACACAAGTATTTTAACAATAATGTGTGTAGTTGACCTTTATTTCAGTTTATCTGTTGTTTAACTACTCATTCGACAGTTATGATCATTTCATGGCCGCCTGAGAGAGATGAGAAGATACAGAAGAATCGGGCGTCTGTATCCCTGCTCTCTTATTTCGAATAGCACCTTTATTTCAGGATTTCATTGACAACGGTTAATTTTGAACTACACTTCAACTACAATTAATTCTGCCACACTCTATCTTTCTAAGATCAAATGTTGCATGTTAAATATATACTTTCAGGAAAGTACAAGACAGTGTACGTCAAAAGCTATTTCTAGATGAAAATGGAGACTCGTTCGATTTAGTATCCCTAAATATTCATCGGTATGTTGAGTGTGATCCTCTCCTCTGAATTTTACAGTTTGCACGTATTGTAATGAGTAGACAATGAATTTCCTTTTTACGGTCATTCAACATTCTGTAATAAAGGCTTAATTAATGTATAGTATTCATATAAGTTTGACCAAGTGGTTACGTGTTGTTAAAACTTGAATAAGTTTATAACCAGAATGTTACAAATGTAAGTGTAATACCCGCGAAACTTTGAAAATGCATATAATATTATGTAAATCAGAAACTCGAAAACGGCTGTTTTCTCCACTGCCCATTCAAAACGATCCCAAAAATCTGAAATCCAAAAATTAGGGATACTACACGAACGTCATGTACACTCTTGTGTCAAGTCTCTTCTTGACAATTTGACTGAAGGTATTTCATCCAAGTTCAAGTATGCCTTTGATTAAGTTGCTAAAGACGTTAGTACAATAAGACCTCACTTAGAGACCACCACAGTATTAAATTGTATAAAGCTATATCTGACTATCTGACAGTCCTAATATTGGCAGAATAATTGTTTGCATATGATAAAAATCATACCCAAGTACCAAATCTCAAATGATTTATATTGGAAACGACCAGTAAGTTTTTTTATGGCAACGATGTGAATTTACACTTTGAAAGTTGTGTAGCATTCCTTGTCGGATACAGCATTATGGACCTTAAGTCTCTTTTACCATGTAGAAGATGTTGATTTTCGGAGTAGTTATCTTTATTTTTGTTTCAACTTGATAATTAAGTCCCATCTTTTTTGGCCAAATAGGTTGTCTCAATATCGATGTTGCCCGACAGTTGCAAGTAACCCACGAGGACTGCATATCTCAACTGTTCGCTGAGCATCATTTTTTGTTGATAAGCACATACTAACAAGCACAGGATAAGGTCGTAAAATCGTAACATGACTTATTACAGAGGGAGGGACCATGGAACACCGGGTTACACAGCTTACCGGTCAATATGTGGACTGAGTCGGATTCACCACTTCGGCACCGGATATGGTGGACTTGTAGACCATGATAAAGGAGCAGCCAAACTCCTTAAGCAGGCATATTCGTGAGTTAATCCTCGTATTTACTTTTTCGATTTGGGACCGGCCCGCAAAGAGAATGGTCTTCCGAATTCGTTTATGAAATCGGGCAACATATGACAGACGAATAAGTAAAGCTAGTCGACAATCTGTTTAATATTTTGTTGATATCGAAATTTGCATATCAAAGCATATCTTCATGAGCAGTTTGATGGAATATGGGATTAAACGCAATGTATGTTCATGGCATTGACAAAAAGCACTAGATTGGCATGTTTTATTGCCATATTAGACGAGATCGTTCCTATCCACATCGGTAACAGGTTTTGTTTTCTTAAAAAGGTAATGACATGATGATCAGACAGTCAAGGTTCTTTGAATAGATCAGGCTGTTTGGGCTTGTAGTTTGCTGTTGTCGTTGTTTGTAAAAGAACACGTGATTAACCATAGGAGGTGATTTGTTGAAGCCGCATGGACACACTTCATGTATATGATGTTTCATAAAGATCACACCTATCTTTCTTCCTGACATTGTAAATTGTACATGTAATTATAATGCGTCTTGAATATGACCATAAAAAACGGGAGAACAAAACGGGGTCAATTAAGAAGAATTCAAAAATTAATTCTTTAAAACCACAAATTATAAATGTTTAGTCGAAATTATCTCATCATCGAAGTGATCTTTCCATCAAGTTGGAAGGTATTTCATAAATACATATAGTAAAGAACATGGATTATTCTGGCTATTGCTCGGTCAGAATCTAATTTTCTGTCTTGGACCTTGGATATGTTGCCGTCGGTTGTATAATACTAACATAGATGTGGAAACACAGCGTTCCATATAAGTAAGATGGACGAATGTAAACCAGCGAAGAGCAGCGTGATACGTATTCCAGTCCATCTGATTTTTTTTTCAGTTGTGTTGAGGACATTGATCTATTTACTGGGATGATGACAGAACGTAGAAGTTCAGGAAGTATTTTAGGGCCAACATGGCAACGTATTCTAGCTTCAGAGTTTAAGAGGCTAAGAGATGGGGACAGATTCTTTTTTGATAGAAAGGACCCATGGAACCCTCAAATAGGGTTCAATGAAGGTACTTTTGATAGTTAACTGTGTGTCAATATTGTATTATATTTTAACAAAACCCACCGATTTCGATGATAATCATAACCAATGACCAATCATTCCATTCAAAATCTTATAGAACATGAACAGAATTATATTTTATATACTCAATGTACAGTGACGCACTCCCGATACTGAAATCGTAGGTTAAAACTCTATTTCCTTGAGTCGTCATCGTGCTCTGTATAATTACAAATTATTCCTATAATGTGTCAACCATTGGTCTTTATTGATTTTTTTTCCTTTTCTAGTTCAACTGAATGCCATCAAGGCTGTGACAATCTCAGATGTGATATGTTCGAATACAAACGCACATTCAATGCAACCGAATGGCTTTGTGAGACCAAACATCGCATCAGGAAGGTATGAATCTAAATAAAATGTCTTAATTTTAAATTAAAGGTACCACTCTCCTTAAAAATGATTCGAAGTCTTGAACCTTCAATAGAAAACTTGAAATTGAAGCTTTTTAATCCAAAAAATTCTCAAGACCCTTTTTTAGTGTCCCCATTCCAACTACAGATACAGGTACTGTGTCTAAAAAGTGACAGGGAAACGCGTTCTATACATAGCGTGACGTCACTACGTTTGTCTAAAATTTATTAAATCTAAATGTCAATTAGAAGCCATGTAGAAGCATTGATGGAACATTTGTAAAATGGTAAATTGGTCGACACCATCTCTTACCGCGTCCCATTATTGATTGAATATTTGGATCATTGGCTATGAACTTATTTTACATGCTGACAATGTCTATGTGTACAGTGAAACATGTGAACAAAGGCCACCCTTGGGAAAGACCAAAATGTGGCTGTTATTGACAGTGGTCTTTATTCAGAAGTTGTTTTGTTCTGAATAATTAATGATAGGGTGACCTTTATTCGGCTGATGCTACACACACAGGTTTGAATGTGTGTTTTATTTTATTTTCAGATCGTACACGAATAGGTTCAGGAATTGCAATTTTTTCAAAGGTGTTGACACTAAACTTTGGAAAGAAACGTCTTTTTAAAAACAAACGACAATCGCTTAACATATTTCAAGTTTCATTACCATGCTTAAGGAATGTGGAAGTAGTCCACTCCACAAACTTGTGATAATGTATGCGGACAGACCAACCAACCACCTGACCCACCAAGTGACTCCAATATACCCCCTCTCAAACTTCGTTTGCGGGGATATAACAACATGTAAAATATAAAATGTAAAAAAATATATACATTTGTAATAATGTTGTTCAAATTTTGAAAAATGATATTTTTTTCTGTTTGTACAGCCTATTTAAAGATAACTCGATATAAATATGCATTTAATATCATCCTAAGACAAAGAATCTAAGAAATATTGAAGAAATTATTTTCAGATTACGGAGAATTTCGCACCAAATTACCATATCATTACGTTCAAATTATCTCCCTTATTAAAAAACACAAAATGTGATTCTGACTTTATGTTCCCTTTTTTCTGCCTCAAATCATTAATTTAAAATCCTTACTAATATCCCTATCTAAAAGTCAAACATTTATTTAGCTGAGTATCGACACAAAAACAATATTATGTAAAGATGTGTCTGAAGACCGTGGGAAAATTTATTTTGGATTCAAAAGTCAGTTCGAGTTGCTTCCCTTAGATATTAAGGTAATATGAACAAGAACAAGGAATGTTTGTTCACGAACCCTACACATTATATTGGGCAATTATCTCTAATAGTTGGTGTTGTTTATTTTTTAAGATTATTATTTAAGTAGAAGTATATAATTATAAGACTGTAAAATGATTCTTAGTGAGAAACTGCGTCTAATGTTAACACACAAATGTCTACAAGGTATCAAATTTATATATTTCTTCCCATATATAAGCCTGACTTCCTATTGTTTGTGTCTGTTAAGACTACAATAAAAACATGTTTTATAGCTAACACTGTAGTAATGTGTAGGCATCTTTCTACGGGGGCATTTATTCACCGTAGATTGCCGGGGACGCATTCTGCAGTATTTTCCCGCCTAAAATATTTTTATATGAAGTTCTTGCAGTTCTGCATGTACGTTCTTCAAGCTCTAGATACTGTGATGGTCCATTCTTCCAGCCTATAACCATTCATTTTATTGCGTTTTTCACATTGTTATTTTGTTGTTGTCGTTGTTAGAAAGTGTAGGCACATCGTCCCTATAGGAAGCTACGCCAGTGACCGTAACTTGTTTTTCAGGTGAGCATTGCAGGGTCACTTGGCCCTCTTGTTTTAAAATATACTGATATGTAGTGAGTGATATCAAAGAACTGTTCGTTAGTATGAATTTAATTGTTCTATAACAATGACATAATAATAAGGCTTGTAGTCCAGAAAGGCAACCATGCATTGATCGAGTTAGTATCATCACACTACAAGTTGTTTACGTTTTAATATAAATTATTCAAAATTATCGATTTTGGTCATACCCTTCCATGAAAATTTGACAACAATGTCAATATTCTTTCACATGTAAAGAAGTAGTCGGATTCTTGTAGAAGGGTTAGTGTGATTAGAATACAGTCCAGAAAACTAATGATAAGATTAGCAAATGAACTGTTTACCTACCAGTACTAACCCGTCCAGTTTTACCTACCAGTACTAACATGCCCAGGTTTACCTACCAGTACCAACATGTTCAGGTTTACCTACCAGTACCAACATGTTCAGGTTTACCTACCAGTACCAACATGTCTAGGTTTACCTTTCAGTACTAACATGTCTAGGTTTACCTTCCAGTACTAACATGTCTAGGTTTACCTTCCAGTACTAACATGTCTAGGTTTACCTACCAGTACCAACATGTTCAGGTTTACCTACCAGTACTAACATGTCTAGGTTTACCTTTCAGTACTAACATGTCTAGGTTTACCTACCAGTACTAACATGCCTAGGTTTACCTACCAGTACCAACATGTCTAGGTTTACCTACCAGTACCAACATGTTCAGGTTTACCTACCAGTACCAACATGTTCAGGTTTACCTACCAGTACCAACATGTTCAGGTTTACCTACCAGTACCAACATGTTCAGGTTTACCTTTCAGTACTAACATGTCTAGGTTTACCTTCCAGTACTAACATGTCTAGGTTTACCTTTCAGTACTAACATGTCTAGGTTTACCTTTCAGTACTAACATGTCTAGGTTTACCTTCCAGTACTAACATGTCTAGGTTTACCTTCCAGTACTAACATGTCTAGGTTTACCTTTCAGTACCAACATGTTCAGGTTTACCTACCAGTACTAACATGCCTAGGTTTACCTACCAGTACCAACATGTCTAGGTTTACCTACCAGTACCAACATGTTCAGGTTTACCTACCAGTACCAACATGTTCAGGTTTACCTACCAGTACCAACATGTTCAGGTTTACCTACCAGTACCAACATGTCTAGGTTTACCTTTCAGTACTAACATGTCTAGGTTTACCTTCCAGTACTAACATGTCTAGGTTTACCTTCCAGTACTAACATGTCTAGGTTTACCTTCCAGTACTAACATGTCTAGGTTTACCTACCAGTACCAACATGTTCAGGTTTACCTACCAGTACTAACATGTCTAGGTTTACCTTCCAGTACTAACATGTCTAGGTTTACCTACCAGTACTAACATGCCTAGGTTTACCTACCAGTACCAACATGTCTAGGTTTACCTACCAGTACCAACATGTCTAGATTAACCTACCAGTACCAACATGTCTAGGTTAACCTACCAGTACTAACATGTCTAGGTTAACCTACCAGTACCAACATGTCTAGGTTAACCTACCAGTACTAATATGCCTAGGTTTACCTACCAGTACCAACATGTCTAGGTTTACCTACCAGTACCAACTTGCCTAGGTTGACCTACCAGAACTGATGTATCCACAGTTACCTACAAAAACTTACAGTACAGAACAAGTTAAGAAGGCAATTTCTTAACACTGAATGATCTGGATTTGAAATTTTCAGTATTCTTTTGTCTTGTAGAAACATGAGCCTCAATATAGCAATTAATACTGTCATGTCCAAAATGTGAAGACTATGCTGGTACCACAAGCAATGGAGAATAAAATCCATCTAGACAAAATCACTGTTTTAGGGTAAAGCCCTCAGTGTAAGCCCCTCGTTACTTACCATGGTCATAAAAATTGTTTGACGAAAATTGACAATACTAAATTTATAAAGTTAAACATAACCAAGACATAAAGAGTGAAACTTTTATTAACAGCTACATATAAAGCGACTAAAATGTATTTGAAAGACTCGAAAATATACATACAATGTACAAATGTAAAATGGATAAGACATAAAATCCTTTTTAGACCAACTTTATCATCAGATGGCAGTTCTGTACTTAGGTTAGGCAAATTTTCTTAATAAATTGTACAAGGAAGTACAAGATTCCATGAGTAACGACAGTGAGACGATCAATCAATTTTGATTAGATATTTAAAACTAGCTACACATAAAAGGTGTAAAAGTATATCAAATATTTTCAATAAATGTTCTATTCACATAATTAATTTCTAAAGTAGAAAAAAATATTAATAATCAATTAATAAGCTTTAAACGCAAAAAAATATAATTAACCATTACTAATGCTTGAAAAATCTAATAATTCATTACTAACACTAAACAATGTTAATAACCATTACTGATGCTTGAAAAATAATATAAAAATTCATTGCTAACACTAGAAAATGTTTATTAACCATTACTAACGCTTCAAAAAAGCATAATTTAGTTGTGTTACTTGGACATTTTACAAGCATATTCAATTATCTATTGTAAACATAAACATTTATCATGAATTATTAAAAATAAAGTAAATAGTTTGATTTCAAATCAACATATCATATGTAAGTATGAGTAATTTCTACATCAAATCTCAGACAGTAAGAAGTAATATACATTGTAAAAAGATAAACATGTATTTGAAAAAAAAAAAATATACAAAAATACATCAAATGTGTTTATATTGTGAAAAAAATCTAAGCCCTACCTATGACAAAAAGTATAAAGTTGAATAAAAAATAAATAAACTATGTGTGAATTATTTCAACCAAAAAAAAGGAGAAATACAATATCTCTCCTTTTAAGAAATAATTATTATGCCAGAAAATGAAAAATAAAAAAAGGACTGACCCTTTTAAAAAATATATCAAGGTCATATATTTTGGGGCCAATCAACCTTTTTATTTCCAAGTTTGGAATTCACATGAAAAAAGTTAATAAGCAACAAGTCTTCAAATATTTGGATGAAAAAGAATCGCAGATATGATGTAAAAAAACAGACAAAAATCCTCACCAATTAAATGAACAATCGAAGGGAAGAGTGAGCAATTTTAAACCACAGTCTACATTATATAAAAGGTAAGAATGCAGAAAATGTACTCAGAAAGCCAAATATAAGATACAGAAAAATAAGATAGTCAAAAACAAGATAGTCAAATATAAGACAGCCAAATGGAAGAGATTATTTCCTGGACACTACAATTTACAAAATTTATCGAAGTAACCTTGTTTACTAATTGGTTAAGAAGCTTAGAATGTAACAAAAATAGGAGCCAATATTCTTATAATACTGGAAAAATACATATAAAACATATCAGTTTTGAACATATTGCACAGAAAATGTATGAAAATAAGTACAGTGAACAAACAATTGATAGATTACTCTGGATATAGCCATATCTTTATAATCACTTAAATATTTTTACTATTTTGAATATTTAGGACTCGACTCCAGACAGACTCTATGTACCAAATTGTTTGTTAACAACTATGTACAAAGCTTAAATCCCTAATCAAAATTTATAATCACATCTAAGATTTTTTTTATAGATTTGAGAACACCAAATTATGACTACATTGTATATCTATTTTACAGGAAGATAGATGGTCAAAAATGCCATTTGGTCATCAGGAAATAGAACCTAGCTTGTACCATGGTTTGTGTAAACATATTTTGTAACCAATAAAAATCATGAAGTTTAGCAGACATATCTATAGATCAGAAACAATAAATGCTAGGAATGTTTAACAAAATATCTGAAAATTGCACAGTGATATTTATGTAGTTCAACAATTTTTACTTCAATAAACTACATGTAATATATATTAGTACACTTGTTCATAGTGTTTTTGATAATCATGTATATCTGGATTGTTTGATTCTGGTTATATAAAAAAATAAGTAAAAACTAGCACTTTTTAAATCAGATCCATCACATGAAGTGATTTAAACCTGTGATATAAAATATTGTATACAGAATTCAGGGTCCGTAAAACAAGAATAATTGGACCCATCAAGAAATGACGCTTTCAAAAAATCTACAGCAATGTGTTGTAAGGATTACCTTTATTAAGTTACATCTAACCCCAAATAAAAGTTGGTTAATAGCTTAAGCCAGGATGACATTGCAACAGCTTTACAACTTTGGATGACCCCCATCAAATATATTTTGAACAACTATTGGGGGTACAAAAATAGTTTGTCATTCAAGATGATCAGTATTCTCCAGAAGCCCGGGCGACTGGCAATATTGCCTTCTACTCGAAAACCTAGCAACGACTACTTTTGGTCAATACAAAAATAAATTTACACCGAAAATGAATAATCAGTGAATAAAACCTGCGAATTTACTGGTAGCTTGCTAGCCTGTATCTATTGGAGAGCACTGTATAAACCATTGCCAATGTTGAAAAATATTAGCATGAAATATAAACCTTACATCAATACTTCACATAGATTTCTTCTCCACATACATATAGTTTTTATGACAAGATTTTTAATCAGCACATACAGTCATGTATATCTGTATAAACTAAGCATATTTAAGAGCAAGCAGATTTTATCCATCAATTTAGTAGGTGAAAGAACATATGATATCATTATATGAGAGACTACTAATTTGAATTCAAGCACAATTCAAAACATGTAAATATTATTACTAACAGTAGAACACGGATTAATTATACATAAGTCTTTGTTTTCTTGTATATACATGAACTTTTCATGGAACAGAAGTTTTTGAAGAATTTTTTTTAACACTGAGGAATGAGCAAATAACATATTACATTGTGGTCCATAATCGGAGAAAAAAAGCAAACAACACATACATTTATATACACAAAACACAGTCACAAAAACACGCCACACAATAGTTTTACAAGAACTAGTTGAGACAAAATAAGTCTTACTGATCTGTTGAATTTAGAGCTGACATAGGCAATTAAACTGACTTCATTCCTTTGATCAAACATCATGCCCTGAGGTTATAAAATTTATTTCCAGTCTCCGTGCTCGAATCTCAATTTGTCTTCCCAAAGTATTATGGCAGAAAAGGTCTCTGTGCTCAAATCTCAATTTGTCTTCTCAAAGTATTATGGCAGAAAAGGTCTCTGTGCTCAAATCTCAATTTGTCTTCCCAAAGTATTATGGCAGAAAAGGTCTCCGTGCTCGAATCTCAATTTGTCTTCCCAAAGTATTATGGCAGAAAAGGTCTCCATGCTCAAATCTCAATTTGTCTTCTCAAAGTATTATGGCAGAAAAGGTCTCCGTGCTCGAATCTCAATTTGTCTTCTCAAAGTATTACGGCAGAAAAGGTCTCCGTGCTCGAATCTCAATTTGTCTTCCCAAAGTATTATGGCAGAAAAGGTCTCCATGCTCAAATCTCAATTTGTCTTCTCAAAGTATTATGGCAGAAAAGGTCTCCGTGCTCGAATCTCAATTTGTCTTCTCAAAGTATCACGGCAGAAAAGGTCTATGTGCTCAAATCTCAATTCGTCTTCTCAAAGTATTATGGCAGAAAAGGTCTCCATGCTCAAATCTCAATTTGTCTTCTCAAAGTATTATGGCAGAAAAGGTCTCCGTGCTCGAATCTCAATTTGTCTTCTCAAAGTATTATTGTTGAAAAGATAGAACTTATTAATATTTAAATACATATCAGATCAAGTATACAGTCAGGCTAATGTATTAATAATATCTTTATTGTCTGATCATAATTAACTTAGTAACATTACAAGAAAAGATATGAGATTTGAGCTTGGTGCTTGATAATAAGTTTTATAACTTCAGGACCTGGTATTTGAAATTGTAATGAGCATAAATAAATTCAGTGACCTGTAACTCAGGACACTTACCATACTTAATTAATTTGCCATGTAATTTTTTCAAATACTCAAAAAACAGTACAATCCATCTTGAACAGCCTAAAGATACCAAATGAAAAGTAATTCACAGACAAGAGTGAAATGTGAAAATTAAGTTGTACACAGTGTCATTAAACCAAAAAATAGTAGTGTGAAAAAAATGCTAATTTTTCATCATGATATTAGACTGCACGGTTTCCTCGGCAACCATCAACTCTGACTTTATTGCACTTGCTCATATTTACTCTTGTTGATATTCTTGGCCAGGCAACAAGCAAGTAGAGCTCCAAGAAGCTGAAAATAGTATTTAAAGAAATATGAATTAATTCTAATAGACTATGATATTGTATTAGACATTGGACTACTAGTTAGCTTGCTGGTGGAACTCAATGCTTTGAAAATCCAGGCACAATAAAACAATCATTGATTCAAACAGATTTTGTAGCCAGAACTAATTTTAGAAATAATATTTTCTACATATAGTGAGTCTATGACTAATGTTGGTCAAAACAGATCTACTTTCAACAATATACTTGGCCCAGTGAACATAATTGCACATTGAATAACATCTTGATAATACATAAAATTATCATTATTGTGACTTAAATTTTTAGGTTCTTTTGTTTTTAGTTACCACCCTGGGTTTTGTGTGCAGCAAACAAGCCCTGACAAAGCAAACTCCATATGGGTGGTTTTCAAAATAATGAAGTTTTTTCTTTTGCTGTCTCTAACTTGACCTAATTGAAGTTTAAAGAAGACATTTATAGCAGTAAATAAGCCAATCATTCCACTGATTAAGTATGTAAAGTTTCAACTGGAAAGGTCAAACCGTTAAAAAGTTATGTAGTAAAATGTAGCTAAATTTGTCCCAAGTGCACCCAAAAAAGTGTGACATTTTGTACAGTAGCTTAACTTTAAATGTGTTTTATTTCATGACCAGCCAATCCATATTCATAATTCACACTTTATCCTCGTGTTCAACCATTTAGGTGTATGAAACCAAAGTTGTGATAGTGATTTGTCTGATATTTTAGCAGAAAATCAACATTTCATTACCACACCCACCAGAAAAAAAATGTAACAAAAAATACTATTTTTTACTTTTGAACTCTACATCTTCAATGTGGCTCTACTCTTCTTCACTTGAAATGTTCTCATATGTTGCTTAAGGTCTCTACTTTCATAAATTGTCTTAGTTTTATATGTAAGTACAATCCTTTTTCTAGTAATCCAACTTATTGATAGCCATCCCAAAATGTCCCCAGTGCACCCTTATGGTTGTTTGGTACCATATTTCCACCATTTCATCAACTAGTTCAGCATTTTTTACTATTAATCTAACAAGAAGTTTACAAGGGATGCAAAAATAGTTTTCACCCATTTACAAATATATATATGAAGGCCCTGCATGACTTTAAGTAATGTCCCCAGTGCACCCTATTTACGGCAAGCATCAATAGTGCATCACTAGTCATAGATGCCTACTATATTACATCCTATTAGTGTTATGTACCTAACACCAAGACATTTGGCAGCAATTAGAACCAATAAGAACAGATCCTACTAAGAACTGGTAAGTATTTCATATGATATTGCATCAAAATTTCTTTTCTTAAAACAAAAAGGTTTGAAATTTTCTACTTAATCAAAAGAGAATTTATTTGAATCATTTTAATTTTATATTTCATTGAATGTATCATTGAAAAAAAACTTCTATGAAATCAAATTCTATGATAAATACTCAAATAATTGCCTTTAGAAATAAGTAGTAATTTGGTGCACTGGGGACACCAGAATGTGTGTAATGATGTCAGATATTGATTTTATGCAGAAATGAAGAATTCAGAAAAAATGCTGGTCTCAAACTTTCCAAGTTGGACAAGAAGGAAGACTGAGCTTGCTGATTAAATGAAGAACAAAAACTATTTAGAATCACAGACAGCAAATTGGAACCTCCATGCAGCAGTCTTTTGAAAAATATATGGATGCCCTTGACCCTAATGGCAAATTTACTGACCATGACATGTGTTTATTCAAGAATTAGCGCCCTGACATTTTACTATAAAGATGCATTCCCATGATGAAAATGTCCTGATCACTTCTATAGTAACAAACTCCTGCTATACTTATATATTAGTTGGCTACCTTCCTGATAATCAACATTGTGTCAGTATTGAGTCTAAATTTCAGTGAGTTTTACATTTACTTAACTTCATACCATTTTTAGTTTATAAATACTAGATCATTTTAGTTCATTTGTGAAACCTGCAACTTTTGCTTACATTAATTACTCTTGTGTCAATTTCCTCTATACAACAAGTACTAAGTAATACAAAAGAATGTCAAGAACACAGCCCATTGAAGATGTTCTGGCTTGAACTCAGTGTTTGTATCATAGGAAGGATACTGCACACCAAAGGCACAGAGTATCTCCATTCAAGGCTTTGAAAAAAGATCCTTTATTGAATATAGCAGCAGATGGTAGAAAAAAATGAATGAGTTTTATTTATATCATCAATACTATAGATTTATAATTAACATAACTGTCACTTTCGAAGATGTCTAATCCTTGGTTGTTTATTATAATTCTCAGGTTCTTGAAGTAGATGATGATATGAGGTTACTTTTTTAATGCAAGTGCTATTAAAAGGATTTACACTTTGCTGTTAAAAGAAGCTATTTACTTGGCAACTGCAGCATGACATTAAAAAAATTGTCTAGTCAAGAGTTACTTCCGACCAGGGGAATAAAACACCAATTCCATGAAAATGAACTCAACATTTATCATTGTGGTTAAATTGGTTAAGTTTATTAGGTAGAAATCCTGATTAAACTAAAAATCACTTTTGCTGTTTCATAACATGATACATGTAGAATGTTGATATTTTATCTTCTAAGTTATTTAATCTGAAAATGCTTATAATGTTATTGTCAAATGTTAGGAAGTTAAAATTCATGTAATCATTTGTCCCCTGTGCACCCTTAATTAAACATTGCTAAATAAATGTCTATTATTTTATGACCCATGTTTTGAGGTTCTGTATTAATTTTTTCAAAATTGACATGAGATAAATTACTGTACTGATACATAGTTTTGGTTAACTTTCTCCTTTCATTCATTACCTGCTTATCGTGGTATTCATGCATATAGTCAGCTGTCTTTTCACATTTTCATGTCCAAAATATCACTAAACTTGGTATAATTGTTTATTGTGCATAAAATAAGCTGTTTCATGCAGACAGAGTTAATAAACTTATATCTAAAGATGTAAAACTTGTCAAATTTGTTTATTGCACAGAGTTGCAGTATTTGTCCCCAGTGCACCCAAATTCTTAAAGAAATTGGTACTTTTGGAAAAGAAAAATTATCCAGTTTTAGTTGCTCAACCCCCTTAATATTTTACACAGTGTTCATAGACATGTAACCCTTGATAAAAATGGAATATTTACATACTTTCAAGCAATGATTATCTTCTTATAAAAACTTTGAGGGGTATCAATGAATTTTGCGCAAGAAATTTTGATAAAAATGACATTTTTTCAAAAATATTCATTAGAAAGTTGAAAATAATGGTCAAAATCATTAACATACATCCATTCACAATAACAATAATGAGAAAATTCCATCTACTACTGTATTTATTGTGTTTATGTATCATCTTTTGGTTATTGGTATCATGCAAATATTTCTACATATTTTTTTAATTGAAGTTGAAAAAAAATTGACCTGTACATTATTTAACATTCAAACAGATGATTTTCTATGGTTTGAGGTATTGGCTTTCAGGTAAAGTATGTGACATTCTTGTAAAAAGGGTTTGAATTTTCAACCCCCATGTCACACTTTTACTTCATTTTTTTGAAAACCACCCATATTTGAACTTTGACATTCAAGTGTCAAGTGTGACCTTGACCTTGGAGGTACAGGCCTAGTTCTTCTGCCCTACACACCGTCTAAAGAAGGTGAACAATCATGCCAAATCTTTTTTGAAATCCATCATATACAACAATGTTACAGCCTTAACAAGAAATGTGACGCGACGGACATTTTAAATGATTCCAGTAAAGCCCCTACCACTGACAGTGGTTAGGGTATAGTAATATCAGTTTCCTGTAATAAGAACCACATTGATTTTTAAGTGTTTCACAAACTGTATGGAACCAGGTGTCTCTTACAAACCTACAAATACAGACCAGTTCATAAGAATCTATAAGCATATATATATATAAATCACTAGACCATTTACAACATCGATTTGATAGACAAATAAGCATAATGATGAAACATTTTGTCACCTTAGATTTAAAAAGGCCAAACTTGCTCTTTCATACTAGTCAGATAGGCCTATATAATCCTACGGTGACAATTTCTTCTTAATCTTTAGTTAGTTTACAGAGGTACATGTGTCTTGCCTAAGTTTGGAATTCAAGACCTTTCATTACTGTCAAAAGTGACATGAAAATCTGCTTCCATAACATGAAGGAGAAATACAAACACAGACATCTTACCTGAAAGAATGATATGCCGAGGGCCACACCTCCGATCAGTGCCATATTGTGTTGCATGAAGTCAGTAACGGTATCGTAACAACCCTACAACATATATAATTATGTAACAAGATGTGTTTCAAAAACACAATGCCCCCTCCGGGTGCCCTTTAACTTGAAAATGCACAAAATAAACAAAGGGCTATAATACCCAGGTCATGTACAGGTTGTCATGAGGAACCTACATATGAAGTTTGATGAATGTAGGTGCAAGCGTTTTGATTTTATAGGCAAGGTTAAAGTTTGGTACAAACAGACAGACAAACAGAGAGACCAAAAACAATATGCCCCTGATCTATCGATACGGGGGCATAAAAAGTAATTCTCAGAATAGTTTATTTATTTATCTGTTGCTTAAAGGCCCATTCCACAGCAAGAGTCATTTCAGAGCCACTCCAGAAAGAGGGGAGATAAGATACAGGAGAACCAGGCATTTATATCCCTACTCTTTCAAATAGTATTTCCTGGTTCTTTATCGTACCCAGGTTAAAGCACCGGTACACACCTAACCTGTTTCCTGTGATTTTTGCTTGGTTGTTGGGATGGGACAATGAATCAATAGAGTTTGAAGCTAAGATGAATAAAACTTACTGATCTGTACAGTTATATGATAACATATAGTAGCACACAACATGTAGATACATGTATTACCGTTCGAATGGTTTGTGCTGCGGTCGAAAACAAAATCGTCGCCATAAACAATATCAACATACAAAACATATGTTTTCGTTCACTATTTGTATTTATTCATGTAATAAAGCAAGGAGGCAGTTCAGAATGATTTAATACAATGTAGTATGTCTGTTATCTGACAGTGCCATTTGGAGAAGCAATTCTAAATTGAATTACCTAAAGAACATAAATAACAATATACTGGAAGAGAAGATGTTAAGTCATGATATGAACACCTTAATGCATGACTCAATTCATTTAATAAAATCAAACCTCTCTCCTTAAATCATTTACCAACTAAACTTAGGCCAAACAAATTCTTTCTTACTGGTTACATGCTCATTAAAATTGAAAGGTAAACAAGAACAACTATAACAAAACGTTATAGGTAGACGAATTACAAGAAGCAAATTGGTTTATGTTTTTTGTATGAAGTTGCTTTTTTCATAAAGAATATTGACTGTAAATTTTATTCAATCCTCCATTAAGGAGAGTATAAAATATTTATATGATATGAGTAATACACATTATAATGACAATCATGAGTATTTGACAAATGAATAAATTCATATAGTTCACAAGCACATGATAATATCATACCCTACATCAATCAAATAGAATCAACCCTAAATGTTAACGAATTCACCATAAATCTGAGCACTATCATACAACCACATTGAACTTCAAATAGCCACATAACAACTTATCTAGACAACGCCTTCATGCTTTACTTACCTGTCATCTATTAATAGATTCAGTCATCACTATAAGCCAATCAAATGGCCAGGATTAGCCAAACTAGTAATAGACACTACAATATATACATGTACTCACAAACAGCTATAATAAACTAATACTCATAAGTATAATTCGTCTAGAAAAGGAGAAAGAGGATGTATCATTCCTCAAGCCTGATATAAAGTGCAGGGTCATGGGAGAAATAAGGATTGGTCAGGGAACCAGAAACAAAAATTTTTTTGGCAAGCCTAATGAAAAAATTTACTCATTTTTGTTAATCATTCAAATGTCACAAGTCAAGACAAGCTTCCTGATAGAGACAAAGTGAAAAACTTATACAACTTCATGACACTTTGTTTTGAGTGCATAACAATGCAAGTGTTGTAACTTTCTGTACATCTAAACATGTCCCAGCTTCATCGATCTAAGTGTAGTCAAGAAAGACAAAATAAGGCTATCCTCAAACAATATTTTGTTTGATTATTACGCTACCTACTCACCAAAAACGTCACTACACAACTTTTTGTAGCCTCTTGGGTACCGGTAAATTTTTTTTCTCAATATATGTAAATTGCATTTTAACAGGTAATTTTGGTTCATTATCATTTATTTCATCAGATTTAACACCATTTTCAACATTATTTCAGTTATACTGTGGTGGGCAGTTATCCTAACAAGTTTCCCTGGATTTCTTTAGGCTCTAACCAGTACTAACCACATTCTATCCGCAAGGTACTACCAAGCTACCCCACGTAATTCGAAAGGTGGAGGACAATTTAACATAGGATATAATATCTTCAGTCAAATTTGTCACGGAGAGTGTGAGCCTCGTCCGGGGTTTAAACTCTCAACCTCTTGATCAGTAGACCAACACTCTAACCGCTGAGCTAACTGGGCAGGCTATATTGGGATCAATGTAAAAAATAGAGAAAAATCTTTCCTACCAACCTACCACTGTGTAGGACGACCACAAACAAACATTTTTAAGGATGGCCTGATGAGTTAAAATATCTGTCAGACAGAAAGATTACTACAAGAAACTCCTGAGGGACGGTCATAATTTAGTTACCTCAGTGTATATATCCAAAGTCTGATTACCAGCTGTTGCTGGAAGATTGAAGTTCTTACATTTTGTCTGTTCAACACGGCAGCAAGATTTTGGAACGACCATTGTCTGGTTTTCAGTTTTTTGTTTTTCTTCCCATGGTGTGGTAAACCAGTCGATGTATGAGTTTCGTCCACAGCAGTGTAGCTAAAAATAGATTATCAATTAACTTTCACACATAAGTCTTCATAATGAAAGTCACATTATCAGTTTTGTTAATATTAAAGATTTACTTCCGCACTGAGTCACTGACATAAAAAAAGTTAATCAGTGTTATAATAGTAATAATTCTGGGTCTATCCACTTTAGAATGGATCATTTGGAAGGTTATTAGAAGACGATGTTAATAGATCCAGAAGGTCATGAAATGCTCATGAAAAAAGAATTTAGGCCTAGTTGTGAGAACCTTGGCTGGTAACAATTGAACTATTGGCAAATATACTAGTAATAAGGGAAAACAATACAATTAAGAGAAGTGAGGTTTTTTTTTATTTGGGTTTAACACGTTTTTCAACAATTTTCCATTGTATACAAGTTTTCCTGGATGCTATTCTAACCAGTATTAACTTGTAACTTACCCTTGCACAAGGAACCAGCAAGTTCTCCACAAGGGGAGAAAAATTGATATTGTTGTCAAATTTTCATAGAAGGGTATGACCAGCCACAACTGGGAATTGATCCAGGATTGGCGGGTAACAAATCCTGGGCACTAACCACTGGACCCCGGCCCAGAAGAAGTCTGGTAAAAGAAGTAGATTGCCATTATGGGAACAGGCTCACATGGACACAACTTTGGGGTTGGATGTCAAACAAGCCTCAGGGACTAATAGGCATCAGACCAGCGTAACTAGGGTAACAGTCAAGTCTGGTATCCTTGGTACGGTTACCAATTCAATTTCGATTTGTTTAAAGTTCAAGAAAGATTACACATGCTCAACTAAAATTATGGGAGACAAGTTTGTATGATACTCTTCAGTGTGGAGGCAGATTAATAAAATAAAGCTAAAACAAGAGAGCCATATGGCCCTATAACCCCTCACCAGAAAAAAATACCTTTAAAGAAGAACATTTATCACTTCTTTCCTACATGAACCTACGTAAAATCAAGTCATCCCAGGGGCGTGGCCAATTTTGACCCCAGGGGAATAATTTGAACAAACTTGGTAGAGTTCTATTAGACAATGCTACACACCAAATATCTAAACTCTATGTTCTGTTGTTTGTGACAAGAAGATTTTTAAAGTTTTTCCTATTGAGTTTTTAATGAAATTTAATTCTTTGAACAAATTTGAAAGGGGACCATTGAAGGATCATTCCAACAAAGTTTGGTTACAATCGGCATAGTGATGTAAAAGATGTTGTTTAAAGTAAAGTTGGACATCACTTCACGACGCATGATGGACAAAAGCTCTCCATGAAGTTGGTGAGCTAAAAAAACATGAACAGAGGCATAACAATATTTAGTCAGGATCAATAGATTACTTGTTTGGCATGACTCATTTTAATCAAGCACAAACAGCATTATCACGTTCCAATCAATAGAAACCATGAAGCTCTGCACAGTCAGTGAAAATTAACTGCAGGTTAAATCAACAAACCCAATTCCAAATAACAGGCAAGAAAATGATCAGAAAATGAAAATCTTTATATTATTACATTTATAAAACAAAAACAACATTGTTTTATATATAGGTGGTTGCTAACACACAGGTGGTCACTAACACACAGGTGGTTGCTAACACAGGTGGTCACTAACACAAAGGTGGTTGCTAACACAGGTGGTCACTAACACACAGGTGGTTGCTAACACAGGTGGTCACTAACACACAGGTGGTTGCTAACACAGGTGGTCACTAACACACAGGTGGTTGCTAACACAGGTGGTCACTAACACACAGGTGGTTGCTAACACAGGGGGTCACTAACACACAGGTGGTTGCTAACACAGGTGGTCACTAACACAAAGGTGGTTGCTAACACAGGTGGTCACTAACACACAGGTGGTTGCTAACACAGGTGGTCACTAACACAAAGGTGGTTGCTAACACAGGTGGTCACTAACACAAAGGTGGTTGCTAACACAGGTGGTCACTAACACACAGGTGGTTGCTAACACAGGTGGTCACTAACACAAAGGTGGTTGCTAACACAGGTGGTCACTAACACAAAGGTGGTTGCTAACACAGGTGGTTGCTAACACACAGGTGGTCGCTAACACAGGTTTGACAGTATAACCAATTCCACACCCAACAGTACCAGGGATTACTGTACATATAAATAAGACTTGACCAAAACAGAGGAAAACATCCACAAACAAGGTAAGGGAGCAATGAAGCCTTACTTTATACCTTACATACATCAAAGTAATATTTTACATACATTATGTTGAAGTCCATCAAATGCTTTCTTCTTGTTATCATCAGAGTCGTACGTTCTCAAGGCAAGACTAAGACCTTCCTTGAAGCCACCCTCAAGCTGTAAAGAATATTTATACAGTAAAACTTTGATATCCGGAATCTATGGGATCAAAATACTATTTCATCGTAATATTATATTTTTATAAACCGAGTTCTGATAATCGAGGTTTTACTGTTTATATATATATAAACTAGTCTTACTTAGGCAAAAAAGAATATATGTGTCTGGTTAAATGCTCATTAAAAATGGTAGGTTGGAATTTTTCTTTTTTAGCTCTTGTGTGGCAGTACAGTACAACGGGCCAAACAAAAAGTCTAGGGTGGCAGAAAAAATATGGGTTGGTCGGATGACCAGAAAATATTTGTTTACACCTTTAATAACAAGAATTCTATTTCTATTTAATCAGAAGTAGTATTCCATTACTGTACAAGTCCATATGTGAAGCTAATCCATGATTGTTTGCCTATCGTATCCCTACACATCAAGCAAACAAATGATCTCTCGTGTAAAGTATGTCAATCAAAAGTAGGAGACAAATGACCTTTGTATGTTTGTTTGTTTCATCAGGTTTAACGACATTTTCAACATTATTTCTGTCATATCGTGGCGGGCAGTTATCCTAACCAGCTTTCCTGGATTTCATTCAGGCCTTAACAAGTACTAACCACATTCTATCCGTAAGCTTCTGCCAAGCTACCCCACATAAATCAGAGATGGAGGACAATTTAACATAGGATGTAATATCTTCAGTCAAATTTGTCACGGACAGTGTGAGCCTCGCCCGGATTCGAACTCACAACCTATCGATCAGCAGACAAATGCTCTCATCACTGAGCTAGTCGGGCGGGCCTGACCTTTGTAGCAATGTACAACCTTTAATCAAATACACAAGGCTTTTAAGTTTTGGCATCATCTTGGCAGAATCTTACAACATATTACAAGAACATGCAAAATAACAGTCAGTATATAAGTATCATGACAATACCCATGAATAACATTTTTTTTCCAGGAACCAAAATGCTTGTAAAACAAATGTTTGGCTGTTTATCAATTTCTCAAGAACTTTCAATGTTGCATGTAATGTCATCATTTATATTCAATCTTTATTTATTATAGAAACATAACAATATCATGATACTACCATATACAGTTAAATCTATTCTTATAAAGAGCTTTATATGTTTTAATATGCCAGGTAGTAAATTTATGATGCAAAAAAACAGAAATGCTTGTATTAAAATATCAAAAGCCGAAGTGTTTGGTATTGGATAATAATGACTGTACACTTTTATGGCTAAAAGAGGAGCTTAGTTGGTACCATGCAGGGCTGATTATTTAAAGGCAATGGGTGCTGTTCGAAGCGCTGGCAGTGATCCAAGTATTTTCTCTACATATTTGGACTTCCTGAAATGCCTAATGCTATTTATTTCAGTGAGTGTAGCACAGTTTTTAGCTATATTTTAGTTCTATACAACGGCAGGTACACCTAACCAGTATTCCTGGCCTGAATTCTAACCAGTACGAACTTATTCTTCCGTAAGGAGCCGGCAACTTCTGTACATATGAAAGAAAGTCCAACATTTCGGTCAAATTTGCATAGAAGGGTATGACTGGGATTCAAATCTGAATTGCCAGATTACAAGTCTAGTGCCCTAACCACTAGACCATAGTGGCTAGCCTAGACTGGGACAGATGTGCCTTCTAAGCACAGATTTCAACTTGGTTAATAGTGTACAAAAAAGTTCCATTCTATGTACGTCAGGTACTGTCGACTGGGAGCTGTTCCATTTTTCTGAATTGTTCAACATTCCTATTTCTAGTTTTGCTGTATCCCTCGGGGATTTGAGTAAAATATTGTTTTGATAGAAAAGAGTTTCATCAACTATACATTCACATTCAAAGACTGCATGTTTCAAAGACTTGTATCTTCTAGCAGAATTGGAAATCAGCAGACATTTTATGTCATGACATCATCATATAAAACAACTCTCTATAAAATGCACAGTAATCGCATGAAGCAAGTTCATTTGTATGTGAATTGCTTGACTTTCATAAAACATCAGTCGATTTACTGGCTCTATGCATCTTATTTCGTGTATAACATTACTTATTTACAAAAACAATAAAGTACTAAATGACTGCACAAACAAATCTTTAATCAATAAAATGCAGTTACTTCCAAATATAGAATTCACAGAACTGAAATCATGAGATAATTTTCCAATAATTCATCACAGGACTAAAATTTATGAAATACAGACCACTCTTGTAGCTATGAAGTTTTTGGGACTGTGAAAATACAATTTGACTTGCATATTGAGAGATAAATCTTGCGATATTTTTAGCCCTAACACTAATAGAACTTACACTAATGAACTAATCATCTTTCTTTTGAACTAAGTAAACAGGTTTGTGTACCAAAGGGATGCTGATTAAACTAGAAATGTGTGCATATTATGCCCCCGTTCCATTATTCTGGTCATAGTACACTATGTGTGACACAAGATTTTCATTTAATTATTAACAGTTTATGATACTAAAATACAAATTCAAGGACAGATAACTCCCGAGTCCTCAGCCTTTGATCGAGTTAATACCCTTTATGCACATAATTATGCTGATAAACATTTCTGTATGATTTCACAACTCAGCCCCTAATACTTTTTGAGATATGTGTGAGACAAGATTTTTGGACAGATGAAAGGACAGACTGACAAATACATTCATGCTGAAATTCTAAAAGTCATTAATACCCTATACATCTCTCTCTGTCACAACTCCTTCATCATTCACAGATATTCTTGTATCGTATGATGTCCAGTTTCAGCGTTTAATAAGTATGTTTTCAATTATTGAACAGATGCAACTTCCTATTCTGTTTGTATGTACTAACACTGCAATTTGTTTATTGACACATCTTGAAAGTCAGCCAACCTTTACTCAATTCGGCCGAAAATTGCACTTGAATTTCCCAAAATGAAACGCTAGGACCCCTTCCAAATTTATGGAGACAAGGGCCTGCTTTTTACCTTCTGTATAAACTTACCTTATTCTTGTAGACGAATCCAGCAATTCCAGAGCTCAGTTCAGCCACAAACACCAGAATGAGAAACACAGAATACTGAAAATACAGACAAAAACATTGAAATTAATCAACAAAATAATGGTACTAGGTTGGTTAACATTATAAAAAAAATATTTCAAAAGAACAGTACCCATTGATTCAACATATGTATCCTGTAAACAACCAATATAATTTAGGTCAGGCTTTTTAAAGCTTAGTCATTAAAGATGCTAGAAAACTCAAATGATTGATAACACTTTGATCCCATTATATTTGAAGCAAAATCACTCGACATTTACAGGTATGTCAAAAATTGAGTTGCATTATACAGAGCAAAATTTGGGGCCATTCTTGTCACACCTTTCTTAAGCATGTCTTACTCTTCATTTTAGCACTTTTTCAGGCTGAAAATAAAGTTAGGTTTGTTTGGAGTGCTCCGATCCAGAATTTTAGCACTGGGTAGGTAGGCAGGTATTTTTTTACTACATGTATGTAACAATAGTAAAAAAAAAATGCCCCCACAAAAGTTTGAATTTATTTATTTGCTAGGATTTTTGTAGGTAGGTAGGTGCACTCCAAACGAACTTACCCGGTATTTTTATTTTCGGCCTCAGGAACATAACACTGAGGCTTGTTTTGTTTTAACTGAATGTGGTTAACATATTTTTCTTACTTATGTTCACGTACACAATAACAGATCATACAAACTAATGAAAGGATACTTAAGTGGCTTTTCTATGCTAAAATTTAGACATATAAACCCAATTTTAGCCACATAAACCCACTTTTGGACACCTTTTTAAGTGACTCCCATAGAAACGAAGAGTCCTAACCCTAACCTACTAGTCACCCAAACCCAATTTGTTTGTACATTGGAGCTTATTAGATTATTTCTCAGAATCAGAAAATACCAAACTAATGTATTGTAAGTAGCACAATTTCGGATATTGCCTATTTCAGGATAACTGACAAGTAGTTGGCTTCCATTTTTGTTTCGTGGATGAGATGAACCAAGAAATATAGGAAATAAATTCCCAATAAAAACTAGTGACACCGCTGTATTATGAGATACCTGAGTTCACAAGTTGATTTTTATTCAAAGGGATCCTTTTTCATACCCTGACATTATTCAAAGCGGACCTTATAGTAAGGTTTGACCGTACATGTAATTGAATGCTAGCCCTTCAATAAAATGGGTTAATAAGCATGCATGAGCTGTTTTGGTCAACATTATAGCTTCATCGATCTGTAATGTTTTTATTTTTATCGATCGTTTCCATTTTTTTTTATTCAGATACTCAATCTCCCAGCAAAAGGCTGATACAACATTTTCTCTCCAGCTATAATTATTGATATTGAGTTTCAACTGAATATGATCAGATTTCAGGAAGTGCTTCAGACACGGCAGAGAAAATACACAAAATAATGACAATCAGTTATTCTCTGCAATGCTTGCTTTGTGGATTGATTCCAATCCTAGAAATCATACAAATGTTACTCAAATGAAATAAAAATTTGCATGGCACAGTATTTTTGTTGGGCTCAATTTTCGTGGTTTTTACTAAAATGGCTATTTCGTGGGGACATAAATTCGTTGATTTTGATTTTTGAAAAAAAGCCTTATCTCTGCATTTAAATTCGTGGAGATTTGATTTGATGGAGAAGCTGACCCTCGAAATCCATGAAATTAAATCCGCAACAAATTTAAGTATTGAAAGAATACATATTTTGCCAGATAACCCTTACAGTGCTGGAACCAAAACTACTACCGGTAATATGATAGATTCAGTTTAACTGCACACCTCCGCAGATTCTTTAATATTGGGAGACTAATTTCTAAATTTTCATTGAGATATCCCTTGAATTTATAATGGACTGTTCCAAAATGAAACACGGACAAGTCCATTCAGTAAATTCTGCAACAGGAGATTGTTAAAGAAAAAATTTGAAGTATGCACACATTACCACCAGCCCTTATTCAACTCTTTCATTTCCTTCTAAAGCTTAGATCAAACCTTTTAATATGTTCTTCTGTCTTTTGACACTCAAGCTGGTCAAAAAAGGAGACAAGAACTTTCATTTGGTCTTTAATCTTAATAAATGTGTGCTCGAAAAAAAAACACATTGTTGATGACATATTTTCATAATAGTATTGTTTAACCCACATACCTATATACTAACACTAAACAGTACATTACAGTGAAATTTCTTATCTTCCTACTGGCTGTGGTATTTGTTCACAGGTTTGATAAACAAGAGGGCCACATTGGCCCTTTATCACTCACCTGAGAACCAAGGCCAATAATCAATGACCAGGTAATATAGTTTCCATCTCGTAAAACTCATTTTTACGTAGATTTTGAGATCAAAACCAACAATGAAGGTACAATACTGTTAAAAACAAGCTAAAACGTAGCAAATTTTCTAATCCAAGGGTCCATAACTCTTGAAGTTGTTGTCCGATTCCACCCATAACTTAACATGTCCAGAACCATAAGGTCATACACATTCATTGTAAATATGATTAGGATTGGTGAATAAATGAAGGCGCTAGAGTGTAAACAAGCTAAAATATAGCAAATTTGCTAAGTCAAGGGCCCATAACTCTTGAAGATGTGGTCCGATTCCGCCCATCATCGAACTTGTTCGAGATCTTTTGGTTATACTCATTTACTGAAAATATTATTAGGATCGGTGTATAAATGAAGGTGCTAGTGTGTAAACAAGCTAAAATATAGCAAATTTTCAAAATCAAGGGCCCATAACTCTTGAAGTTCTGGTCCGATATTGCCCATAATCGAACTTGTCCAAGATCTTTTGGGTATACACATTTACTGAAAATATGATCAGGATTGGTGAATAAATGAAGGCGCTAGAGTAAATATAGCAAATTTTGTAATTCAAGGGCCCATAACTCTAGAAGTTATCATCAGATTTTGCCCATAATCGAACTTAGCCGAGACAATGTTGCCACATACATTGTGAGCAAGTTTAATCAAGATTCGTAAACAGTTGCGGTTGCTAGAGTGTAAACAAACTAATTGTGGCCGGACGCCGGACATTCACCGAACCTAAAAGCTCACCTGATGAATTAGGTGAGCTAAAAAGCTTTATGCAGGTACGAAGCCTAGCTTTTTAAGTTTTATGTCAATTCCCAAACCAATGTGTCAATTAATAACTACTGTGATTGTTAGGTAGCAATCACACCATTGGTAAATCAAACAAATACCTAAGAATTCTGTTTCATGTTTTCATCTGATCAAATAATTAGCATTATATCAAACTGCAGTTTCACAGTCAATCAGATTTTTTACAGACTAGCAAATCCACTTGGGTTTCAAATTTTGGAAGATATCTCAGATTTTCTTTTAATACTACAGTCAACCCAGTATTAGCAGTCACCTCCAAATAAGGGCCAGCCTGTGAATAAAGGCCAGTTTTAAACTGTTAAACTGAATAAGGCCACCTGTGCATAAAGGTCAAATTTGGTCTTTCCCCAGGGTGGCCTTAATTCACAGGTTTTACTGCGTATTCATAATTTTAAAATCTTAAATTTTGTCTTAACATATTAACTTACAGTGGGAGTAACACCATCTTTATAATTATATGGTGGCTAGTTCAGCTAACCAGTTTTTCTGAACTGACTGTATTCTAACCAGTACTAACTTACCCTTCCACTAGGAACCAGCAACGTCTCCACATAAAATGGAGGAAAATTGAGTTTTTGTCAAATTTTCACAGAAGGGTATTCCTATGGGATTGATCCCATATTATCAGGTTTCAAATCCAAAGCACTAAACCACTGGACCACAGCTCAGGTATAATTATATACTGATGGAAAACTAACCCATTCCTGGATTCTATACCAGTACTAACCTTGTTCACCGCATGTAACTACTTACTTCACTACATCAATGGTCTGTAGTTGAGGAGAAATTCACTGAAACATAAAGTCTTCATCCAAATTGTCCTAGGAACTGGTAGGTAACTTACATGTTGCACTGGCAGATAACTTTGCACTGTATGGAATTACAACCTACAGTTCATGTAACTGATAGAATTTTGACATACACATGATATATGGCCTTTACACTGACATATATAAATGTCATTATTTTGCAATTTTCTCTCATATCTTAATGATCCATTTCCAGCAGTACTAAAATCCTACTACAAACTCCAGTTTAACACTTGATGTGAAACACTTAAGCCATACGTCAGGACAGTGTACTTGTACTCAACAGAGATCAAATAAACATTATCTCAGTAAATAACATTAATTGATTTACATTAGCGCCACTCTGTCGCAAAATAAATCTAAAATGTGGCTAGGGTGGTACAAGTCTATTACAGTACATGTGTGTATGAAATCAACTGCAACAATCATTAGGCTATAATTATTAATGTCTAAATTACTAATTTAGTACACAAAGGCTAGTTTGGCCAATGTAGGACAATTCAAGACTTAAGTGATACAACTCCAGAACAGCATATGTTACTTAAACAGTGACCTAGTAGGTTATGAATAAGACTGTTTGGAAATGAACAAAGACACTGTGAGTTAAAGCTAGGACAATTCTAATTTGGTTATTTTTGGACCACCCAAGGGCAATAACTGATGCCTGAAGAAGTTTGGTCGGTTATCAAACATGAAAGAAGCATTATATTCTTATAAATGTACTTTGAACCTATTAAAGTTTGAAGACATTCATATAAATGGTCCAGGCAGAGAAAAGCAAATTTAGAGGATGTCGACTGCTGACATGATAGAATTTGTCCATTTAGACCAATACTTAATATTTATCTGTTAATTTGTTTAACGGCCAATTCGACAGCTATGGTCATTTCAGAGCAACCCAGAGCAGGAGAACCTGGTTATTACAAGGCTATCAACATTTGGGAGACCCAATCATTTATTATGTTCAACAAGTAAATGTCACATGCTGCACATGCATACAGTCTGAAAAGGGGTAGGTTCACTTAGGGTCTAAAATGGCCCTGGGTCAGAATTCCTAGATACTTTGACAGTATAACATATTGAATGCTTCTTCATCAAAAACGTGTTTCAAATTGCTCTGAACTGAGTATTGTTGCCATAGCAATGCTTTCAATAGTGTAGCTTTAGAAATAATGTTTTCTTCAAATATGATGGATTGTGAACATATAATGAGATTTTTGGACACACGGCAATTTTTGGCCCTTAGTGAACCAACCCCTTTATACTGCTGAGCAATTCTTCTTCTTAAGTTGTTAATAATTTAAAATGTTTGACTGTATTTATGTGACAGCATCTTCTAAGTATTTGTACCATATAACATATAAACATTGAAACTTGTTTTCTGCTAGACAATTAAATCTATAACAGTAACTTTTAGCAACTGCTAGACTATTTCAGAGTTCTGAACTACAGGTATTGGAGTATCCATTATCATACTAGACACTACAGTTACCCCCCCCCCCCCGAAAACGACATAATACCATATATGGAAAACAATCACATGACGCTTGTTAATCATGCTCGAACAGACGGCTGTCTGCTAATGTTACGATCAATGATGCAGTCATCCAGTCATCCTGTTTAGAGAAATCTTGAATAAACCAGATACGCAGTACTAGGAGATTTAGTTTAATTACGGCAATGCGGAAAACATGAAATGTGCAATATAAATGCAAGTTCCAAAAGGTGCAAAAAGATTTAAATATTTTTGACAATACCATTAAAGTCTAGCAATAAAGGATTTTATTGGCAAAGTAAATGTTGAGTATGAATTGGATTTAGTGACATTTTAAAAATACAAAGGTATTTTTAATTAAGATTGACAGTAGACCAAATTAGTGTGTTACCCCATTCTCTTTCTCTTAGTTTTATCTCTTTGGCTTATCATTTGGCACCAACAGTCAAGGCCATTTGTTGGTTTCTGGCTTTTAACAGTAACTGAACACCAGGGGGCACACTATGGTTAGGGTTGTGGCGAGTATCCGAGTACTCGGGTAATCACAAATCGAAGTGAAAAATCGAGTAAAAATATTCGTCATTACTAGGATTTGTGGTTCGCTATCTTGTTTTTAAAGATTAAAAGTGTATTCTTTGTTCTTAAAAAAACCTTCTCTGAATAAATCTTGTCTCATCATGGACTATTTTGTTTGCCAAGATGCCCAATGGGTTCTTTAAATAATGATGCTGGTAAATCAATTAACTGGAAGGGGTACATATAAATTTAAGCCATAGAACAATTTATATTGATTTACTTCATTATTACTAAAAGAAATATTTAGCTGTCTTCAGGACAGCAATGTTGAAGTTTTAATGGGTTACTTTTTAAAAAAACAAAAGATTCGTGATTCGATTTGTGGGTCGTAAGTGTTGAATCGTGGATTGGATTGGATCACCACTAACCCAACGATCCACAGCCCTAACTATGGTAGCATCACTGACCTTCCATCAGTTAAATAGCTGGTCAGCTTTCTCATAGGTGAAATATGGCTGGTCCCCAAAGGGAGACTAACTCACAGTGGTGAGGCGCTAGTAATTATTGGTCATTACTATGCCACAAACTTTAGGTCCTCGTCTAATATTTAAGGAGAGATGTACCGGTAAACCTTTTGAGCAGTTTCTCAACCCAGTGACCTTTAAGCAATACTGCACTCTACAGGCTGTGATAACAAGATATACAGAAGCAGATTCAAGGGGGGCACACCGTAAAGTCCCCAACCATATATAGAAATGAAATATAATTATATGGTCCCTCACCCCCTGCTGCCTATTTCTTTAAATATCCCCCCCCCCAAACCTGAAATCCTGGATTTGACATATAGACATAAATTTCTTTTCCCCATTAAATAAACATTTCTGCAACATTGCACATGCACAATTACAAAAGTTCCCACAAATCACATTATTCACTATATTTCATTCACAGTCTAAGAATCTAGCAATCTATAGCTGCATCAAATAATCAATAGACAACAAGCAAGCTATAATTGTGTGTACACACTCGTCTTACAGACAGATACTTTTGTCAATATAATGACATTCTTAATCAGCGAAACAATACTGCACAACATCTTTTGATATTCCTAGTCTGGCTCACTGAATAACAGCATTTTTTGTTACTTTAGATGCTGGTACCAGCCTGACTTATCAATCCAGACTTGTTCCTTGCAGTTGGAATATATCAGACTGGTTTTATAGCAATTATAATGATTTACTGTCATCAATTGTCTAATGTTGGTACCAGTCAGATACATCCAGACTGAATCATGAGGGAATAAATCAAACACTATGTACCGCTGTAAGTACGATATTCTACATGACTGTAGGCTGACTGTGTACTGTGAAGGATTGAATGAGAAATACCCTGTTGAAAATCAATATGGCATACTAGGAGTGGTGATAGATTGTACAGTTAACACTACATGAAACAAGTTTTTTTTCAATATTACAACATTACCTATACCCAGGGAATTGGGAATTTCAGCTGTTTTGCTCAAAATTGGGAAAATTTATTAATAGTTTTTGCATTGCTTAAATGAACACAAACAACCATTGTCTATGATGGGAACTTTTAATATTTACAAGTCTACTACAGTGCAAGATCTCTAGTTTTCATACACTTAGGTTGTTCAACATACATTATACTGTCATATTTTTTTTAAGTTTCAATTTGGAATTTTCATCTGTAATTTCCATTTGAAATATGACCGAATATCGAATAATTTTTATAAGATCAGCCAAAAAAACCTGCTAAAACAATTAAGTGAGTGAAATTTTTAAATTACAATTAATCTATAAAATATAAACCTACAGTAAAATCTGTGAACAAAGACTACCCTGGGGGAAGATATAATCTGACCTTTATTTATAGGTAACCTTTATTTGGAGGTCATTTTGTTCTAAATAATCAATGATGGCTTTCATTTCTACACAACGAACTTTGTTTCCCAGTATCTGCAGACTATTCTTGGTCTAGACAGAAACATTCTAAGGAAAAAATCTAGTCATACACAAAAATGTCAAAAGAGCAGCCTAATATTTTTTCTTTTAGTGAATTTAGAAACTTACCATATAGAGGAGAACAGAGTGGCCCTTTAATGTACAACAGCATCCAAATGAACCGATCAAAACGATAAGGGCCCCTACTCCAATAAGGATGTAAGGGGCCTCTGTGTAGTATTCGGTCGACAAATCCATGTAGACGTATAACTCCACTTTCGCCCATATCCCCACAGCTAGAATCGCAATACCAGAAATCTGAAATAGAAACATCAGTGTCAGTAACTAGATCTAGCATGAAAACTTACTTTAGACAAACATAAGAAAGAGTTTTCAGACATGATAATGAAATTCGTTAACAATGGAACCAGATTTCTGACTTTCTATTAATTATATGTTATGGTTAGTGTCTATAACGAATGTTCTACATGAAAATAGAAACACTAAGGGAGCGAGCGACCAACGTAGTGTTTGCCTTATTTTTGATATCATACTCTTAATAAAAGTAGGTCAGACTCTATCTACTGAAGAGCCCAGACAGTCATCTTCATGAAATGAATCGTGACAGGTGATTGGCTGGAAAAATAGGGCAAATACTAATTTAAAGTAGATTGCTTGTTAGGTTAAATATTGTTTGAAAATGTACAGATCACATTTGAATGTACACAGTTATGATATTCTATGTATCTTTAAACAAATAGAATTCAACAAACGAATTGTAACTTATCATGTATCAGGGCCTTGAAAGTCTATCAAATCTATCATTCCCTCTCCTGTGTAAAGTACAAATGTCTCTCGACACGGTTTTCCCCCTCGGAAAATGGTAAAATTGTTAAACATGTAAAGTAAATTTTAGTGCCACCTTATATACTAGATCATTCATTTATGAAATTATGTTAAACATGGCCCTAGCTGCACTCAAGGGGAATGGCCCCGGGGCCCATAGTTAGGGGACTTTGCATCATTTTGAGGAAAAAGGGGAACTTTAGGGGATCATTTAAAAATGATATAGTCATGCACTTAACATTTAAAGCTCAAAATAGCTATATTTTGTTATAATGTATGTAAATATACAATTAATCAAAGGTTAATAACTTTAACAAGTTTTTTTTAAATCGGCAAAAAATATCTGGAGGGGAATTTTTATATAAATAGGGTAAAGAAGTACATACCAGTATATTACTTTAGGAGGGGAATGGGGCCCATATTCAATCCCCAAAATGCCAAATGAGGGCCCTAGTAAACATTGTGTATTAAAGGCAAAATGAGTTTCTGTTTTATTATACGATTCCACCTACTAACAATGCTAAACATGTTCATGCATAAACATATGCAGTGTTATGCACATGTACACATGTATCTACCAAACAAATTAACCCTGTGACTAGTTCTAAATTTGGAGGTCTATACATTTCACTGTAATGAATAGTCCTGATTAGGCATAATTTAATGCAAATTTGTTTCTGAATATTTTGGGAACATGACCCATATTAGCTTTTATTACTTAGCGATGTTTTGCTAAAAATTGGGAAAAAATGTAAGAATAAAATTGTGCAATGTTTAATTATACTCGAACAAGAGGTTTGTCACACATGACCGTGACTTATATTACAGTCACCACATTGACTCTAAGAATGCTGTTTTATACTATATGACTAAGTTCAAGGGCACATAACTGTGGAGCGTGCGATATGCTGGGCATGGAAATTATGTCTTACACATAGATCTACACTGCATGGTGAATACATATTTTAAATTTAATTCCAATTGCTTAAGGATATGCTCCACAAACTTGTAAAACAGTATGTGGACTGACAGATCATCAGACTGAACGACAGAGTGACCGCAATATACCCATCTTACACTTTGTTTTCAGGCATAATTAACAACCTTTGTCAATGAGTATGATTGTCTATGATATCATAACAAGTCTATGTACAGCTCAGTGCAAGTGAGATCTCTTGTTTTCAAAATTCATATATCTAAATTGTTATTCGTGGAAAATACTATTTTTAGATTAGGAATATGTTCAAATATATAATATATACTTATATATCACCTATTTTTAATTATAAAATATCAAGGACTTATGTACATATCGTGCCGTCTTATGATTTCGACGTTCTTATGTTTTCGACGGTTTTCATTTTCTCAAGATTGCGTCATGATCACGCGAGAATTTTTGAAGTCCTGCACATATCAGGCGGTTAAAAAATGGAATTTCAACTGTTAATATAGCAATATCAAAGTCACTTACTGATATTTCATGGTGAATTGCTATTCCCAAAATTTGTGTCGACAAAATACCCAAGAAAAATTGTTTTTCATCTAAAAATCTATGTATGCAGCAGACATAACTTTTTCCGGTAGTCACGTGGTCTGTACAAATTTTTGTACAAAGGTGTTCTCAAAAGTTTTTCTCCCACTTATACTTTCTTACGGTGTCAGACCACAAAATTGTGTTTCCTCACTATGCTAATTCTCTAAGTATCCAGTAATAATTCAGGCCAAGTCCCAAGTAACGAGAAAGGACAGGTCATATTTTGCCGATGACTTGAAAAATGCATACTTGTAAAACAGTGATAAAGCAAGAGATCAGTAGAAAGGGTAATAATGAACAGTAAACCAAAGTTAAACAATAGTTTGTGGAGTTTTTTATGGAAAGAAATACCGAAAAGTTGCCGAAAGTGCATCATATTTGCTGTTAAAAGTTGACAGTTAGGTATTTTAGTGAAAACAGCGTTTTAATTTCCAATATTCGTTGAACTCACTGACTGAACTTCGCTTTTGAGAAAAAATGTGTTTATTAACTTTTTAACCACCCCGTATCGCTATTTATATCGACCAATGAAAACCGTCGAAAACATGTAACGTCACTGAGTGGGAAAACAAAAATGGCTGCCTTCATGAAACGGCTCTAAAAAGGTCAATACTCTATTGTTTTGCTTAGAAATCGGTATTTTATGTAGAAATCTAAATGTTAGTAATTACTTCCATGTCAAATTGTACATGCAATAAACGTCCGTTTATTTACCGGGCGAAATATGCTTGCACCGTCGAAAACATAAGAAGCCAGGATATATATAAGTCCTTGAAAATATGCCAAAAAAAAACATCCTATAATGGATTACTATGAATCTATGATCAATACCAATGCAAATAAGTCAAATATTTTTTCAACAAAATGCCGCCATAAATTGTAACAAGCTAAATAAAGCTACAGAAGAATGTCGATTTTCTACAAACAAACAGAAAGTAGAAATAAATAATTGAAAATATTAATTACCCAAAATATGAAGTTAAACACGGTGAGAATTGTCTTTGTCAGCGCAACAGCTGGCCCGGACGACATGGCTGACCCTATTCTACCCGTCATGATAACAGTTTCACTATAATCCTTGAACTTCTAATAAATATGGTCAAAATAGTTCTCACTGAAAAAACCCAACAGCTGTCAGCTTCCGACTCCCGTGATGTTCGTAATAATAACACAGCGTGAAAAGTACTTTCTGACGTAGGTCAACTGCATATAAATTACTATTTTTTAAAATGTGTTTATTAACTTTTTAACCACCCCGTATCGCTATTTATATCGACCAATGAAAACCGTCGAAAACATGTAACGTCACTGAGTGGGAAAACAAAAATGGCTGCCTTCATGAAACGGCTCTAAAAAGGTCAATACTCTATTGTTTTGCTTAGAAATCGGTATTTTATGTAGAAATCTAAATGTTAGTAATTACTTCCATGTCAAATTGTACATGCAATAAACGTCCGTTTATTTACCGGGCGAAATATGCTTGCACCGTCGAAAACATAAGAAGCCAGGATATATATAAGTCCTTGAAAATATGCCAAAAAAAACATCCTATAATGGATTACTATGAATCTATGATCAATACCAATGCAAATAAGTCAAATATTTTTTCAACAAAATGCCGCCATAAATTGTAACAAGCTAAATAAAGCTACAGAAGAATGTCGATTTTCTACAAACAAACAGAAAGTAGAAATAAATAATTGAAAATATTAATTACCCAAAATATGAAGTTAAACACGGTGAGAATTGTCTTTGTCAGCGCAACAGCTGGCCCGGACGACATGGCTGACCCTATTCTACCCGTCATGATAACAGTTTCACTATAATCCTTGAACTTCTAATAAATATGGTCAAAATAGTTCTCACTGAAAAAACCCAACAGCTGTCAGCTTCCGACTCCCGTGATGTTCGTAATAATAACACAGCGTGAAAAGTACTTTCTGACGTAGGTCAACTGCATATAAATTACTATTTTTTTCAAATACGTGGAGAAATCTCAGGATAGGTTGGAACAGAATATTCTTTTTAATGCCAAATAACCACTTTCTCAAAATTGTGTATTCGGTCTAATGGTAAATCGCCTATTTTCAATAGTCCTTAAGACTGAAATACCCTAACCCCACCCCCTTACTCTTGCAAAAACATATTTTTTGGCATTTTTGAGTAGGTCAGACTTAATCTGGACATTTTTGTTTCAAAGATTTTAAGACAAGAAAAAGGAAATCAGCTGAAAGGAAGAAGAATCACACTCCTGAGTTTGGGCTAGAGCTGTAAAAAAATGAGTTTGACTGCACTTAAGGGAAAATGTTATATTTATACAATTGCTATTAAATCATTGTACATTATTACTAAATGATTCCGTTTGTTTATTTGAGTTTTACGCCCCTTCTCAACAATATGATTCATGTGAGGCGGACAGTTCACCTAACCATCGTTTCTGGGAAGAGACAGAACTAGACTCCCATCCTCTGTAAGCAACTACCAACTTTCTGGACCCAAACCCAAGACCCTCTATCAGTGAGAGTTTACAGTAATTTGAAGTCAGCGACCTAAACCACTCGACCACAGAGGTGGGTCCAAATTAATATACTTATATTATCAGGGGTGTCAACAGAGCTAATTTAAAATCCTGAAAATCGTGGGTGGCCGATGTTTGTATTCAAGAAAATCCTCCAGAGCAGATTAAATTGACCATAACTTCGCCATTTCTGGAGACATTTCCATCGAATAACTTTTATTTTGTTCAGAAATCATAGCTCTTTCATGACAAAATGATGAATCCAGAAATTCCGGAATAGTGTCGACCCTAAATTATTCAGAAAACAAAAATAAATTGCCTAAACCTGAAATAAAACAATTAAGGAGATGGCTACATACAATAACAACAGACCAGTAAGCTCCAATATTTTATTACTAAAATACACTGTAGATAAATGTTCAAAATATATTGCACAAGCCAAGATAATACATTATAAAATTATTAGAAGTATTTATTATTTATGCATGTGGTATATAAAGAGATTTTCATACAAACTATAATAAATATGCATAATAAATTAAACAAATACAAGTAATATAATGTAATTTATCATGCAGTAAATGTTAAGTTTCACCCTTTTAACATTTTTTGTTTTTCAATCCAAATCAATTAAATTTTGTGAACATTTTCAAAGAATAAAGCAAAAGTCAACCCACAGCAACAATCATACAGTGCAGTGATCTACTATCATTTAACATCTATAGCAACTGACAGATTGCATAGATTAATAAACATGTTTGTAATATAAATATGGTTTTGCATAACTCAAAATCAAGATGATTGCAAGCAATGTTTGCAAAAACTAAATGATCAGTTACAAATGTTTAAGATAAATCATGTCAGACAGATAATAGCATTTGTCAGAATAGCATATAATTATTAGGTCACATTAAGTAATCCATGAATAACTATAACTTTCAGCTTCATTTATCATCAGTAACAGTGAGCAAACTCAGAACCTTTCTTTAATTTACAGACTATTACATTTAAAATCAGATATGGACCAATCAAAATGCAGCTTACAAACTAACTGCATACCACCTAGTGAAAAGACAAAGAACTTTGATTGGTCCAAAATCATCAACAGATAAAAAGAACCAATGAAATGGTTTCACTGGTAAATTTGAAAACAGACAGGAAGCAGAATGAATCAGCTGTTTGGCAAACGAAGATAACAAATCTTCAGTTATTTCTTCACAGGTTTGTTTATATTGTTCAATGCTAATAATTAACAGTGGATTTAATTTACTTACAAGTATGTTTGACAGGCAAATTAAGAAAAAAGAACATCTTTACCAACATCAATTGCCTGAAAGTGCAGCAGTATTAATTCATCAATGTCATGACTGTTACTAAATCACATATTGTACAAGTATGTCAAAAATACAAAGCTAAAATATAACATATAGATTAAATATAATATATTCAATGCCCAATGTATAATAATACAAAGCAAGACTTTAGCCTATGCCTATGATACAATTAATATCAGGTTTCACTAGATTAAAAATATAATCATAAACGTTTTTGACCATTTACTGGCAGTGTAGATTCAGGACAAACTACAAAAGGTAAACATCTAAACACAGTTTCTAAAGGTAGACATGTTTTTATGAGTTATTCGGAAAATAAATTTGTCTAATTGTATAAAAATCATATTTTAAGCATTAACTTTATGGCTACATTAGAAAATTTGATGAACATATTGTACCATTTATAAGGTACATATTTATACCCATATAATTATAATCTGAATTAAAGAAATATATGTTGTGGTGTTTTTTTGCATTAATAGCTGTTTATAACAGTATTTCAGTTATATATTGGTGGGCATTAACCTATACCTTGGATGTCATACCAGTACTTAGTTTTGAGTACCATGCTCTTCATATGAGTTACTTCGATCAGCAATTTAGGATACATGACAAATTATGTTTACACTCTGAACTGAAATTTTGTTGTTTTAAAGATATTTTTAACGAAAATAAGTATTTATTAAAAAAAAAAGATTTAATTTCTCTGCAGACAATGAAATAACTTGTACTGCACACAAATGTCCATAGTGGCATTTAGGAGTACTACATTGAAGTTGAAGTTTGATAGCATGAACAGCAAGTCTGTCAGACAACAGCACATACAAGTTTTTTTAACAAGGGTTTAAAAAAAGAAAGTAAACCACAGACTTAGAAGTCACTAAATCAATTTACTTTTCTAATTAATTACAAACATGGACAATGACATATGAGCATTATATTATAATAATTGACAACTACAAATTCTACTTTCTAAACTTATTAACTGTTTAAAGAAATTTAAGAAATAGTATTATTAAGTGTATAAATCTGTAAGTGACAAGATATACAAAATAAATTTCAAAAATTGTAAAAATATGCTGTTTTAACAAAAAACTTTAATGGACATGATAAGTACACATTATCATAACAAAGTGTTCCAGAATATTTTATTCGGTTGTTTTCCGATACAAATTTAGAAGATTTAACACATGCTCAGTTCATTTTTACGGACATTTATTCAAAACAATGGTGTCTCCCATTAAAGACAATTGACTCTGCCAAACTTCAGGAACATCCATAAATTTTCTATAGACTTTCATTTTGCTTATTAACAAATGAAGTTATCAGGATTGTCAAAATTTTCTTTGACACGGAACCCATCCAAAGTTAAATATTACATTTTAAGTATTTTAGTATGACACTTAACACATTGAATGAAAATAACTATTTTGCCATTTAAGGGGCAATCAGATACGGCTTTATTCACTGTAAGATTCCAACAAATATTGATACATAATAGCGTATAAAGGTAAGACACTTCAATCATTAATCTGCATAAAAACAGTTTTGACAATTAGATTAAAAAACAACTGTGAAACCTATTAGCATTTTGAACTTTAAACAAATAAAAGACATAATTTATAATCGCAGAATAATTAGAAAACAATAAATAATAAACGAATCATCAAGCAATCTAAATTGAATGCACTACAAGAAATATGGTAAGTTATAAGGCTAGCTAATACTTTATTCTGAACAAAATGATATTTCCTGCTTAACACAGAGGCTAAGTTTACAAAAATCTGAGACTCCAGAAAAATGATCAACCCATAACATTTTTTTTTTAATCTGAATCATTATCTAACGTGTTAACAAAGTCACATGACATGAATCACAATTTATTTAACAGAGAAACATAACTAAACTTGGACATTATATTTAAACACAAACAGAACAGATTTTTCCTCATTTCACACGCACAACTTTAATTGTTCCCATAATATCGGCGCTGACAACAAATTCAGAATTAGATTCCGTTACTGGAGTGTCTTTCGATTTCTTTGAATCATCGTTGTGTAAGAAATGATTTGAATTCGGAGCAAATATCGCTACAGTAACAGTAGCATTGTGAACTGAAAATAAAATAAAACACTTATCATTATAGTGCTTCAGCTAGGTAAGTCATATCTTTGGTTACTTGACCAAAATATAGGTAAGTATCTTAAAAAAATATTTTAACTAGAAATGTGTCTTGAGGACACAAAAGCACCTGCTGACAGGAAAGTAAAAAGGGGCCACAACTCCTGTGAAAATGTTTGGATTTTAACAGAAATCGAACCTGACCTGTATTTTACTATTAGACACCTTCATGTAAAATATGAAACTAATCCATGGAATATTTCTTGAATTGTTGAACGGATGGACAGAGGCAACACTTCATGCCCTTCTGCTATTTCGAACGACAGGGGCATAAAAATATTCATACATTTTTTGTACTTTTAGTTTAAACCTATTTATTTTACATCGATTGTAGAGCAAATTCTTACAACTTATATTAACTACTCTTGATGACAGTTTCCTGGATTCTGACCAGTACTCACGCCGTAAGAAGGGATTGTGAAGGTTCAGGTCAAAGTCCGCCACTGACGGGATTCGAACCCGCAACCTCCAGGTTAGGAGTCCGATGCTCTACCGCTACACCACTGTTCCTTTGTACTTTTAATCATATATAGGTATTTTTCAATATTTCATATTATCATTAAATTTTTAATCTATACAGATTTGTTATAGAGGATTTAATGCTATTTTTCAACAATATTTCAAATATATATGGCTGCTGGTTCACCTGACCAGTGTTCATGGACTCTGTTCAAACCAGTTCTAACTTAACCTTCTTCATGAAGCTGGCAACTTCTCCACATCTGGACAAGGAAAATTGACATTTTAGTCATATTTTCATAAAAGTGTTTGACCTATCTTGACCTGAATTTGAACTCAGATTGTCAGGTTACAAGTCCAGGGCACTAACCACAGGACCACAGCCATGGTCTCCATACAAAGAACCCTCCTGGTTGTCTAAGTATGTAACTTATATAAGAATCTATATCACCGTATAACCATGACTGAATACCTTTAAATGCCTCGTAATAATCATTTCTATCTCTGCGTGCTGATGAAAACTTGTAAAATTCATGCTGAGTTCGCCATAGGTACACAAACTGATCTTCTGAGCCACTCACGACATACTTTCCTTTGTTACTGTAATAAGATTATAAGAATATTTAAAAATAAAATAGTCTGAATTCTAAAGGTATCAGCCAACTGACTTAAGCAAGCAAACAATATAATATTGAACACAGGAATAGGACAAAACAAGACAAATCTAAATGCATACTTTTAAAAACAAAAAATTGGGCAAATAAAAAACCAGGCCTTACAGAATTATTCTATTCAATTGACTCATTCTTCAAGACCACAAAAGCTGTTTTTATATTTAATTTCAAAATCAAAATGCAAATTCACAAACAAGAACTGCAGTCAAAGTGTGGGGAAATTTGCAGGAACATATAAAGTATGCAATTTATCTTACTGTGCTCAACTTGTTAAACCTACCTAAATCCTGCCCGGATTTGACTGCTAATGTTGGTAGGCCCTTTGTATTTACAAGTCAATGTTAAATCTCTGAGATCATATAATCTAACACGAGAATCATTGGACGTCACCAAAACCTGAAAATTAAACATTCAATATTGAACACACCTAATCATATAATATCAATCGAGGATTTGATTTTTTTCTGTTCACATTCACTCTGAATTCAATTAATTTCATACGCAATAATGACTCAAAGAAATTGAAAGACACTATGAGACAACCTACTGTGTTTAAATATTATATCTAATACATTTTTAACAATATTTCAGTATGCAGCCTTGTACAGACTATCACTATATGCCCTTGCACTATTGGATGCTGGGGGGGGGGGGGGGGCATAAAAAAGAAAAGTAATAGTGTCTTAGAGAAACATGTGCCTCACACAAACATCAAATCAACATGTTTGCTCTCAAACGACTTACTAATAAATTAGTAGGGAAATATTGTTCATTTAGAGATTATCAAATTTTTATTTTAAATAAGATTTCGAACAAGTATCATATACTACTAAATGAATATTTAGCAACACATTTCCTGTTATATACACAACTGAACTTTTATATAATCGGTCAAAATGGTTAACTCTTAATATCTTGTGAGTATGACCATCACTTATTTTATTTGATACTTTACTGATTAAGTATTTAATGTCACATTATTCTATCATAAGTTTCACTCATTCTAAAATATTACAACATTTAGGTTTTTGCATAGTATAGGTATTGAAATGCCTCGAATATTTTGTGTGTTTTATACATATAGGAAAGATCACGAGTTACTGTTGTCTATGAAATTTAGAGGTGAGTGCAGCGAGCCGTATATTTCATAGTCAACAGTTACGAGCGATTTATCCGACTTAGGCCACAGGTAATACTGTATGTTTTTACAACCGATAACTGTGATCTATGTGTTTTAGCAAACACTCTTACTGTGCTGTGATTGGTCAGATGGAGTCAACTGTGGTCTAAATGTATTTATAAATAATTTGAGAATCTTTGTGACCAGTTATTGAAGTTGTACAGTGTAATTACCTTATCTTCACCGGGTAAAGGTTCTATACCAGTTATCTTTCTTCCTCGGGAATTTTTTCCTCTAGTTGACCGTACATGTATTTGTGTATAATACTTTAAATGCTGCAATGAGAACACATATCATGCATATTAGGAGGAGAAAACTATGTACCGGATGCAGGGCTCAAACCTGCAACCTCCTGCTAGCAAGTCAGATTCTCTACCAACTGAGCAAGGCTGGTTAACATCAGAGTCAATTTATTTATATGAATACCACATATAATACAGCTACACATGTAAGATGAGAATATATGAATGTAAAGATTACAACACTGAGGAAGGTGAATGTGTTAAACAAGAGTGCTGCAAGCGATGCTGACACTTGTCTGTTCACCACCTCAGTGAGATCTATCCACCTATGAAGTTTCTTGCAGCTACCTCTTATAGTTTCTGAGTTATGAGCTACATAGTTTTTGCATGATGCAGACACTGCAGTGATCACAGTAGCTCAAGTTTTTCTTCGAAAACAGACAAGCTAAAAATGAAAATTTTGGAAAGAATCTAACATTTAAGCTACAGATAATGCAGTATTTAAAGCACCCACCAAAATTACACTCTCCCCATTTTATCAATCGACAGTGTTAAAGTATGAAAACAATATATAGCAGTGCATGTATTCTTACGGATGTTATTCAACTTCTACAAGATTTCAGTAGCATAATAAAGCCAAAGTGAGGGGAAATTTGTCAAAAATATTTCTTTTTGACAAAAGGCTTACCTCAGTACTGTAAAAAATGCATTTTCCATCATAAGTGCCAACAACGGCAAATTTTCCATTATGACAAAAGTTTGCAGTGGTAATGAGACTGCCGCCACCCACTTCATTCCACATGGTAACTCTTTTATCGGGAATATTCCATAAACGTAGTTTTCCATCCAATGAACCACTGAGAAAATATCTGTCATCCTGGAAATGAATAACATTAACTTCATCATTAAAGTCTCTAACATACGTCAACTTAGTCATTATTAGTGGTGCAATGATACACCAGTTTACCAGTATATTCAATACAGCGTCGGGTACGCGGTACAACAACCATGACACTGTTGTGGAGGCCGCCAGTCCGCCATGGGTGTTCCCATAATAAGACCCGTTTTTCTAACAGGCGTATAAAAAAATGAAAAGCTAAAAAATAGCCCAAAAGATAAAATTGTTTATTCTGGTAGCTTGATCATTCAAGAAAGGGTAGGTAGGTTGGGGCTATTTTTTTGGCTCTTGAAAGTGTGTGGAAAGGTAAAAATAGTAAACAATGAAAATACAGTTCCTTGGACCTAATATAAAGTCTAGGGTTGCAGGGAAGAAATTCGGCCGGATTGGTAACCAGATACAAAAACTAATTTTTACGCCTGTAATTAAAACTTTGATACAGTCATAAATTGTAATAGTCTGCTTTTTTATCATAAAAAGGCCAATTCTACTGTGTCAGGATGCTCACTAGGATTTTAAACTTGAGCATCAAAAATGACAATTGGTTGATAATTTTTTGAGGAGTCTACAAAATTTCCTACAAATGTCAGAGAAAAATGAGAAACATGTCAGAATCTATATTTTGCTGATTTCAAGAATCAAAAGTCAAAACACCATTTTAACTTTAAGGGTCAAATGAGAGTCTTGTATCCCTTATGTTTGGCTAGTGACTTACATCATCGACTAATATGAACATTGTCAGTACTTACCCTGGGATGAAAAACAATCGAGGTAACAAAGTCAACATGTTGAAAAGTACACAAACATTCTCTTCGAGATATATGCCATAATCTCACAGTCTTATCCATAGATGATGATAATATAAAATAATTCTACAAAGTACAATAAAAAGATTTAGTCACATGAAACACGGGAGTTTAATTTTATACAGTCATACTAATCATGCTACATGAGACAATAAGACATTTTTTATTGCTGAAAAATTGTTGAAATTATTTCTTTTGCAGTAAGTAAATCATAGTTTCATGCCTGATTTATTTTCTGTGTTTTTCTAAACACAGTACTGACCAGTGTCTGAGCCAAGATTCGAACTCAAGGCGTTTCCAATGGTATTCCAGTGCATTACCACTAGACCACTGAACCACCCTAAACAACATGTCAAAAGCAGGAACTTAAGTCTTCAGTATTTCAGCGTAAGATGTAACAAGTGTCAAACTACCATAAAATTTGCCAGTCAAAATCATCAGATGCAAATTGGATGGGAACCATTACTCTTAGAGAGCTATCAAGAGAGCCTAACATTGACCTAGATATAATTAAGACAGACATTCTGAGCTACTTTCATTCAAGACTGGATAAAACATGTTGTCTCTACCAAGTTATCCAGGCTTTCCTGTGATTTGACCTATTGGCCTGATTTTTAACCCTAAATGACCCATGTTTGAACTTGTCCAAGACATTGAGAAATTCTGAAAAAGTGTGATGAAGATCCGAACAAAACTGTGACTTTTAATGTGTTAACAAGCTTTTCATGTGATTTGACCCATTGACCTAATTTTTAATCCTAAATAATCCATGTTTGAACTTGTGCGAACATCAATGAGACAAATATGCTGAAAAAGTTTGATGAAGATCTAATAAAAACAGTGACTTCTAGAGCATTCATAATCCCCAAAATTGGATGTCAGACATGGTTTAATCCTAATTTCTCATATTTGAGCACTATGCGCTCAGGCGAGCTAAAATATGGCACTGATTAATTGGCAATGGAAAAAAGGACAAACAGACATCATAAATCCAATAATATTTTTTGGGGCTATATTCACCTTTGACCAGGATACATCAAGAAGATCAGCTGTATGACCCCTATATTTACAAAAGGGTTTTGTCTGGAATGGCCCTTTTCTGTCTTCAAATGTTTCAGCAGTTGCCTAGAATGTACAAATAAATAAACATTGTAGTGCACACATACTTTGAATACATTCCTGGACATTATTACAGTTGAGTTTATCAGTCAAGTACGTAAAATTCTTAGATCAATGTTGAAGTGGAAAGCAAAAATGAAAAATATCCAGTCAAGCCAGTGTTAGCACACACCTCTGAATAAAGACCACCCTGTGAATAAAGGTCATTCATATCAAAACCATCATTGATTATTCATAACAAAATGACCTCCGAATAGAGAACACCTGTCAATAAAGACCTCATTATGTCTTTCCTAAAAGGTGGCCTTTGTTCACAGGTTTGACTGTAATTATTAGAAAGGGTGATAATTCTGACAAAATGCAAGCCAGCCATTTTATAAAACTTAATATATGACAGAAGTGACAGTCATTATTAAACGAAATGCACACTAACAGTGATTTCCTTTTGGAATTTCCAAAACTACCTGTAGGGAAAATATAGCGCAATAAATCAGAAAAGGGGAAAATATGAAATAAAAACCATCTTTTTTTGTCAATCTCTTGACATAGCCTTTGGTTTTGATGGGATTATTTTGCATTTTAAAGCCATTTTTGGTGATTCATTTTGTAATTGCTGTTTGTGGACTTCTTTAATTTCTTTTCAATGGGAAATATAACTTCATTTTGGGGGAAAATAAAGCATTTTTAGGGGAAAATATAAGTTTTTTGGGCTAGGGGAAACAGCCTGTATAAGGCAGTAAAATATACAAAAAAAATCACTGACTTATAACAAGCCAAATTTTTTATTACATATTCCTGCTTTCCAACCCCCAAATCTACCTAAGAAAGAAAAAGAATTACAAAATATTAAGTTATGTCCAATTGGTGCTATTAAAAATGAAGACAAGAAGAACTTACTCCAAGATCAAGCGATGAGACATCAGATGAGGTGGCAGATGGTATAGAACTTAAACTCTCCTGTGACACAGCTGGTGATACCTTCACTGAAAACAAGAATGGAAGGTTGAATTATTGCTGCATTTTAGTTTACTTGTATACTGAATTTAAACCAAGGATCTGGCCTTTGAACTCTGCAAACTTAGAATGATAACATAATTTGGTATACCGAACTTATATTTACTTTGACTGGTACATAACAAGCAATGATTTAATTGGACTATATTGTCAAAGTAACATTTTCTAGGATTCTGTATAAGTGGAAATTGTCAAATGTTGACATGTTCTCGAATCTGTTATTCTGAGCATTTTGCATTAATTTCTGACAAATGAAGAGATATAAAGTTGATAAAAATCAAAACACCGCTCATGTGGTAAGAATTTTTTTCGCAAGCAGAAATGTTCACAAAAAATTTGCTAAAAATCACTAACTTTCCACAGCACAAACTTAACCAGTTATACAGCAACTAGAAGATCATTAATTTTCCTGATAGCAGGATTAGTACCCAGATTTTCCAGACCGAATTCTGTCCAATACCAAACTGGTACCCTGTTGCTATGGCTTGATACCACACACTAGGTGCTCCTAACATTATATAAAACATGAGGTGATGTTTTATTACCACTCTAACACTTAAGGAAATCAATTAGATTTTCACTCACTTTCAACATATTTCTGTCTCATATCATCAAAATAGTTAAAAGCTGTATCAAGTACCCAGATACGTAACACACTATCCTGTCCCCCAGTAGCCTGAAATATAATGTTCAAAACTTGTAAACATCAGTTTTAATATGAAACAGTTCAAACTAAAAGAAGACTACAATAAACAGTCTCTGAACTTTATTACAAGTATATAATCTTGGCATAAACTGCTGCATATGCAGTAATAGCACACTGCTAGGAAACTTTCAAGTCAGAGACTTTCAACACATCAGAACTAACTCTAAATACTCAATTTCTTGGTTCAGATTGATTGTAAGTATTCACTATTGGGATGCATATGATTTTATTCACTAATTTTGGTTCTTCCAAGAACAAATTTTCTTGGGTGGATATTTAGAAATTTGACTCAGTTAACATCCAAGGCTGTTGTTCCTTCAGCTAAGATTCTCATAACAGATGATAGCTAGTGTTTGCAGAAAGTAAGGTAACAGGTTTTATAATCATTATAAAGGTATGTAACTATTGAGTATTGGTCAAATTATCACTACATGTAGAAGATCTGATAGAAATTCATTTTGATCTGATTAAAAGATAATCCAGTAGGACAAACTTACTGAATTAGATTTATCCATTATATTACGCACATCAACATTTTAGGCACATTTATTGAAACTAATATTTTTTTCTTACTCCAGTTATTCTTATGACACAGAATGAATGATGTATAGATGGAAACCTAATGGTCTAAAGTCTGAAAAGCCTGATTAATAGAAACAAGAGGGCCATGATGGCCCTATAAATGCTCACCAGGAAAAAAGGTCATTTGGAGACGAACATTGTTAAAATATTTCTACACGAGTCCAAGTAAAATCAAGTGACTCTAAGGTCAGGGCCAATTTTTACCCTAGGGCCATAATATGAACAAATTTGGAAGAGGTCTGCTAGACAATACTACATACAAAATATCTTAACTCTAGACCTTGTGGTTTCGGAAAAGATTTTTTAAATTTTCCTACATAAGCCTATATAAATCAAGTGATCCCCGGGGCGGGGCCAATTTTGACCCTAAAGCAATAATTTGAACAAACTTGGTAGAGGTCCACTAGACAATGCTACATACCAAATATCTTAGCTCTAGGCCTTGTGGTTTAGGAGAAGAAGATTTTTCAAATTTTCCTATATAAAATAGAATAAACCCCAGGGCAGGGCCAATTTTGACCCCGGGGCCATAATTTGAACAAACTTGGTAGAGGTCTACTAGATAATGCCACATACAAAATATCTAAGCTCTAGGCCTTGCGGTTTCGGAGAAGAAGATTTTTCAAATTTTCCTATATAAGTCTATATAAATCAAGTGACCCCCGGGACGGCGCCAATTTTGACCCTAGGGCAATAATTTGAACAAACATGGTAGATGACCACTAGACAATGCCATATGTCAAATATCTTAGCTCTAGGCCTTGTGGTTTCGGAGAAGAAGATTTTTCAAATTTTCCTATATGAAATAGAATAAACCCCAGGGCAGGGCCAATTTTGACCCCGGGGCCATAATTTGAACAAACTTGGTAGAGGTCCACTAGACAATGCCACATACAAAATATCTAAGCTCTAGGCCTTGCGGTTTCGGAGAAGAAGATTTTTTAAATTTTCCTATATAAGTCTATATAAATCAAGTGACCCCCGGGGCGGGGCCAATTTTGACCCTAGGGCAATAATTTGAACAAACTTGGTAGAGATCCACTAGACTATGCTACACACCAAATATCAAAGCTCTAGGCACTGTAGTTTTTGACAAGAAGATTTTTTTAATTTCCTATATAAGTCTATGTAAAATCAAGTGACCCCCGGGGCGGGGCCAATTTTGACCCCAGGGGAATAATTTGAACAAACTTTGTAGAGTTCCATTAGACAATGCTACATACCAAATATCTCAGCTCTAGGCCCTGTGGTTTCGGACAAGAAGATTTTTTAAGTTTTTTCTAATTGTTGCCATAGCCACCAGAGTTTTTAATGAAATTTAATTTTTTGAACAATTTTGAAAGGGGACCACCCAAGGATCATTTCAGCAAAGTTTGGTTGCAATCGGAATAGCGGTGTAGGAGGAGATGTTGTTTTAAGGAAAAGTTGACGCCGCTTCACGACGAACGACGCACGATGGACGCAGGGCGATCACAAAAGCTCACCCTGAGCACATTCGTGCTCTGGTGAGCTAAAAATATACATACCAGCAACCTTCCACATGGTGAGAATTTCATACACCAAACAGCACCCTGTAATATGTACCAAACAATTTCGTAATGAACCAATTAAGTGCAGTAAAAACCCAATCAAGCCAATAATACTTAAGTTAATCTAACCAACAATTGCAAACATCTGAAGGGATTGCCTGCATGTATTAACATGTGCAATTAAATTGTTACGAGTCAAATGCAACAAGGGGAACCAAGTTATTTCAGTGCTTTGAAAAAAAAGTTGCCATCTCAGTCTTGAAAACTTATGACTTGGAAATGCAGAAACAAGGTTTGTTCCAAAAACACCAAGTTTATCTGATATAATATACAGTACAACCTCTCCTGAGTGGCCCTCTATTGAGCAACAACCTCCCTTCAACAACAACATAATTTTGCTGGTATTAAGGTTTCACTGTACTGTGGTGTTAAAAAATTGTAAGTAACAAAAAAACTTAAATAAGACGACATAAATCCCTTTCACCATAAATTTTAGTGAGTGAACTTTATGCAAATATTCATTCTAGTCGAAGCTGAAAGTTAAACCAAGTTTGACTAATTTTTGCTCAAAGCATTTTCATTCGATATAATACAACATCAAAAGTCTCTATAAACAAGAGATTGACTATAGTAACTAGACATCCATTTACAAATTGTGTCATTGAACTTACAGTATGTTCACCACTCAGATCCTGTACAGATCGAAGTTGTCCAAAATCATAGGGACCTTTCTTGTTATGATTCGCTTTAAACTGAAATAAAAATATGTTAAACGCTATACAAACTGTCATAAAAATATTAAATGATTATTTCATTCCAAATCTTTTGTTGTGCTTGAATGTGGCACAGTTCTGATTCTAGCACAGATTCAATACACTAGTTTACTTTATAAATAAATGAGGGGTGATTGGTGGTCGAGTTGTAATGCACTGGACTACTAAACCAAAGGTTGTGGGTTCAAATCTTGGCATCACCTTTCAATATTCAGGAAATAGGTATTGGTGCTTAACAAATAAATAAATAATAAATGAGTGATTGGTAATTTGGAAGCATAACTGTTTATTTTTACAGGATATAATATATTATTTAAAAGATTCACAGCAAAACAAATAAAATTTGTCTACGAGCTAAATAAAGGTGAACAATTCAATTTTTATTAAAATCATGAAAGATGAAAACACAAAAAAACAAATATCTGTTCAACAAACATAGGCTTTGGTTTGCAGATTATAAGATATACAAATAAAAATTCAGGATCACTTACTCTATGTTTGAATAGTCTGTACATGCAAATATAAAATATTGAGATATACTGCAGTACTAATGATTTTCATCATCATGAATTTCTGAGGTTAAACTTGAGTAGAGTTCGTCACAAAATTTGTCAAAATATTTTTTTCAAAAAACAACATCAGACTAGTTTATTGGGCCTTAATATATAAATAAAAATGAAAGCTATGAACCTTAAATTTACGTCCATCTTCAGACACCTCTCCCTCAACAATGGTACTGCTTTCCTCACCATGCATCACTGAAATTATACAACATTGATTTGTGTTACTCAGGAATTGTTATTTGTTTCCACTTCAAGTTTGAGTGAGGTACTGACCCCAAGGGTAGTAAAATAAGCCAAAAAGTCACTTTCAAGGGCAGATAACTCAGAAACAAGCACTGTGACCCCCATTTTTTTCTTCACTTATGATGTAAATGTTTCTATTATCATATGCTATGATCATGCGAAGTTTTAAAAAATTCTCTCTACATGTTATATTTTCATTTGCCTATAATTATATTATAATAGTGAAATTATCATCACGGATATGCACTGAGATGCACAATAGCAACTGTCGGATATGTTTTTAAATGACAATGTACAATATATATAAAAATTCATTATGCATGCTACCATAAGATAAAAGATTGCTTTCATCAATATTTTTTATTCTCGAAAATGACAAACAGAAAAATATTTTTGAAAAAATTAGCCAATTGACCCCTGTCCCTCAAAACAACAAGACGAACATGAAAATTAAATAAAAAAAGGTCCTAAATAAAAACTTAGTAGTACAATTCGCCTTGCCATAGAAGTGTAAAAGGAAGGGCATTATTAAGTCTGAAAGTCACTTACTTTTTGCCATCCCACCGAAAGGCATATATTCTGTCTGCATAAATTCAGAGTGTATCATGATAATTCCTCATTAATCATTAAATCTTGAATTGTTTCACAACAAATTTGTCATTAATTAATAAATATTTATTGTTTTATTGTCAATTCACTCCAAAGTTCAGACAGAAGTAAAAATCCTTAAACTTTGTCACTTATCAGCATAAATACTTTCCCACTGTTAAAATTTTATGATCACAAAACTTCAAACATCCAATCAGAAGATCCTTAGACTTCCTGCATAAATATTTCTTCAAAGGCATCTAAGCATAAACTTGTTTCAATAAATGAATGTTAAGGGCGAATATCAGAGAAAAGTATTTCAAGCAAGCAAAACATTCACAGCTAACAGAAATTCACTAATTAAAGTAATCAACTCAACAATTTCAAATTAATCTTTCCTAATTCAAACTTAATCATGTCAGTTTTTGCATGTGTATGCACTAACTATACAGAAATAAGCATGCCAAGATCTAATTAAATACTTCAAGGAACAAAAATAGACTGAGCTATCAATTCCGACTTCGATTCTTAATTAACTTAATTGCTTAATCATGGGAGGAGGTCTATTAATGTGTCATAAATGACGCCCTTTTAATGACCTCAGTAAGATATTATTGGGTTTAAATACGTACAGGACATACATGGCCACACAATGAACTTTACTCATAACTTTATGTCATGTAACTAGCATGTAGGCATGTAAACTTATCTAAATATCATGATCACCAATAATTACCTTAAATACATTTTTTTATTATCATACCTTGTAAATATGGTCATTAATAATGTATAATTTAATATTTTAACAAGAAATGTGGCACTGCCACGAAACCAGATTTTCAAGTCTTTTACAAATAATTTCACAACAGACTGTAAATGTATCTCAGTACTACAGTCAAACCTGGGAACAAAGGTCACTCTTGGAAAAGACAAAATGTGGCCTTTATTGACAGGTGGTCTTTATTTGGAGGTCAGATTGTGCTTAATACACAATGAAAGTTTTTAAAAAGAATGGCCTTTATTCACAGGGTGGTCTTTATTCAGAGATGGCCACTAACACAGGTGTGACTGTACATGAAAATAAATGATACCACAATACTACAGAATTCTGCACTATGGCTTTATGCAGTGATTTAGTTTCCAGGGCCTGCCTATAGGAGGCAGAGTCAGTAGCTAGTTATCTATGCAATCTTGCTATATATAAGTCAACCTTTCGGACAAGACCTAAAATATAAAGACAATTCTTTTGTCCCAAAGGTAGGCTTAGCTCTTTATATCATAGTCTTACTGTACAGTACAACCTCTCCAGAGCGAACCCTCTCTTGAGCAACAACCTCCCTTCAACAACAATATATTATTTCCCACTGTATGATTTAACTATCAATTCAACCTCTCTAGAGCAACAACCTCTCAAAAACATCAGCAGCATGATTTAACTATTGATTTAACCTCTCTAGAGCAACAACAATCTGACTAAAGTATTCGATCTTCCTTACGGCAAGATCCGATGACGGCCTATACCAGTTTCTATTTTCAAAAGTCGGAATTTCCA